>JAFMOC010000111.1:1537500-1877500 GCA_019802505.1 Corydoras sp. C115 | reverse complement strand
AAACCAGCATCAGCATAAATTGAGACAGACTAAATTAGAAGAAGTGAAAAATTGCATGGAAAGACAGTATAAACGTGCACTCAATGCATCCATCCATCCATTATCTTCCGCTTTATCCTATATCAGGGTCGCGGGGGGTTCCCCATGCCCATCCAGGGGAGAACGTTTCAGGCGCTGGGCAGATACACCTAGGACAGGGCGCCAATCTATCGCTGGGCACACACTCACTCACACAGACACGCACACATACACACTCTATATATCTACTGCTATATTAATATCAACAATAGTAATATTTAGATTATGTTTGTGTAAGTTTTCAGTCCAACAAAAAACAATTATGGTTATAATTGGTTTAGTTCAGTCATAAAATTATTTTAAAAATCAATTGCAAGGTGAAAAGGTGCTCAAGGTCTTTACTGTAAAGTTCCGGCAGGATTGCAACCTTATCACCCAATATATGTAATATAATATGTTTTTAGCATGTGTTGAGGTGAGTTGTGATGCTAATTCCACACATTTAACATGTAGTTTGGGCAGTGAATGTGAAACAGCAATGACAAATAAAATTCCACCGTGGTTCTAAAATCAGCAACTGGCATAGTAAATCAACAAGGTTTTTGAGAACCAACAACAGGCATGTGAGAGATAAAGTGGGAGGGAAGGATATCGGCAGAGATGCCACCCCTGTGTAATGACCAGCAAACAGCACGATAACATGTAAATAATCAAAACAAAACAAAACAGTACAGTTTGTTCAGTACAAAGATGTGCATCATTGTGGCTTCTTTTCCAAGAAAATATGTATTGAAGATTAAGGTGCACATCTCTTAAAGGCTTAGAAAAAAACATATTTTCTAGCACACTTGTAGACACTCTCCTAATCACCTCCCGGGACCTTTATATTCCTCCAGTGGCTCGCTAGGCTAAATTGGTGAAACCAGTTAAACTGTCACTTTAGCATCCTGACAGAGTTGATGATAAAGTCCTGGTTAAAAGAAAACAGGTTGTTTAAGGAAGTTACAGGTTACAAAATTTTAATCAAATGACAATTCTAAATTACCACAATGCACCATAAGACTCTGGCTCTGGTATTACTAATGAGAGGACAAATCATAATGTACTGCTGACATGGTGTAGGAGATGAAATTATTTAAAGCATTTGATCAAAATACTGATGTATTCTAGTTATTAGTAAAAAAAATCAATTCCATGACATTAAACACTTGAATGTCTCTGTAATGTTGGGTTTGAATCATATTTTATTCTCAAAACAACACCCAGTAACACAAAACAGAAGATTTACTCAATACAAGTAGTTGGGTTCAGGCAGAGAGAATAGTTATACCATGGACAGAAGGTGAAAACCAAAAATACAGGGAAATACAGCCAAGAAGAAAGATAACACATTATGTTTATCTGGAAGTAGTGTAGGCTGGGATATGAAGTCCAAGGATTAAAACTCAGCAGTGTGGACCAAAGAGGTTATGGGACAAGACACATGGAGCTGGTCGGGACAGCCAATGGAACTTGTCTGAACCGGTGACGAGCATGGAACTCTTCTATGAGCACTGGGTGTCAACAGGTTGTACCGCACTGGTAGCCAGCTGTGCTCCTCTGGATCATTACCCAGCCAGTCCACGAGATACTGGAGTACAGGGGGTAATCCAGTATCTAGTGGACTGGCTGGACCCTCCTCCCGGAGTCCACCAGTTCACATAATGCATACACCGGAAAATCCTCCAACATTGGTGGGGTGAAGTTACCTCAGTTGCCACCACTATTAGGAGGTGGGAATCATAAACAGGGAGTCAAATAAATATGAAAAATAATCTTAAAATCTGAAAATAAATTTGCAGGGCGGCACGGTGGCTTAGTGGTTAGCACGTTCGCCTCTCAGCGCTAGGGATTCCCGGTTCGAATCCCAATTTTCTCCAAAAATTCCCCCATGTAGAGTGTGTCTGTGTGAGTGAGTGTGTGCCCAGCGATGGATTGGCGCCCTGTCCTGGGTCTATCTGCCCAGCGCCCGAAACTTTCTCCCCTGGATGGGCATGGGGAACCCCACCGAGACCCTAATATAGGATAAAGTGGGAGATAATGAATGAATGAATAAATTTGCAAGTTTAACTGGTGTGTAAACTTAATGATATGATGAACAATATGGAAAGGCCTAGGTAGCCAGGATATAGCTTTTTAATTTCCTTCCATACATAAGTTTTATAAGTTTTTCACTCACCAGTACACCAGTACTAGGTGATGTGACAATAACAATCCTTGAATCCATGAAGAGTCAACAAATTACAGAAAGCATTTAAGCAGAAATGTCAAATTCCATATGAATGCAATGTATATATGACAATGTCTCAGCGTCCACACTTCAAAACAGGTAGATTTTTCACTGATCTGGGACTAATTAGTAGCTTCAGGTGCATTTGCAGGTGGAGTGAATGACAGATTCACAGTGCAAACCACTGGCAGAAACTGCGTTGCCAGAGGTGAAATGCCTTTAGGCATGTTTCATTATATGATGGATATTTGCACACCTAAAACTCACATGAATATGCGCAGGATGAAAATTCTATTCTAAATCTGTGATGTGAATATGGAGTTTCCAACCTAAAAACTATAGCATATTTTATTTGAATTTTGAAGTACTTTACTACATATTCATTAATGGCCATATTTTTGAAACCTATGATTAATTGGTTCAATGTTCTTAATATTAAGGGCATTTACAGTAGTTGAATAAACAAGGTTTTAAAGATGCAGGACTAAAGAGTTATGACACCCAAGAAGCTGTTGTGCCTTCTTGAGGTCACTTATTTTACTGAAGAGCTATAATCTGCCACAGATTAGACCCAGATAAGTTTGTTTATTTTTCACAAGCACCTAGATATGAACATTGATAATCAACAGCAGCTGTGAAGCCTCCTTTCAGTATTTACTTGAGAAATTAGCACCACTTAATTACTCCAACAAGGTACTAAAAGGTCAGGGCTCAGGTCAGAAGCTTTACTCTGCTCAGGAATGCTTATCACTCATCAGCACTTAGCTAATGTGGCTGGAATGTGTGTGTGTGTGTGTGTGTGTGTGTGTGTGTGTCTGTGTGTCTGTGTGTCTGTGTGTGTGTCTGTGTGTGTGTGTGTGTGTGTGTGTGTGTTGCTTTTGGTCACACCATTGCCTTTTACTGAACCTTGGCTCCAATGACCTGTGTGTCAGATAGGAAACAATTTAGTCAAAAACATGTTAAAATGAGAAAGATTTAACTTAAGTGGGTTAAAATTGATTGATAATTACAAAGGGTAAGGAACTAGTAAAATTAAATATATTTCACAAACAATCCAATACAATAAGGCACATGAAACACACCTATTTATTTAAAATATACAAATAATCTGTTTACAGCCTTTGATTCATTAAAACAAATAAAATTTAAATTTTAAAATTAAAAGTTTAAAGATAAAAACATTTTAAAGTAAAGTGGTGAAGTGAGCACATGTGGCCGGAGTGGTGAACAGCCGTGGAGCAAATGGGGTCAGGTCATTTGCCCAAGGGCACTTCAGCCATGATACTTAATGGGACCGGGTATTGTGCCGGAGGGGTAACAAGGCTGGTTCCTTAACCACAAGCCCATTACTATAAAGACATACAGTGGGCAGAAAAAGAATTTAGTCAGTCACCAATTGTGCAAGTTCTCCCTCTTAAAAAGATGAGAGAGGCCTGTAATTGACATCATAGATAGACCTCAACTATGAGAGACAAAATGAGAAAAAAAAACAGAAAGTCACATTGTCTGATTTTTAAAGAATTTATTTGCAAATAATGGTAGAAAATAAGTATTTGGTCAATAACAAAAGTTCATCTCAATACTTTGTTATATATATGTGGTGGTGCTCCGGTGCCTTTAAGTGTGCTGCAGCCGTGCCGCATTGTTGGTTACGTCATGACGCTGGCTCGTCGCCCAGCGTGAGCGGGAGAATTTAAATTCATGGGGCTGACACGGCCAGGGGAGCAAGCTCTGGCTGTTTCACGCAGTTCTTCCTGGCCATTAGCACTGGTCTTGCTGCCGTTTGCTTGTTCATGTGCAATTTCCGCGAAGACAGCGGTCAGTACTTTCACATTTCTCTCTGGAGGTATGTTAATTTGCTTCTCTTTGGCATGAAATGCATGCTAGCGGCTACTTGCTAATGCTAGCTTCTTGCATTATTTCAGAGAGTTTCACTCAGTGGCCTGTGTGTTGAAGTGGCTTCTTTGGGTTTATTCAGTTTTGTTTTCTCCCCGCGTTCTGGTATGTGGTTGCCCGGCAGCGTATTTGTTGACATTGCTTTGTATTGCTTTGCGGCTAATGCTTCCTTCGTTCATGTAGCATATACTCTCGGACTTTTGTCTCTGAGACCATCTGGGTATTCAGGTTGGTGTATATAAATATCGGCCTTTGGGTAAGTAGTGCCGCTTTTAATATTGTTACCATGAGTAAAGGGTAATTATTAATGGGCTTAGCTAATTTGGAAATGTTGTTTGCCTGTAGGCTGCCAGGTGCTCTCATTCCTCCTCTATTGGGCATGTAACCAGCTCTGTATCGTCGGGCTTCACTTCACTGTTTTTATTGTTTTATTATAGGTTATTCTCACGCTGCTGCTCGTCTCGGGTTGCGGCGGCACCCCAATGGGAGGGGCCGTGCTCCGCCATAGCCTCCAGCACGTGTGGGGGCTAAACATAACCAGGGTGTGTGCGGTGGGGTGGTACGTGGGTATTACCCACTCATTACTGCGTATGCTGTTTATATGATTTGGTTTATCTTATTTTATTGTGTGGAGATTTATTTATGTATTTATTCTCTGGCTTGTGATTTCTTTTTGGTGTATTTTTCTTTTTGATTTCTATACATGTTCTGTGGGCTTAGCCCTTCTCTGTGAGTACTGTAAAGGTTTATTATATTTTCAATTTTCGGCAGGATCAGGACGACCAGTAGGGGGGCAAGCCAATGGTGGTGGGTACTTGTGTCTGTGAGTTAACCTTTATGGTAGCGTCACCTGGGTGTGCAGTGCAGTGTATATCACATGTGGTCTTTGTGACCCACTCTGTAGTTACGATCCACCCTCTGGTAAGACCCAGCCACGATTCATTTTCAATGTCCTTGGTGATGGAAGGTTTGCATTCAAAATCTCACAATACATGTCCCAATTTATTCTTTCATGTACACAGAGCAGTCATCCTGGTCCCTTTGCAGAGAAACAGCCCCAAAACATAATGTTGCCACCCCCATGCTTCACAGTTGGTATAATGTTCTTTGGATGCAACTCAGCATTCACTCTTCTCCAAACAGGACAAGTTGTGTTTGTCAATACTCTTGCAGAACATTCAAATGCTCTCTAGCAAACTTCAGACACGGCCAGATATGTACTGGCTTAAGCAGGGGGACACGTCTGGCATCGCAAGGTCTGAGTCCCTGGCGGGGTTGTGTGTTACTGATGGTAGCCTTTGTAAAGTTGGTCCCAGCTTTTCCCAGTAGGTCTCTGTGGTTCTGGGATTTTTGTGATCATTTTGACCCCACGGGCTGAGATCTTGCATCAAGAGAGATTAGCAGTGGTCCTGAAGGTCTTCCATTTTATGAATATTACTCCCACAGTAGATTTCTTCACACCAAGCTGCTTGCCTTTTCAGTCTTCCCAGCCCGGTGCAGGTCTACAATTTTGTTTCTGGTGTCCTTTGACAGTTTTTTGGTCTTCACCATAGTGGAGATTGGAGTGTGACTGTTTGAGGTTGTGGACAGGTCTTTTGTACTGTAAACGAGTTGAAACTGGTGACATTAATACAGGTAATGAGTGGAGGACAGAGGCGCCTCTTAAAGAAGAAGTTACAGGTCTGTGACAGCCAGAAATCAAATACTTATTTTCCACTATTATTTGCAAATGAATTCTTTAAAAATCAGACAATGTGATTTTCAGATTTTTTTTCTTTTTTTTTTATCTCTCATAGTTGAGGTCTACCTATGATGTCAATTACAGGACTCTCTCATCTTTTTAAGTGAGATAACTGACTAAATACCCTCTCTCTCTCTCTCTCTGTATATATATATATATATATATATATATATATATATATATATATATATATATATATATATATATATATATATATATATATATATATATATATATATATATATCCTCACTGATTAACATTGGGCGGCACGGTGGCTTAGTGGTTAGCACGTTCGCCTCTCAGCGCTAGGGATTCCCGGTTCGAATCCCCATCTGGGTGGAGTTTCCATGTTCTCCCCGTGTCTGCGTGGGTTTCCTCCAGGTTCTCCGGTTTCCTCCCACAGTCCAAAAACATGGATCAAGTCAATTGAATTCTCAAAATTGCCCCATATAGAGTGTGTCTGTTTGAGTGAGTGTGTGCCCAGCGATGGATTGGCGCCCTGTCCTGGGTCTATCTGCCCAGCGCCTGAGATGCTCTCCCCTGGATGGGCATGGGGAACCCCACCGCGACCCTAATAGAGGATAAAGCGGGAGATAATGAATGAATGAATGAATGATTAACAATGAATATGTGCTCTACAAATTGAAAAAGAAATTGGAACTATAAAGATCAATTCTTAATAATAGTAACCTGCAATCGGCGGCACGGTGGCTTAGTGGTTAGCACGTTTGCCTCTCAGCGTTTGCCTCTTTGCCTTCCTGGTTCGAATCCCAATCTGGGTAGAGTTTCCATGTTCTTTCCGTGTCCGTGTGGGTTTCCTGTGGGTCCTCCGGTTTCCTCCCACAGTCCAAAAACATGGATCAAGGTCAATTGAATTCTCTAACATTGTGTTGTCTGAGTGAGTGTGTGTCCAGCGATAGATTGGTGCCCTGAATTCACAGCCTTCAATTTTAAGTCAGTAAGCTCGAGGACTGCATCCAAAATGTTAAAATATGGATGTCAAAACTTCCTACTGCTAAATGAGTTTATAGTAGTTGGACCCAAGGACAAAATTAACAGAGCTTCTAACACTATGTTAAACCTTGATAACATCCTAATTAGACCCAGTTCATCTGTAAATAATCTCGGTGTCATTATTGATTCAGATCTAAATTCTTTAATTAGACCAGATCTTTCCTTTACAAAGCACATTAGCAATATTACTAGAATTGCATTTTTTCACCTTCGTAACATTTTGAAGCTTCGAAATGTCCTCTCCCTCCAAAATGCTTTTATAACCTCAAGGTTAGATTATTGTAATTCACTTCTGACAGGATGTTCTAATAAATCATTACATAAATTACAACTTGTGCAAAATGCTGCAGTTAGAGTTTTAACTAAAACCAGAAATATTGATCATATCAGTCCTGTGTTATCCAACTTGCGCTGGCTACCAGTTAAGTTTCATATTGAGAACAAAAATGATGTTGTTCCAGGGAGCCATCTCAACTATGTAGGGTCTACAGTATTACAGACTACAGTACTACAGTACTGCAGACCCCTTAATGGACTCACGTATAGTTTTCCAGTTAGAGTTTTTCCCTTTGTTAAATATCTGTACATGGCTGTCCTACACTGTTGTTGCTGCTTGGCCGCTCAAGGAGGATGAGTCCCCCACTGAGTCTTGGTCCTCCCAAGGTTTCTTCCTAAATAACAACATAACAAGGAGTTTGTTTCTTGCCACTGTCGCTTCGGCTTGCTCTTTGGGAGTTTAAAGGCTTTTCATTCTGTAAAGCTGCTTTGTGACAATGTACTGTTGTAAAAAGCGCTATATAAATAAATAACTTGAAATTGAACTTAAATTCACTGTTCATAGGTCATCCCACAAACTATCTGAGGCCTTTAGAAACATTAAGAACATCTGTCCATAGCACCACCACACAAGTTAGTCAATGTCATCTTTGGGAAAACTGTTACCATTTCAACATGTTTTTTTTTAGCCAGCGATAGATTGGCGTCCTGTCCTGGGTGTATCTGCCCAGCGCCTGAAACGTTCTCCCCTGGATGGGCATAGGGAACCCCCCCCCGTGAACCTAATATAGGATAAAGCGGAAAGTGGAATTTGTTCTTAAATTATCTCATTATTTGTGTTACGTAGATGATTTAGTTTCATGATTTATAAAAGTGATTTTATAATAGTACTGTGGCGTGTTCTCCGGAGGGGTGGAGAACGAGCTATCGAGTCACTCACCACTCTTTTAACAAGAAATTGCTCTTTAATTAACACAGAGTGTAGCTCGTGAACAGAAGCTTCCTTCTTACAGTGCATGGGTGTGGGGTATCATACGAGTACAGACACACGAGGATGGTGAATTCACAGACATTAGGAACACTTATACGCACATCAAATGAAAGTTGACATTACATAGAACACGCTCATGACATTACATTTTACTTTACACATTTTACAGACGTTATATTACTACATTTAGTCATTAGGTATGACACACAAGGGATTATGGGAAAGGTGCCCGCCCCCTAACGGACCCCGTTACAGTACATTGTATTAAAGCAGCTTTACAATTTTCTTAACATGCACAAAAAAAGACAAACTGAAGTGATAGGAAAAAAAACACAATGGTATTAGATTAATTTTAAAAATAAGACAACTTCTGAGGACCAAGGCTCAGTGGGGTACTTGGCTCAGTGGGATCTTCCATGAGCTGCTGGGCAGAGTTAACAGTGTATGACAATGAGAGTCAAATTGTGTATATAATCAAGTGCCCATTAAAAAAACAAAGCTGTTGTTAGATGAAGCGATTAAGTTCAGTAATAAATAAAACTCCATCCGAACCAACTGTGTGATGTTAACAAAAGTTTTGAATTTGAATAAGTTCAATTTTCAAAGTTCCTTATATCCTTAGTAAAGACATTCAAGGAAATTTCTGTCCCCCACTGACCTTTGATCCTCCTCACTGGGTTTCTGACTTAAAAACCAACCCTTCTCACTTTGCCTTGCTTTTTAGGGGTTCAGGGTTAGAACATTGTAAAGCTGCTTTGAAACAATGTTTTAGTGTAAACAAAGTCTCTCTGTCACACTCCATAGTGGTGGAGGCTTTTTTATTTTAGTTTTAATCAATTCATTCATTCATTATCTCCCACTTTATCCTCTATTAGGGTCGCGGTGGGGTTCCCCATGCCCATCCAGGGGAGAACGTCTCGGGCGCTGGGCAGATAGACCCAGGACAGGGCGCCAATCCATCGCTGGGCACACACTCACTCACACAGACACACTCTATATGGGGCAATTTTTGAGAATTCAATTGACTTGATCCATGTTTTTGGACTGTGGGAGGAAACTGGAGAACCCGGAGGAAACACACGCAGACACGGGGAGAACATGGAAACTCCACCCAGATGGGGATTCGAACCGGGAATCCCTAGCGCTGAGAGGCGAACGTGCTAACCACTAAGCCACCGTGCCGCCTTTTAGTTTTAATTAAGCATGAAATTAAATAATAACCAACACTTATATGCACCTTGTTTAGCCTTTATGAGTTCTTGGAGATTGTGTGGCCGGTGTGTTGCAATGTTTCAGTCGTAGTACCTGCAATTTTTCATTCCTATTCATTTACCTGTAATGGCCTGGACTCTGCATTGTTCCACAGGCATCACCGTCCCATTGAGTACCCGCACCTAAGCTGACGGTTCATGGAGTCGCGGACTCCAGCGGGAGATTCAGGGTTGCTGCACGGGAACTGCTGTATTTCTCTTTGCTCCGCTGGTGCGATGTGTAATCATATATTCATCAGAATTAAACTCCTTCTCTTTGGAACCAATGACCTTCTGTCCTTTTATTCCACCACAACAGACAATTCAGATAGTAACACTTTAACACCCCCCCCTAGACTCCACATCATTCCTGGTAGACCCTCTCCAAGCCCTCCGGGAACAGGGTCAGTTTCTTAGGTTCAGGAAAACTTTGTTTGGAGATGTTTGGTTTTGCGTCAGCATTGAGGGCCCTGGTCAAGTGCCAGAGAGCACTGGAGAAGGACTTTTCTCATCTACATGTCACCACACTTCAGCCAAATACACCACATTCAACAGCCCTGGAAGCCGACACATCATTAGCCTCGCGGCCCATGACTGCCCTGGAATGGTATGGGGGGGATCTCGATACCTGTGGCACATTTTTGCTACAATACAAACTATATTTTGCTATACGCCTATCATTCACGGCCTGGCAGAAAGTCACATTTGTGCTGGGACATTTGCAGGGCAAAGAGGGGGAGTGGGGGACCTCGGTCTGGAATTTCAACTACACAGAGACCAAGGACTACAAAGTTTTTCACAACAGCTTTCGCTCCAAGTTCGATCAACCGCAACAGGGCAGCCCTGTGGGTTCTAAGCTGTTGAGGCTGCGACAGAGTTCTTAAACCACTGACCATCGCTTTACAATTCTGCATATTAGCCTAGTGGCTGGAATGAAGCAGCTCTGATTGCAGTGTTCTGGGAGGGATTAAGACTGGAGGTCTTGGCTCATTGAACTGGCCATAGACTTCTGGTTCTGTTCTGTGTCTCCGCCATCGACCATTGGCCGGTCCAGGAGCTGCCGTTGAGTATGTCCCTATGTGCATCGATTTTGCCTTCCTTCCATCCTTGGAGAGAGTACACCATCTGCGTTCCAGTTTGTGTCTGCACTGTGGGGACCCAGGTCATCAATATTCATCCTGCCCCCTCTGCCGCACTTGGGGATCAGAGGGGTAGGCGTCGGCAGAGGAGAAGCTTGCTATCCGTGAAGTGGTAAGGACGACCGTTTGTTCTTGTAAGTTATTAACGGTTTCAAGTTGTAGACATGCTAGGAAATGCTAAATTACCTCGAGTCAGTCCAACCAAATTACCCGCAAGTATGCCTATCCTATTCCACTGATTCCTTTTAGTTTGGAGCATTAAGGTAAAGCTATCAATTTTGCAAATTGGATTTACAGCACACTACCAATCTGGTACATATTAGGCATGGGGATGAGTGGAAAACGGGATGAGTGGAAAAACCACCACCGGCCATTATGAATATCTGGTTATGCCCATTGGGCTGATGAATGCACGGTATTCCAAGCATTGTGGGGACACATTGAAAGTTTGAACGATATCCTACGGGATTCTCTCGACACTTGCGTGGTCAATTATTTGGATAATATCCTTGTTTATTCCAGGGACCATAAGTAACACCATTCACAGGTCCGGGCCATACTGTGATGCCTCCTTGAGAATCAGTTGTATGTCAAAGTGGAGAAGTGTGAATTTGATCATACACAGATCGACTTTTTAGGTTATACCATCTCCCATACCGGGATCCAGGTGGACACTCACAAGCTTCAGGCTGTGCTGGACTGACCAGTTCTGACTTCCTTATGGGAGGTACAGATATTTCTGAATTTTGCTAATTTTTTGTAGGAGATTTATTTGTGGCACAATGGCTTTGCCCCTCACGGATCTCTTAAAGGGAAACCCCAAACATTTAGTCTGGTCAAAAGCTGTGAATAAGGCATTTAATGGAATTAAGCAGTGCTTCACTTTTGCATCAGTTTTAGCACTCCCAGAACCTGAGAAACATTTTATTGTGGAGCTAGACACGTCCATGGTAGGAGTGGGGACGATCCTGTCCCAGCACTTCGGCACACTGGCACGGTTGGTCCTGATCGCTTTTTTACTAAGATTTCCCATATTGAGCGTAATTATTGCCATCGGGACCATGTTCTTGCAGAAAAATTTAGCTAATGGGTGCGAATCTACCTTTTATTGTTGTTACAGATCAAGAACCTCCAATACTTGAAGGGCGCTCGGAGGCTTAATGACTGGCAAGCGTGCTGGTCCCTTTTCTACAATTGTTTTTTGTTCCGCCCTGGCAGGGCAAATGGGGTGGATAATGCATTGTCCTACATTTATTCGGGTCAGATGAGGGATCCTGAGTATAACACGCCTGTGTTGTCCCCTGCTTGTTTTGTTGGCACACTGCAGTGGGAGCTTGACCTGGAATTGCGGCAGAACCCCTGTTGTATGTACCTGAGCGTTTTTGCAGTTGCCGAATTACGTTGGCACATATTCCATTATGTTTCGAATACCCATGTGTAGCACGGTTGGTTGATCTTATTCATAGAAAGTATTTGTGGGAATCGATTAACCGCAGTCCATCATCGTACACCTGCCCCGAAATATCAAGTGGGTGATTAGGTCTGGCTTAGCACACATAACCTGCCTTGTCATACCAGCTCGCGTAAACTCCTTCCATGTTTTGCTGGCCCATAAAAGATTGTGAAGGGAAAAAAAACAAAGTAGCATCCAAACTGGATCCCACGTGACACGTGTCCATCCTCAAACCCTTTAAATCAGGGCCTTGGATTCTGGGTGGGTCGAATCAGTATCTCATAAAGTGTGTGTGTGTGTGTGTGTGTGTATGTGTGGGAGGGGGGGGGGGATGGGGGGGGGTTGGACCAGAGGAGAACATCTGGTTGTCCACTACTGACATTTTCAAATCAGAATTGTTCACAAAATTTTATAGGGGTCACCCCAAACGTCCTGCACCCAGAGGACAACCAAGGTTTCCTCCAGGTTCTCCTGTTTCCTCCCACAGTCCAAAAACTTGGATCAAGGTAAATTGAGTTATTCAAATTAACCCAAATATTTGTGCGTGTGTGTGAGTGAGTGTGTGCCCAGCGATAGATTGGAGCCCTGTCCTGGGTGTATCCGTCCAGCGCCCGAAACGTTCTCCCCTGGATGGGCATGGGGAACCCATGGATGGATGGAATTACATAGTAAAATATACATTCTAAAAAAACTTTTTTATATATATATATAAAATTGCATTTAAAACCCATTATTGTAAAAAATATAAAAATTGCACATACAATATAAATACTTTTAATATGCTGTTTTTTTTGTATCTATGTTACACATTAGTAGCTGTCAAGTAAATGCTATTTAGAAGTATGAAGTACTGTGTGTTATTCTGCTGTACAATCTACTTATGTCTCCGGCTTGCTTTTTCTGAGCAGAAAGGTTCAATTTCAAAATGTTTTTCTGTCATGTCACTTAATTATGGTCAAACATAAAGATCTGTAGAATGCCAGTTGAGTTCAATGGTGAAAATTGCTGTTACTCTTGATCAGTATCTTTCAAAATGTATCTCCTGCCAGAAAAATGTAGAAAAATTATGGAATGTCAGCTCTCAGCTGAAGTGGAATAAACTTCTTCTATTCTTTCTCCTATCTTAATGAAATATGTCTGTGCTTCTGGATGCTGTTCTTCAACTTATTTATTTTTGTTCTTTATTTATTTATACTTCTTTGCCATCTTTTTCTTAACAAAACTCAGGAAAGAAAATGCATATGCTGTAAGAAACACATTTTTTCTCCAGCTTTGTAAAGCTTGGCATGAATTAAAATGCATTTTTTTTCAACAAGAATAAATGCATGCAACTATGACAACCATGTGCTTGTTAATAAGGATTTGTTTACAGTCTATTTTGTTAATGGTGAACCACTTTTCAATTGAAGTTTGAGATTCTTTGGATCATTATATATACACTGAATGGTCACTTCATTTGAACCATCCGTTTAGGAATTAGTTGGCCACCTTTAGTCTTCAAAACCACAGCAATTAGTCAGAACCTATATTTTAAAGTGTTAAAGTGTTAAGTGTTAAACTTGTTTTGCAGTTGCCAGCTGTAGAATAAGGCACATTGTTCTGTCCTCCTTATACCCAGTGTATAATTTAACAGGCAGCTAACTCATTTTCCATTCACCACCCTGTAGAGATTTGTTTTTCTTATTTATTGTAGCAATCAACAAAAAGGAAAACTGAAATAATAAACCGATAACAATATGTTAGTATCCATAAATGTGTAACAGGTGCCTTTTTTTGGTTAATTAGCTTGTCTTTCCATTCCGTTTAAGTTAATTAACCTGTTTCTTTTATTGGTTGTGTTTGAGCATGTGGTCGGGTGGTTTTTGCATTTATATCAGGTATTCCCTTTCCTCCGTGCACGTCATAATTTTATGTCAGCTTGTGTTTTGTACCTCTTTGCTTTTGGTGTTCATACACCTTTAAATAAAACCACTACCTGGTGTGTCTGACTCCCTGGTGTGTCCGCGAGTACGTCTGTTTGCCGCAACCGCACAACGGTGCTTATGGCAGCATCGGAGTGGTACGTCTCAGAGGATGAGTTTCTGTGGAGGAGTGGATATGAGTCGCTCTGCACGGAGGAGGGTCTCGATATTATCGAGCTCTCCGATGACGAGGCAGGTGAGTCGTATTTGTATGGGCATATTTTGCCGATACTCACCCTCCTAAACTCTGAGGAGTTCTGGACTGACGGTCCCATCCGGTTTGTGAAGCCCCCCGGTGAGAAACCCAGGCACGGATCCCGCCACTGGCACCGATCCAAGATGCATGTGTGACACCTGCAGCGTCCGTGACAGAGCCGGAGCACGCCGTGTTGCAAGGGGGTGTTACCGGAGTTACCACTGGTGTGTAAGGATGAGTGTGGCGTGAATGTGCCCGATCCATTTGTTTGCCATGTCTATTCTGTTTCCCCAGTGTCTTACTCCTCTGTGGCTCTGTCTTTGGGTCTGGCTGTGGGGGTGTATCTGTTTTGCATGCAGGATAGTGATCCCGAGGCGGAGGTGGAGGCTATGGAACGGCGTACTGGATGTCCTGACGCGGTTGGTCAGCCAGAGGGCGCTTTTCACATCCACCTGCCTGTGGGTGCCAGCCAGCCTGGGCACCTCAGCCCTCCCGAGCGTGCCATCCCTGCTACAGCCCATCCAGAGTGCATTCCCGCCGAGGCCCATCTAGCGTGCATTCCTGCTGGGGCCATCCAGCATGCATTCCCGCCACAGCCCCTCCAGGGTGCAAACCTGCCGAGACCCCTCCAGCGTGCGAACCCGCCGAGGCCGCCAGAGGACGTCCACCTCGTCCCACAGCCAGAGGACGTCCGCCTCATCACCCAGCTAGAGGACGCCCTCCGCTCCTCGTCCACAGAGTGGGCGGCTGCCACGACACAACACTATAGATCATAAATTCTTACTGGATAGATTAGAGAACACTGTGGGAATTACAGGTTCTATACTCCAGTGGATTAAATCCTATCTGACAGATAGATATCAGTTCACCTGTGTTAAAAATCAATGTTCTAATCTTGCTAAAGTTAAATATGGTATTCTGCAAGGGTCACTCCTATTTGCCCTATATATACTTCCATTGGGATCAATTATTCATTCCACTCTTATGCAGATGATACACAGTTATACATTTCAGCTAACCCTAATGATTTTCATTCTGTCAGTAAGATGGAGGACTACATCCAAGATATTAAAAACCTCAGACCCAGTTCAGTGTGAATGTCATATGTCAGATCTCTCCTTACATAAATTACAACTTGTTGAAAATGCTGCAGCTAGGGTTTTAACTAGAACCAGAAAATTTGATCATATCAGTCCTGTGTTATCAAACTTACACTCGCTACCAGTTAAGTACAAAATTTTATTGATAATATATAAAAATCTAAAAAGTCAGTCTCAGCTGATTCAACTGTATAAGCCAGCTGATTCAACAGTATAAGCCAACACGCGAGCTCATATCTCAAGATGCTGGTTTACTTTTAGCTCCTAAAATAAATAAAATTACTTCTGGTTAAAGAGCGTTGTCCCACAAGGCTCCTCAACTTTCGAATAGCCTTCCAGTTACTGTTCGTAACTCATAATCTCTATTAATCTTTAAAAGTAGATTAAAAACACATTTATTTAATTTTGGGTTTAATTAATTCCCTGTGTTAATTTTGTTATCTGGGATAGTCTGTGCTGACATTTCCCCTCTTCACCCAGCTCATTATTAGCAGTGGGTGTGGCACTGAAATTATTCTGTTCCGGGGATCCCTCTCAACTAAGTACCCTGCAGTATCTGCCCCTTTTAGTGATGCTGCTCTAGTCAGTTATGCTGGAGTCACATGCTGCACTGTGTCAGTCAAACTCTGGTTATTACTTAAATGCTGTGTTTTATTAGCTCTAACTGCTTTTCTTGCTTGTTTCTTTTGAGGTGTTGCTAATTTCATGGAGGTGTCATCAGCACTTCATCCATGGCTCTGCTAAAGCACTGCAGCTACAATTACTGAATGGAACCTGGATTTTTATTGGACTGGCAGTCTTGCAGGATGCCCTCAATGGACTTATATAGTTTTCCAATTGTTAAATACGGACACCTGATCATCACACAATCTGTACATGGCTGTCCTACACTCCTACACAAGGAGGATGATTCCCCCACTGAGCCTTGGTCCTCCAAAGGTTTCTTCCTTAAAATAACAACATAACAGGGAGTTTTTTCTTGCCACTGTCGCTTCGGCTTGCTCTTTGGGGGTTTAAAGGCTTTTAACTCTGTAAAGCTGCTTTGTGACAATGTGCAATTGTAAAAAGTGCTATATAAATAAATTACTCGAACTTGACAACATGCTGCTGTGTTACTTTCTATAACCTGTCCATTGTGGCTGTTTGCATTTTGATTTGTTTGCAATGCATTTGTTTGTCTGAACAATTGATCTTCATATGTTGGAGTGGGTACTACTGTAGTCTTGAACTATGATACAATTAAATCCACTATAGTCTTTGCAGGATCGCAACATATTTTCCTTAACCTTATCGTTGATAAAAAAAATAAAAAAAATAAAAAGAAACCTGCCCCTAGCAGTATTTAAATAATTATCTGAGTGGGGCATTACAGTAAGAGCATGTGACATATAAGGTATTAGTTGCAAAAGTTAAAGCTTTTTATTTGGTCTTTTGGTAAGCTCTGGTCATATTGTTAGGTATGCATTTTCCTACAGTATCCCATGACACCCAATCTCTTTTAATAGAAACTACTAGTGGTAGTTTTCTCTAAAATGTAATCTGACCGACTTTACATAATTAGTTTAGAAAAAAAAGGGAAAGAATGGAATTTCTGTACAAATTAGGCTTTATTTGGTTGGTCTAAAAATGTTTATGTTTTGCTCAAACCAGTCAGGATTTAATTATAGAGCTGAATTTATAAAATATGCCATTACTAAGGCAGCAGAAAAAATTAACTTGTGAAATTTGCTCTGGAACTTCAAACATGGGAAAATTCTGCCCTATTGCTGAACTCAACTTTTCATGTAACTACTTTATTTAATAGAAAATTGCTCAACTTAACTCTGCTTTTTGCAGACTCCAAACATGCTGCATTATCTACTGGAATTTAAAACTAATCTTAAAGACATTACTGTTTCCAAGAGAGGTTGGGACAGGCAGTGCTATATTCATTCTCTAAGCTAATGCTAAAGATAATACAGCTGGATTTAGTCCATCATATAATCTCAATGACATCATGCAGGCTGTAGGTTTTTTCTGGTTGGGAGCCATTCGAATCTGCTTGGTGTGAGTGATGTTTTGGATAAAGATATGCACTGATATGGCACAGTTGTTCAAATACACAGTTTTGCCTACATTTTGGACTGTATTGTGTGAGTTTTGGAGCACATATCTAGATGTTCAACCTATTACAAGAACCTTAAATATTATTTCAAATTGTTATCAATTCCTCCACTTGATGCTTACAGACATTACTTAGAATACTACCAGATGGTTTAGAAAAGAATAAATGTAGTTGGGGGAAAATGCATTGCATCTAAATCTACACCTAGGTCATCATTTTCAACACATTTACTGCACATCTGTTTTAATCATTAGATAACTGCTACTTGTATCAAAATAAATGAATATTAAAACATCTGTGCATATGTCAGCTCTTATGTTTATACAATTGTTATTATGTCACAAAAATGCCTCTTGCAAGAAGGCTTTTATCATAAGTTGTAGTGACAGTAGTTTCAAAATTTAACCAAAGTAAGTATGCAAGCTTTAGATAAAGAGCCTGACTCGAATTGTGGTGGCATCCAAAAGGTACTTGCTAGAGTCAAAGTTTAGTCAAGGCCAAACATATGCAACAAAGCCTTCATGGACCTTGTTTGCCCATATTCATAATAGAACAGAAAAAGTCCCTTCAATAAGAGGTATATCATTGTCCAGAATAACTTCTGATGCTGTAGTATTGCGCTTTTATGAATCTATTAACTAGCAAGTATATATGCATAGCATGTATTCATCAGGCCTGGGTCCTGTAAATGATGTTTATGTAATATTAAAAAGTTAAATATGTTATTAAATATGTTAAGCTGTCATTAAATATGTATGGCAGTAATTTAATTATTATGTAATCAGTGATAATCATTACCACTTTCAAATGGAAGATGGTTAATGACTCATTACAGAGGAATTTGTTTTATTTGTTAATGTCATAAAATAATTTTTGACACAGAATAACTTCTGATGCTGTAGTATTGCGCTTTTATTAATCTATTAACTAGCAAGTATATATGCATAGCATGTATTCATCAGGCCTGGGTCCTGTAAATGATGTTTATGTAATATTAAAAAGTTAAATATGTTATTAAATATGTTAAGCTGTCATTAAATATGTACGGCAGTAATTTAATTATTATGTAATCAGTGATAATCATTACCACTTTCAAATGGAAGATGGTTAATGGCTCATTACAGAGGAATTTGTTTTATTTGTTAATGTCATAAAATAATTATATTACTTATTATCCTTAAAGTAATTCAATAGTGTCCTAGCAACAATTTGTTTAATTGCGTTATACTTTTGGGAACAAAAAAGTTGCATCGACCACCCATGGATATGTACTGTATACTACAAATTCACATTAGACTTACACCGTGCCAACGGGTTAACAAACAGCTTTTGGCTCGCTGAATGTTCCACTTCTGTTCGTCCATGTAATCACTCTCACTAACTACAATAACCCAATGGACTTTAATTTTAAGTTCAATAATTTATTTATATAGCGCTTTTTACAACAGTACATTGTCACAAAGCAGCTTTACAGCACTAAAAGCCTTTAAACCCCCAAAGAGCAAGCCAAAGCGATAGTGGCAAGAAAAAACTCCCTGTTATGTTGTTATTTTAAGGAAAAAACCTTGGGAAGACTAAGACTCAGTGCGGGACTCATCCTCCTTGAGCGGCAGGGCAAACTATGGAGAACTATAAGTAATTGAGTGACATGAGTTTGCTTGGGCTGCTTAAACACTAGTTAGGCTGCTGAATTTTTAATCAACTGTAGAGTCCTAATTGTGCAAGCTGGTAGACCAGCAACAATGCATTACAATAGTCAAGCCAGTCGAGAGCATAAGGTCTTGGACTAACAATTGTAGAAGGTTCAGTCAAGAAAGTTCCAATATTCCTGATGTTGTACAGAATGAATCTGCAAGAATGCCTATTGCCCAGAAGATATAAGAAAGATGATTAAATAGGTAACATTTAAATACTAAATACCAATTAGAAAAAAAAACCTGAAAGCTAATAAACAAGAAATGCAAGGCATTGTTGTTGGGTTTTTCTTCCTTAAAACCAACAACACCAGGGGTTTTTGCCACAGTTACCTTGGTTTGCTCTTTATGGGTTAAGTCTTTGAAAACTCTAAAGCTGCATTTAGGGCAATCTAAGGCTTGTGGTTAAGGAACCAACCCTGCGACCTGAATGTCCCCTGTTCGATTCCCAGTCTCACCAATTACTATGTGTAACTGCCTACTTAAGCAGTTTATATTTTTTATTGGTTTAAAGGTTGTAAAATTGTATAATAGTGTATTTTATAACGTCAGTTCTTTTAAGAACATTGACAATGTTAATTTCCATGGTTACACTGCTAATTACCGCGGTTACCACGTTCCAAAGGTTCCAAAGTTAGCATTAAGAGTCATTCAGAAGCTGAAGAGCGACAGGTCACAACGTGAAACTATAGCCTCCTTAGATATTTCATGCAGCCAATGAGGTTTGTGTTCTGTTAATATACCAATTATGTTTATTACCTTTTCTAGCATTAGAGTGAATTGATAAGTAATTACGGTTCTAAATCAAGATGTAAATTCGTGTGATAAAACCAACAAAGGATCAGTCTTAAGATTAATAGTCCACAATATGTAAATTGCTCATTGTATATTTGTTTATTTGATTTATGTTACAGTTCTTACGGTTGGGTGTAAGGTTATGTACAAAGTTAAGGTGCAAATCAAGAATAAACCTAATCAGTATTGGCAAGAATATTTGTGCTGTCGACTTTGAATCTGAGGGAGCTACAGTAAGAACTCATGGAAAAGTAAGAACTCAGTGCTTCACTGCTTGAGGAATCCTGCAGATTCACAGACGGTGGCGTAACTTGCCTGCCGCTGCCTCCCGAGTTTTAGTAAACGTGTGTTCGCCGTCTATCATCCATTGCTCCCATGCCGCCCGCAACTTTACATTAAACGCCCTGTTTACGCCAATGTCCAGCGGTTGGAGTTCTTTATTTAATCCTCCCGGAATGACGGCAAGCTCCGAATTAATTTTCCTCACTCGGCTTTTCTGTGAGATGAGCACGCATGGAGTCACAGATCAGCAGGGACGGTGATGTGTGGAAAAAACCACCCGGTCGCACAACAATACTTTTATAGATTTTGGAACTCAGTACACGCATAATGCGCACCGGATTATAAGGCGCACGTCCGATTTCTGGGAAAATTTTAGGCTTTTAGGTGCGCCTTACAATCCGGAAAATACGGTACCTGGCTACCGTGTTTTGGACTGTTATATTGCAGGGATTGGATTTATCTGTTGTGACAGCACCTAGGTGCATAAGATGTCTTAATAAGTGCAACTAGGTGCAGATGGCTGTCTTAATAAGTGCAAAGAAACCTAATTTGCTAATCATGTCCCTTAGTACATGAAGGAGATGTCATCATTTTTGTTATTTAAATTCTATGTACTAAGCATAAAAGTACTAAAGAGACAAAACAAAGTACAAACAAAGTGCAAAATGTTAAATGTTAAAAATGAGTTTTAAAAGCCAACAGTTAACTGAGGCAATTGATGACATCATTGCTGATGACCTGATCCCTGAAAGCAGAATAGATGTTGAATGTTACCCAAAATAAATACCAGATTCATCATGTGTTCAACTTAAGCACATACAAAGTGAACACACAGCATCGTCACAGCTCAGCATTACAGTGTACTTATTAACTATTCAAATGAGAGTCGTCTCTGTTAGTTTTCTTTTAATTTTTAATTTTTTATTATGTAAAAGGCCTAATCTTACACTAGACAATATCTACACCGGAAAAGACAAGGAAATGGAGCAACCAGGACTATAATTCATAAATTAAACAAAAAATAGATGAGAAACCGTACAAGCATAGAATGCACATGAAGTCAAAACTAACCAGAACTTAGGAAAAAAATAGTAAAAAAAACCTCCTAAATGAATAGCACAGAATAACATGTCTACACGATGCTAGCAGGGTAAACACATGTACTATGTCCTTCTACCAATACAGAAGTCCAATAATTGATGAACACAAACAGCTGAGATTGGTGAACAGAGATAGCTGACAATGATGACCAAACTGCACAAGCATAAACAAGTCCAAGACAGAGAAAAGTGTACTTTTTGACACCAGGATTATTAGACTA
Source organism: Corydoras sp. C115 (assembly GCA_019802505.1). NCBI lineage: Eukaryota > Metazoa > Chordata > Actinopteri > Siluriformes > Callichthyidae > Corydoras > Corydoras sp. C115. The sequence goes on along the minus strand of JAFMOC010000111.1, from coordinate 1,855,999 downwards.
TGGGCAATTTAGAGCATTTAATTTACCTTGAATCCATGTTTTTGGACTGTGTGAGGAAACCGGATAACCCGGAAAAAACACACTCGGATACAGGTAGACCATGGAAACTCCACAAAGATCAGGATTCAAGCCTGGATCCCCAGCACTGCGTGAAGAGTACAAAACAGGGTCATGAAGAGGAACTATGCCAAAATTTGTGGCAATCGAAGCAACGCTGTGGATTGATAAACAGATTAATTTGAGTCAATTATTATTCAACCCCTAGATTTAATATTTTTTGGAACAGCTCTTGTTTGCAAATACAGCTATTAATTGGTTTTTATAAGACCTGATTAGGCCAGCACTGCTCTCTTGAGTAATCTTGGCCCAATCCTCCATGCAGATCTTCTCCAAGTTTTCTATGTTCTTTGGGCATCTCATGTGGACTTGGATCTTGAGCTCTTTCCCAAAGTTTTTGATTGGGTTGAGGTCAGGAGACTGACTAGGCCACTGCAACACCTTGATCTTTTCCCTCTTAAACCAGGCCTTGGGTTTTTTGGCAGTGTGCTTGGCGCCATTGTCCTGTTGGAAGATGAAATGTCGACCCATCTTAAGATCCTTAATGGAGGAGCAGAGGTTCTTGACCAAAATATCCAGGTAGACTGTGCTATCCATCTTCCCGTGGGTGAGAACCAGATGGCCAAGCCCCTTGACTGAGAAGCTGCCCCACAGCATGATGCTAGCACACAATGCTTGACTGTAGGGATGGTATTCTTGTGGTCATGTGCAGTGCCATCCTGTCGCCAAATGTCCAGGGTGTGGGTGTGGTCTCAGACTATAGAATATTGAACCAGTCTGCCTCAGAGTCCTCCATGTGATGATGAGCAAACTGTAGAAGAGCCTTGACATGACGCTTTGAAAGTAAAGGTAACTTACGGGCTCGTCTGGAATGGAGAACATTGCCGTGGAGTACATTACTTATGGTATTGATTGAAACCAATGTCCCCACTGACATGAGATCTTCCCAGAGATTGTTGTCTCCTTGTTGTCCTTGGGTCAGCTTGGTCCATTTGGACAAGACTGGCCTCGACATGGCGAGAAACTTTAAAAGGCTGTCCTGAAAGGTTAACAGTAGTTCCATAAGCCTTCCACTTCCAGATGATGCTCCCAACGATGGAGACAGATAGGCCCAACTCCTTGGAAAGGGTTGTGTATCCCTTGTCAGCCTTGTGACCTTCCACAATTTGGTCTCTGATGGCCTTGGAATGCTCCTTAGTCTTTCCCATGTAGACCATGTATGAGTGCTGTTCACAAGTTTGGCGAGGGGCTTTTATAGTCCAAAAAGATGGGAAAGCCAGATAATCCAAGCATGTGAACATGGAACATTATTGATGGTATTTTGTTTGGCATTTTAACAATTGCATCTTGCTGTTAGTGGGAGAAGTGTTTTACTCCGATAATGATAAGGATATTAATTAGTAGCTCTGCTTACTGAACACATAGTTTAAAGACAAATTGGCACCAAATCTGCAATTTTTTTCGAATATCATCAGTTATGTGCATTTCCTGGTTTTGGATTATGTAGCTGTGACATTCCTATCCAGAATGCTATCTTATGGTGTGCAGCCAAGTTCAAAAAACAGCATTTACAAAGCATTACAAACAAAATTACCTTTTGAAATGTCTGAAGTAATTGTGTCCTTTCATTAAAAGCTCCACTGTAATGTCACAATTTAAATGTTTTATATAAAATTGTTTATAGGCAAGATTTTATGAACTAGAACTTTATTTTCAATATTTGCATATAAGCATGTGTGTTTGTTTGTTAAGGGTGGCTACAAGCCGTCATTTGCAACCTGAGGTAAACAATTAATGATAAGTAGTTGAGCTGTAGCGGATTTGTTTGCTCTTCAGAAACCCTGGCTGAATGCAGAGTTGCGTTCTCTGCTGAAAGCAAGGGATGCTGCCTTCAGGTCCGACGATTCACAGCAACTCAGAGCGGCAAGAAGAGAGCTGACTGCAGGGGTAAAAAGGGCAAAAGTCACATATGCTCTGAAAATCCAAAGACACTTCTCGTCCCAGGATCCACGGAGCATGTGGCAGGGCATCAAGTACGTCACGGACTACAAAATAAGAGACGCACAATGCCCCAATGACCCCACCCTGCCCGAGGAAGTTCTATGCTCGCTTTGAGGACCCTGACATCACCCCCAGCACCAGACTCACCCTCTCACCTGGAGAGGAGCCCCTCAGTGTGACACCAGCACAGGTCAGGAAGACCCTTCGTAGGATCAACCCCCTAAAAGCTGCTGGTCCGGACAACATTCCCGGACGGGTGCTAAAAGTCTGTGCTGATCAGCTCTCCGAGGTCCTGGCAGACATATTCAATGCCTTCCTCAGACAAGCAGCTGTTCCCACCTGCCTGAAGACTGCCACCATCATCCCGGTCCCCAAAAGCTCCACAGTGACGGGGCTGAATGACTACTGGCCAATAGTCCTCACGCCGATAGTCACCAAATGCTTTGAAAGATTGAAAGATTTGACCCACATCAAAGCCACCATCGACGTCACTGTGGACCCACATCAGTACGCTTATAGAAACAACCGATCCACAGAAGATGCCATTTCCTACCGCCCTCACCCACTTGGAGCAGAAGGATTCCTACATCCGAATGCTCTTTGTGGACTTCACATCTGCATTTAACACGATGATCCCTCAGACCCTGACTAATAAACTATCACTACTTGGACTGAGCGCCTCCCTCTGCAACTGGGTCCTGGACTTCCTGACCAACAGGCCGCAGTCTGTGAAGATCCACAACACCACCTCCTCCACAAAAACCCTCAGCATCGGTTCCCCTCAGGGCTGTGTGCTGAGCCCCCTCCTGTTTACACTGTTAACATATGACTGCTCACCTATCCATCCGAGCTATCATATTGTGAAGTTTGCAGACGACACAGCAGTGGTTGGATGTATCACAGACAGTGATGAGTCCATGTACAGACTGGAGGGTTGGTGCAGAAAGAACAACCTCCGCATCAACATTAAAAAGAGAAAGGAGATGATTGTGGACTTCAGAAGGGGCAAACACGCCCACACCCCTCTACACATCGGGGGATCTGCGGTGGAAGTGGTCTCCAGCTACAGGTACTTGGGTGTGCACCTGAGTAACAATCTCACCTGGAGCACCAACACTTCCAGTTTGGTCAGGAAGGCACATCAGCGGCTCTACTTCCTCAGACGACTGAGGAGAGCCGGACTCGGGAGCTCAGTTCTCACCTCGTTCTACAGATGTGTGGCGGAGAGCGTCTTGTGCTCTAGCATCAACGTGTGGCATGGAAGATTCTCTGCTGCAGACAGGAAAGCTCTGCAGAGGGTGGTGAAGGCTGCACAGAGGATTACTGGCGTCAATCTCCCCACCACCACAGACATCTACACCTCCAGATGCTGGAAACGGGCCTCCTGCATAATGAAGGACCCCACTCACCTAGAACACCCACTTTTTGTTCCGCTCCCCTCAGGCAGGAGACTGCGGTGCATTAAGTGTAGAACAAACAGACTGAGGAACAGCTTCATAGCAGAAGCTGTAAGACTTACAAACTCCATCTAACAAGACATTCACACATTTTTTATCATCACTCCACCAAAATACCTCATCATCATCTCATCTCACATGTACCGTTATACACTTTTATATGCTGCTATATTTAGTGTATATATATATATATATATATATATATATATATATATATATATATATATATATATATATTCTCAAATTTATTTTTATATACTTGTATTTATATATTATATTTATAGTTAAATATATATATATATTTATATATATATATATATATATATATATATATATTTTTTTTTTTTTTTTTTTTTTTTTTTCACATAGCGATATGTGTAATTCTCATTTCTTCTCAAAATTTTAATTTAAATAACAGGGTAATCAGGGTCCGTGACCCATAATTTCGTTACTATTTCATGTAACAATGTGATATTAATGATAATAAAATTTTCTTGAATCTTGAATCTTATAGACAGACAGATACTGCAGCTTCAGCACTAAAATAGAGTAAATTGGGAGTAGACAGACAAACTCCCTCACCCAGACTGATAAGGAAAAAGGGAGGGTGAGAATAAAGTAAAATATGAAGTTTACTCTTTAGATAAAATATGTTGTAGCTGAAATTTAATCTCGTAGAGATATATATATATATATATATATATATATATATATATATATATATATATATATATATATATATATATATATACAAATTTCCTTAATACCATATATATATATATATATATATATATATATATATATATATATATATATATATATACACACACACTCACCGGCCACTTTATTAGGTACACCTGTCCAACTGCTCGTTAACACTTAATTTCTAATCAGCCAATCACATGGCGGCAACTCAGTGCATTTAGGCATGTAGACATGGTCAAGACAATCTCCTGCAGTTCAAACCAAGCATCAGTATGGGGAAGAAAGGTGATTTGAGTGCCTTTGAACGTGGCATGGTTGTTGGTGCCAGAAGGGCTGGTCTGAGTATTTCAGAAACTGCTGATCTACTGGGATTTTCACACACAACCATCTCTAGGGTTTACAGAGAATGGTCCGAAAAATAAAAAACATCCAGTGAGCAGCAGTTCTGTGGGCGGAAATGCCTTGTTGATGCCAGAGGTCAGAGGAGAATGGCCAGACTGGTTCGAGCTGATAGAAAGGCAACAGTGACTCAAATAGCCACCCGTTACAACCAAGGTAGGCAGAAGAGCATCTCTGAACGCACAGTACGTCGAACTTTGAGGCAGATGGGGTGCCACTCCGGGTACCACACCGGGTGCCACTCCTTTCAGCTAAGAACAGGAAACTGAGGCTACAATTTGCACAAGCTCATCGAAATTGGACAATAGAAGATTGGAAAAACGTTGCCTGGTCTGATGAGTCTCGATTTCTGCTGCGACATTCGGATGGTAGGGTCAGAATTTGGCGTCAACAACATGAAAGCGTGGATCCTTCCTGCCTTGTATCAACGGTTCAGGCTGGTGGTGGTGGTGTCATGGTGTGAGGAATATTTTCTTGGCACTCTTTGGGCCCCTTGGTACCAATTGAGCATCGTTGCAACGCCACAGCCTACCTGAGTATTGTTGCTGACCATGTCCATCCCTTTATGACCACAATGTACCCAACATCTGATGGCTACTTTCAGCAGGATAATGCGCCATGTCATAAAGCTGGAATCATCTCAGACTGGTTTCTTGAACATGACAATGAGTTCACTGTACTCAAATGGCCTCCACAGTCACCAGATCTCAATCCAATAGAACATCTTTGGGATGTGATGGAACGGGGGATTCGCATCATGGATGTGCAGCCGACAAATCTGAGGCAACTGTGTGATGCTATCATGTCAATATGGACCAAACTCTCTGAGGAATGCTTCCAGCACCTTGTTGAATCTATGCCACGAAGAATTGAGGCAGTTCGGAAGACAAAAGGGGGTCCAACCCGTTACTAGAATGGTGTACCTAATAAAGTGGCCTGTGAGTGTATATAGGCGGCACGGTGGCTTTGTGGTTAGCACGTTCGCCTCTCAGCGCTAGGGATTCCCGGTTCGAATCCCCATCTGGGTGGAGTTTCCATGTTCTCCCCGTGTCTGCGTGGGTTTTCCTCACAGTCCAAAAACATGGATCAAGTTAATTTAATTCTCAAAATTGTCCCATATAGAGTGTGTCTGTGTGAGTGAGTGTGTGCCCAGCGATGGATTGGCGCCCTGTCCTGGGTCTATCTGCCCAGCGCCCGAGACGTTCTCCCCTGGATGGGCATGTGGAACCCCACCGCGACCCTAATAGAGGATAAAGCGGGAGATAATGAATGAATGAATATATATATATATATATATATATATATATATATATATATATATATATATATATATATATATATATATATATGGTATTATCCAAAAAGCACATTTATCTAAACAATCAATGAAGTCGGGAAAATAGTTTAAAGAAAATAAATATGTGAATAAATACGTAAATTAATTGGATAGACAATTTTAAAAATAGCGATATTTTATTCTAAAGGAATGCTTTGCATCACAGATATATTAAGGAACAAGTGTTTGTTCGTACATGTACAAATTTTTGGAAGATAAAAAATATATATACCAGCAAAACTTGTAAATAAGGTTAAGAAGATACTGATCTATAATGCATGGGTTAAAGCAAGAAAATTTCATTTGACTGAAAATTTTTCCTGGCAAAAAATAATGCCAGCAATTACTAAAAATGTGGTGTGGTTGGGGAACACACTCTTTTGCCTAATTCCATACAATAAACACATTTATAAAGTATATCAATCTAAACAGCCCATGTAAGGAGAGATGACAGAATCTATAAAATGACAAAATGCAACACCTGAGCAAAAAGGTACATAAATGATTATACTGTTTAATGGATTTACTTTGACTCTAGGGTATCTGGGGGTCCTCCTCCAGAAAATTATTAAAAGATCAAGTCATATTTAGTGCATCCTGGTGAGTTTTAAAAGGTAGGAAGCTCTCTAAAACAACAATACATAATATTTTTTTTAAAATGTCTTTAGATTTGATCATAATGTCAATATACTATGGTATTGTTTATTTTTGCAGTACAGTATATGGAACACTGTTATTCTTAAACATTAATTGGTTGCAACCTAAATTCACTGTGAGTGTGAATTTTTGTGTACAACTTCCCTGACTTTTTTTTAACCAATTGACTCAGTTGATCTTGGAGGTAAAGATGCTGGATGTAGAGGTCCTGGGCATCTGTGGTTACACGTAGTCTGCAGTTATGAGGCTGGTTGGATGTATTAACAAAATCTCTAAAACACCTTAGGAGACAGTATGGTAGAGAAATAAACATTCCAGTCATGGGAAACAGCTCTGATGGACATTGCTGCAGTCAGCATTCTTATTGCAAGCACCCTCAAAACTTGTGATATCCGTGACATTGTGCAGTGTGATAAAACTGTACATTTTAAAGTTGTCAATGTGTTCAGCCTAAGACACGATTATGTGATATTCATGCCATCTAATCAGTATATGATAAGCCACACCAGCAAGGTCGATGGACTGAATGGCCCATAGTAGGGAGCCATGTACCCCATATTCGCGAAGCACTTCCCACAAAACTCCCATGAACCCTCGAGGATCCTTTATAGAGTAAAGAGCTGGTCCATTTTTCCAGAACAAAACCTGCACTGCTCCTCCTGAATCCGAGGTTCGACTATCAGCTGGACTCTCTTCTCCAGTACCCCTTCATAAGACTTTACCGGGGAGGCTGAGGAGTGTAATTCCCCTGTAGTTGTACTTTTTTTTTTAAACAAAGAGGCACCACCACCCCCTCTAACTATGTGAAGGGGTGTTTGTGATGGACAGACTGTGATTTGCACAGATGTCCAACAACTGAACACCACTTGGGTTTAGATAGGAGAGGTTGTGGAACAGCATTGAAGTACCCCAGTAGGACAACTCCAGGGGGAAGCGCTTTCCAGTACCTCCATCTGTAACCCCCCCCCCCCCCCCAGACTCAAAGAAGGCTGGGTACTCTGAACTGCTGTTCGGCGCATAAGAAGAGACAACAGTTGGAACAGTCAGAAACCGTTCCCCAACCCAAAGGCGTAAGGAAGCTACCCTCTTGTCCACTGGAGAATACCCCAACATACATGCATCAAGTGGGGGGGCAACGACAAAGCACACACCTGCCCAACGCCTCTCACTATTGAGTCCAGCCCCTCTCAAGGAGATTGGATCCAGAGGCTGAGCTGCACGTTGAGGTAAGCCCGACTATATCTAGCCAGAATCTTTCAACCCCCTGCACAGCTCAGGCTCCTTCCCCACCAGTGAAGTAACATTCCAAGTTCCTAATGCCAGTTTCAGCATCCAAGAATTAAAGCGCACAGGCCCCCCACCTCCAGCCACTGCCTGATCCACAATTTACCGAATCCCTTTTACTGGACAGGAGGTGAGTCCATGTGAGGGGAGACCCATGTATCTCCTTTGGGCTAGGTCCGGTCAGGCTCCATAGGAAAGTGCCCGACCCCCAGACACTCGCTGACGAACCCTTTCCCCGGTTCTGTCTCTAGGGGAGCCCTAACCCTAATTTGGGCAGGGTACACGAATTCCTGAAGTTATTATCCATAGGGGTTATTTGTACTGCTCTTTGTCTAACCCGTCACCTTGGACTAATTTGATATTAACTTGAGAGACCCTACCAGGGGCTTTTGCACCAAACAACATAGCTCCTAGGATCATTCAAGCATGCAGACCCCTAGACAATGATAAGGTGGTGATCCAAGGAGGGCCATATACAAATGAAAATATAATTTCAGCTGCAGAATATTAAAGACATGTACATTATTAAAATACATTTAACACATTTTCTTTAAATTGCCTAGACACAGAAATAGCTTTAAGAATTAAGAAAAAAACCTAACCTAAACATCTGCATTGCAAAAATTGAATCCCTACATTATGTAGGCTTAGTTTGTTCACCAGATCTTCTAAAATCTGGGTTGCAGGCACTCTTAGTGAACTTTATTGCTCAACCCTCAGCCACTACAGAAGTCCAGAAAACAGATTGGTATTTTCTGGCATTTTACTTAAAAAGTCAAATTTTTCCCACAGTTTTAAAAGGAATTTAACATGAAAAATCTGCCATACAGTGCTTGGATTGCTTTAAGAATTATATGCTAAATAAAAAAAGTAAGATGAAATGCACTTCGTTCTTTGTAATTTATTTTCTCTTACACAGGGTGTAAGGTTTGTAACTTGAGACCTGCTGATAAAACCACACTTAAGATCGTGTGTAATCACTCTTATTCCACCCCTGCTTCCCATAACGCCGCACAGGGTCAAGATTCGAAATGTGTCCTCTATCTACACATGCCATTGATCAGTGGTCAGAGCTACTTTTTCAGCAGTGGCCATTACTGATTAACATAGAGCTGATAATTTCCAAAGCAAACACAACAGGTTTCAAAAGGCAGGATTTCATTATGTACACTAACTAGAAGTATGACAAAAAGAGTCACGCTTGTGATTTGTTTAGTGTAAGAACCAGTGCATGTGTGGTTTTGTTTCTATGTAGGGTATAAAAGATATATTCAGTTGTTATACACTTGCATTACATGGAACATTATTGTGCCATGTTAAATTAACAGAACACTATCTTAGAGGATAACTAATGATATTAGTTTCAGGGCCAATGTTAAAAATACAGTCACAGTAACTTTTAATTTTACTATATAATAAATACAAGTATATTCTACTACTATAGCAGACTATTAGTTTAACTATATCAACATGTACTATAAATTTCTTATTATTAGTTAAAATATTTTTAACTAGTTTTTTTTTTTAATTAAAATTAGTTTAAAAGTTTAAAAATTTATTTATATAACATAATAAAAGCAGTATAAAATATATATGGGCACATGCACATCCTTCATACCAAGCATTGCATTTGAAGATACCTGAGATTCGCATATGAACCTTCAAATCATAACAATAATAATAATAATTCCCAAAAGTCAGGAATTACCCTCATCTTCAGTTAAATGCTGGAAGAGAGTGTCTTACTGCTCGCAGCCTGCTTTCGGTTCAACAGATCTGTACTGAAAATTATTTACTGATTAACTGGGTCTAATTTTAGCAACAGCCCTCAAGTTTCACAAAATATCATTAGGCTCAGTTGAAGTGTACAACTCTGTGTCATCTACATAGGAGTGGAAACTGATGCCACATTTGCAAATAATTGATGTCAGTAAAAGTCTATATTTAGGGCAAATAGATGTGGTTTTTGTACTGACCCTTGTAGAACATGGTAGTTCCAATTTAGCATTGTTATATATATGACATATCATGTTCACACAGGCAAACTGTTAGCAGTCTAACAAAACTTGGACCACCAACCAAGCATGGTGGTTCAGAAAAATGTTTTTACTCACAGATATCACATTAAAGATCTGAGCAAGCTGAGCAAGGAAGGGGGTAGGATATACTTAAAAAAAGTAAAGTTAAAGTAAAAAAAGTATAAATACCTCTGTCATATCAAATGGAGTCTTAGGTTTAGGTCCGCTCACTAATGTATGGCTGGTACATTTTGTTATGGGGCACAGCTTACTGGTAAACATAAGGGCTTGTCAGACCCAACCTCATGAGAAAGTAACCACAAGAGACAAAAAGTTTAGTTAAATAATCATAATCAAAGCAAATTTCACAAAAACACAAAAGACGTTTATACAAAATAAATAAAAGTATCAAAAGGCAAAAAGACTTGATTACTGAACCGGTCCCAATGCTGCTTTGCCACAGCGAGATGCTGAGGGGAGCACTTGTCCTGCATTAGCATCTTATTGCTCGTCACCCGCTTTTTAAATTTATTTCAAACTTATTTTTATTATTTTGCTTGATGTTGCAGGATCGTACAACATCACACATTTGCTGGTCCCACCTCTGCACCCCATGTGAGGTAGGATGCCCATAAAAACACTTAGCTTAGGACATGGAAAGAGGAGACTTAAACTGTAAAATATTTACTGGAGGGATGCTGTGAGGACTGTGGTATATTATGATTATGTTGGACCGTTTGGATTACTGTGTTCAGGAATTGATGGAATGTGTTTGGCAGTAAAGGATTTACACTGCATCTTTGCCTCAATGAGTATTTATTATAGTATATATAAGATTATTTAGTAGTAGCTATACACAGATAGTAGAAAGTACATAACAAGGATTAAGAATCCCTCTAAAAATACAATGTATTAAGGATAATATTCCAGCACATTCTGGGGCTAATCATTGTCTTCAGAAGAATCTGCAGATGTCTGATTACATTACAGTGCAGCATACATTATAGTTCTTAGTGTGGCTAGAGGCAAAATAGACTCTAGCACATATAATATGTACTCTGTACAGAGACACTGGTAGTATGGGCTTGAAATACAACTCATTACATATTGAAATATTATAAACATGATGTACATTCAGGTGTGCTATAGACAAAGCCAACTGCATATGCTGTTGGGTTTGTCTTAGTTGGTGCCAAAGGCCGGACTGGCTGATGGAGACCAAGGACTCAGGCATCTTGCCATCCATCACCAAGGATGGAGACCTCAGGCATCTTGCCATGGTCTTTGTAGCAGCGTTAGGACTGGAGTCATAAGCACCCTTTTTGCCTTTCGTTTATCTAATTTACTTTAGCATTTGCAAAGTAGTAAGGTAGTGTGCCACCTGATATATGGTTTGGTTTGTACCCCTCTTGTGTCAGAAGTTTAAAAATTATTAGAAAATTATATTTGTCCTTTTGTGTTAAGCGGGCAAGCAGCTGACTGAGAAAGTACTTTCTGGAGCTACCCATCTCCTAAAATGCATGAGTTTTTAGATCAGGAGTTTGCCGAGCAAGTGGAGCCTCTTCACCTGTCAGCCTATATATACTAAGAGCACAATCCAAGTGCCTGACCGGTGCGTCATCATGAAAGGAATAGGATGCAGACACCCAAGGTAGTATTTCAAGTCTGCCTTGCCAGGCTCCCGTCTACGAGCCACGCCTTCATGCCACATTTCCACAACTCCACCACTTTGGATAACACTGCCCCAGCCCTCTGTCCAATGTGTCCGTCTGCAGACAAAAAAAGGAGAGCAAAGTTAGAGGATTACAATATTGGGCCCCCACAAAGGGCAGCTTTAATCTGAGTGAAGGCTTGTTGGTACTGCTCCGTCCACTGAACCAGGTTGAGGACTCAGTCAGTTAAGGGATGTGAGGTCAGTTAAGGGGCTGGTGACATCTGAAAAATTTTGCACAAATCAACTGTAATAGCTAGCCAGCCCTAAGAACTGCCTCAATTTCTTTTTGGTCTTAGGTGCTGGGCAGGTCACAATGCCTGCGTTCTTATCAATTTCGGGCCCACCTGCCCATGCCCTAGGTAGAACCCCAGATACCATATTTCCACCTGTACAATTGTGCACTTTTTTGCACACATTTTGCACACTCAGATGACGTTGCCAATCGTTACTGTAGATGATGATGTCATAAATCCAGCGTCAAATAAAAATGAGCAACACCCAACTGATCGAGAAGTTTGTCTATGCGAGGCATAGGATACGCATCAAATTTCGACACTGCATTCACCTTTTTCAAGTCCACACAGAAACGGACCGACCCATCAGTCTCAGGGGCCAATACCACCAGGTTCCAGTCACTGTGTGATTCTTTGATTACTCCCATGTCAAGCACCTCGGGAAGTGTCTCGATGTAGTGTTTCGGTACAACCGGGCAAGGGGGAAGAACACATCGGTAAACTCAGCTGGCAGATGTGCAATGTCAGTAGCTTGGTACAGTGAGAGGTGGGCTCCACACTGGACTGGGGTGGAGATTTTCACCGCTTTTAGATCAACCTCTGGTCCCAGCTCCTCCGTTTTAATACACTACTGGCCCCAAAATTCACTGAGGCCACCTCTTTCCATAATTTAAGGAGGTTGAGGTGGTACACCTGCCGCGCTCCACCCTTGTTCGTGCATTTCACTTCATAGTCGACATCCCCAACTCGTCGTGTTATCTCGATCGGCCCTTGCCACTTGGCAAGTAATTTAGAGCTTGATGTGGGGAGTAATACGAGGACAGCCGAGCCTGACTTTCTTGTGCTCGGAGCAAATTATCCTGTCCGAATGAACCCAGTGCATGAAGTTTTGCTCACAAGTCAAGAACATATTGAATTTCATTTTTACTGGTGGAGGGTCCCTCTTCCCAATTTTCACGGATGACATCCAGGATGCCCTGTGGCTTGCGTCCGTATAGTAATTCAAAAGGGGTAAACCCTGTGGAAGTTTGCGTGGCCTCACATACTGCAAACAACAGGGGTTCCTTGACTGTATGTGTTTTTTCCCTAAAATTTATGATGACAGGACTTACTGGGTATCTGTGAAAATCCCCGTGTACATATTTCACCCTCACCATCCCCATGCTGATGTCATTGCTACCCTTGCATAGAATGAAGCTTTAGTGAATCGCAGACTGACTACATCTCGAATCCACCAACGCCTGGTGGGTACCCCCTCAATACTCACTGGCATCATCCCTGCTGGGGCGGGGGCAACCTGTGGCAATTCTGGGATCTGGACCATTGTTCCGACGTCCATCGTGAAGGTCCTGGAGATGGCCCAGCTGGCTACATCACCAACTTGTCGGCCCAAACCTCGCCCCTGCACTGGTGGTGTGGGTGGCACCTACCTGACGTTTATGCCAAATGCAGGAGAGTGATGGAGACCAGGGACTCCATCTTGCCATGGTCTTTGTAGCAGCGTTGGGAGTGAAGTCATAAGCACTCTTTTTGCCTTTTGTTTATCTAATTTACTTTAACTTTCAATGTAGGTGAGCCACCTAATATTTGGTTTGTACCCCTCTTGTGTCCCCTCTTAGTTGATTGGGAGGGGTTTGGCCCTGACAAACGCAGTTGGGTGTACAAATGAGAGTTCCATGCCTAGTATCCCGGCAAGCTTTCTTTTCAGTTTCAGGGTTGGCCAAGTCATCAGGGTAGGTAAACTCCCTACAGCTGATGCAGTATGCTGTGGCATGGCAGGTGTTCAAGTAATTAACATAAGGCCTATTCATGTCTTTCATCTGGACTAACACTGACCAACAGAACAATTTCTGGATCCACTCCTTCATACTTGTTTTGGAAACTACACCTATACATTATGCTTTCCATATCATTCCTTACTTTCAAATCTCAATTATCTCTGTATAATGGATATTATTATAATCATTGACAATAACATCATTAGACAAACCCTTTTATCCTGCTTAATTATAAGTAAAAAATAAATACAATTATGGTGGCACTTAAACATTCCAGATTGACAAAATCTTACGATAGTGCTGTTTAATTTATTGCATCCTAGCTTACTTGTATTGTTCTCTCACCTTTAAGTTGCTTTGGATAAAAGCCTATGTTAATGTAAATGTAGTGAAACATGTAGCACACATCAAATAAATAAATTGAGCAAGATTATAACAGTTTTAATGACTCAAGAATGGTCATGTCTGCCCCTAGGTGGCACTAAAACCATATAATGTCAGAGGCAGAGGATATCTAAAGGACTGTCCCTAGATGTCAGTCAGTAATTTTTTCACAGACCACAAAAGACCACAGAAAGCAGTATAATAAATAATGCAAACAATCTTCAGAAGGCAAATGACCAATCAAAAAAAAAACAAAAAAAAAAACATAAACTGATAATTTATCATAAACTGATTATGCCCCTAATAATTTATCATAAACTGATAATGCCCCTGAAAAATGTAGATTACAAGTATCTGTATATATATATATATATATATATATATATATATATATATATATATATATATATATATATATATATATATATATAATTTATAGATTATAGTGCGGATTGGGAGAAGAGGCAAAGACCCAGGGTAGAACAGAAAGTCTGAGGAGCCAAACCTAACATACATACACCCGCAAAATTGCACTAAAAAATGAACCAATCTATCCCAAAGTAAAGACACAGGAGTATAAATAACACCTCCAAAAAACGTGACACACAGAAGACAAGGTAAGGCTTATTTAAAATAATGAGTAATTAACTGAATGTGGCAAATGCAAAACAAAGTGAAATCAAAGTGACAGTAAGGGTAAAACATGTTAAAATAAACCCATACAGCTGACAATATATTTTACAGTGTAATTATTTTTTCATTAGTAACATGTGTCCTGATCATGATAGTAAGTGAATAAACAGTGTATGTTATATATGGACAAAGATCATATGTACGTGTGCATATATGATGTCAGAGCACAAGCCACAGCTTGACTTTATGGCATTCATCCATCAAATCAGAAGTGGGCAGTGCCAGCACTGGAATTAATGACCTCACATTAAACCTGCTCCAACCTAAATATTGCCTCAGTGTCTGCTTTATGAAATACTTTTAATTACATGTCATCTGATGAGAAATGATGGTCACCAGCAGTGGTAGAAACAAGCTTTCACAAAATGCTTATTTTACTGTGTGTAACTTAAGTCATGCAAATAAATGTAGGTTTACATTGTTATATTTGAAATCCTGCAGCATCAAAATCAACAGTTTTAAATAGTTTCACTCTGACATATTTTATGATTTAAGCATTATGTTGCTTGATAAGACAAACATAAGACAAACACTTACTTAAACACAAAAAGAATTTGTGCTGTATGTTTGTGGATAGGCGGTACAGTGGCTTAGTGGTTAGCATGTTCGCCTCTCAGTGCTAGGGATTCCCGGTTCGAATCCCAATCTGGGTGGAGTTTCTATGTTCTCCCCGTGTCTGCGTGGGTTTCCTCCGGGTTCCCCGGTTTCCTCCCACAGTCCAAAAACATGGATCAAGTCAATTGAATTCTCCAAATTACCCCATATAGAGTGTGTCTGTGTGAGTGAGTGTGTGCCCAGCGATAGATTGGCGCCCTGTCCTGGGTGTATCTGCCCAGCACCCGAGACGTTCTCCCCTGGATGGGCATGTGACCCCCGTGACCCTAATAGAGGATGAAGCGGAAGATAATGGATGGATGTTTGCTGATACCGGTATAGTTTAAGTACCATGTACCTACAAAAAGGCAAATAATATTTTGTTGCAATTTCTAAACATATTTTATTTCTTCTTACAATACTCAGACTAAAATGTGCACAATATAGTGGTATGGATGATATGTATTTCTAAAGTTTTTTTGTCTTCAGACAGAGGTGAATAAACATTTAGGAAATAAAAGGTGTGGGAGATATAGACACATGCACACTTTCACATCAAAAACAAACCATTGCTACAACTATCGCATCATTTAATTGCAGAATTGTTCTATATGGCAGATAGATCACAGGAACATAAATTTAATTATACGTTTGTTGTCAATTTTGGTTAAAGATTTAGTTTTGAAATGGGTCTGTTTTACCCTTGGTTTTTAGAGTCACCATTGATGTTCAATAGATCTGTCAATATCTAGTTAGCTAATCACAAGGCACTTGTCAAAAAGGCCTTCTCCAAACTAAATAATGCTGCTGTCTAATAAAAATATGTGGCCATTGGTAAAATGTCTAGAACCTTTTTTAAGGAACTCTACTTATAGAGGATATCAATCAAGAGGGTCATTAGCCCATAAAAGCCAGTCTTTTTCAATTAATATTAACCTTGTAAAATAACTTGATTAATTGAGTAACAAAGAATTTAGGCAAAGCAATCCAATGAAAAAAAATATGTTATACTACACCACATATAATTAGATATCAACCGAACAAGCCTTGAAAATAAAATTTCATCTGCAGCACAGTTTTAATAACATCAAACAACTCTCATATAGTTGGTTTTAGATGTAAAATCTTCACATGCAGTCATAAGCAGTCAGACTTCCATAAATCAAGTCTTGGCTCAGTTGCGTGAAGTTGCTGAGATTTCGACATGGTAGCTTAGTTACTTGATGAATATGGCATATCAGCATGTGTGAGTCCCAGTGGAGATTTTTTTGAGCGTTCTGCTTAGTATCTGAACTATGCAGATCCTCTGTTTCCTAACTGAACCCTAATTAAAGAAAAACAGGTCAAAACACAGAGCAACAAGACATGGTACATTTATCACTACAATTTAGTTTTCAATTTCATTTTCAATTTAAACCATTACACATATTAAACCATTGTAAACACTTGAAGACTTGATTCTATGTACAAAACACAGTATAATTAATAGTAGCAATTATACATACAGTACAATATATTTGCATCATCTGTGTAAATATTTTTAGCATTTTCCATTGTTTTTGTTTAAAGTGTACTTAATTACTAATTTGATTAGTACCTACACAATGCAAAAACTTTACTGATTCATAAATAATAACTAAATTTATTTTCTGAATTGTTTATCCTGATTAGGTTTTCAGATGGGCTCATAGATCAGCAATCACAGGGATAAGAGAAACACTCTGGACAGTTGGCTATCACAAGGCAGAAACACAAACACATTGACATCTGGGGGCCTTTTAATAGCTCCAGTTCACGTATTACCATATTTTTGATATGTGTACTAAAAAAGTAGGGGATATTTATATGATATTTTTCCTAATAAATATATTTCTGATGATTTTTTTCACCAACTGCCAACTGTGAAATTCAAATAATCCACATGAAAAAAAAAAATGAAACAAATACGTCCATAAATTAAGATATGTGTAATAACACAGGTGAAAAGTATTAAACATATAACAAAGCTGAAATCTAACAGTATAGAAAGCAATCATGATTCAGTCCTAATTGATGACCTATAACATAATATCACCATAAACCAGCCATGACCAGGTGCTACTGCACAATTTGAGGCATTAAACGAATAAACAGAAAAGTTGTCCTAAAGCTAGGGACTACTTGCTGAGAGCCGGAAGTGCTGAATTTAGCAATTATAGTTGTAAAAAAACAATACATAATGAACTACGTAAGATGGCATGCTACTTTTACTACTGTGCAAGCACTATACCTTCTAAAAAATGAAAAAGTATTAAGCCAAACCATGGGCAGTAAACATTCATGCAGGAATCACTTCATATTAATGCTGAAAAACTTTAAATTTTGAAGAGGAGCTGCAGGTGAAACGAATCACACATGCATCTGAGCCCATAATCGTGACAGGACCACACATATCGCTGACTGAAAGCTACTGAGCTAAAAGTGAAAAATCTCTGTCCACTGATGTCACATTACAGAGTATTTCTTCCTTTGTTTAAATAAATAGATGTATTAATATGCATTTAAAAACTGCATTTGTGTATTTGCATGAACATATCATTTTAATTTATATGAACATATTTATTTTGTTCATATTTATTTATATATATTTTATTTGCAAGACTGACATGTTTTCGCCACACACTGGCTTCTGCTTATTCAGCCTTTGAACATGAAGGCCTCCTATTCATCAGATATTGTTGTTGTGTCTTTGAAGCAAATAACCAGATTTGAACATCGGTCAAGTGAGTAAGTATTCTTACTTGAACTAATAATGTAATTTCTTTTAAATGACAACAAACAAATGTCAAATAAAAAAGATTTATGTTCTGCAATTTTGTTCTGTTATTTGAAATGAACTTATTGCCATTCACCAAACAAATGAAACATAATAATTGCAACTCTATTGAAATTGTTTAAGCAGAATTTTATTAAAATTTTATTTATTGCTATGTTTATCATGCAGTACAGAAATACATCACCTTTAAATATTATTTTGCTGTTGTGAATGAACAAATGTCTTTGTTCTCTGTTTAAACATGTTAATCATTATGTCATTTGTACTAGACCCTGTACTGTTTAGGATTAAATTTCCACTTTGTGGCTTGATGTGGATTCATTTGAGCTTCTTGTAGCTCAGCTTTTAGGAAGAACATTCCTTTCCTTTTTCTTGTGAACTGAACCCAGTGGATTTCCCGTTCAAATCCTTTTTAAATCCAATATAGATTTCCTTTCTTTAACTCAAACGTATTATAAAGCCCAAAATCACAAGCAGGTTTTTGTGGCTATTACCAAGTCCTACCAATCATCAGCATTAGATTTTCCTTAAAACATGTTTGATTTTTAAAATAGCACTCTTTTATAATAAATGATAGAAATCCTTGCATAATAATTTACCCTACCTGTTTTACATATCATTAATAATAACAATAATTATATCCTAATATTTTTAGAACATAATCTGGAATTTGTCTTGATGGCTTCTTGTTCCCTAAATATTACTTTTGAAGTACAAGGTACAGACCTATTATATTGCAATTATATATAACTGCAGATATGGGAACCTGTTCGATTTAGTGAATTCAGTAAGCAGCTGCATTATAACTATATAATCTGCAAAGATGAGAAATGCTCATTTAAAAATAAATAAATAGATAAATAAACACTTCCACTTTAGACTTATATTATAATTATGTCTAAATTCATGACATAATACTCATAATGTTAAATTAATTTTAATTCCATGTCAAAATTAAAAATCGAAATACATAAGTTAAACTGCATTGGTTTTGCAGAATTTAGACCTATATTATTTACATAGGTACTTCGCTGCAGATTTTTTTTTGTTTTAGCAGTTGTTCTCTGTCAAATCTTCTGTATTGGAGATAATGTATCACATGCTGTGCACTAATAAACATTTAATAAACAAGTGTTGGCCCTGAATTTGACCTCCTAAGCTGTATCCGAACAGTGGATGAAAGGCCGATTTATACATAAATTGCTCTAAGGTGAGGAGGTTAGTAAAGGAAGCAATGACTGAAGTAGACAATTTTCTGCACCCTAATCTTTTAAATACCTTAAGTAGCTAATATCCTGTTAGCATAGTGACTACCACCTGTACTTCCATCTGCAAGCTGCTAGCTGCTTCCTTTTAGCTAATTCTGTCAAGAAAGCACCAAAATTTGCATTTTAAGCTTGGGGTTGATGAGAAATAGACAAACAGGTGAAGGAAATGGGATGTGTGGGAGCTATAAAAACCTAATGCAAGTAATGTGTCCACTTAAAAAAACTGCTAGGACATATTGAAGTATTTAAGCTGTTTATTTTTAGCTCAATTGAGGAGCAATAGTTTTGGGAATTTGAGGAGGATATTCCTTGTATTTTTAAAATAGCTACAATTTATTTCTTGTAAAATGTAAAACTTTCTTGTAAAACATTATCCGTTTTAAAAGCAGTTTGTATGCTCTGTAATTTATGTAATTTATAAGTTTATGTCAAGTTTTGTCAAATATAGATATGTTTTTTTCACTACTACCTGTACTAGTGTAGGTGTGTAGCTTTACTACAAATTTTTAAACGTAAGTTTACTTCTCCCCCACATTGTCTTATGGTGTCTTCTCAGAAAATAAATATTATATAAGCATAAGTCATGGTTTATTTTGGGTATGTGTGTTATTTATTTATTTTTTTGTGTTATTTATTTATTTAGAGCAGCACGATGGCTTAGTGGTTAGCGCGGTCGCCTCTCAGCGCTAGGGATTCCCGGTTCGAATCCCCATCTGGGTGGAGTTTCCATGTTCTCCCCGTGTCCGCGTGGGTTTCCTCCGGGTTCTCTGGTTTCCTCCCACAGTCCAAAAACATGGATCAAGTCAATTGAGTTCTTCAAATTGACTCCTATAGAGTGTGTTTGTGTGAGTGAGTGTGTGCCCAGCGATAGTTTAGTGCCCTGTCCTTAGTGTATCTGCCCAGCGCCCGGGACGTTCTCCCCTGGATGGGCATGGGGAACCCCACCGCGATCCTAATAGAGGATAAAGCGGAAGATAATGAATTAATTAATTTATTTATATATGTATTTTTTGTTATTTTTATTTTTTTGCATTTCTCTGTTTCAGGTTTTTGCAAAAATCGGGTTTTAGTAGTAAAACAAAACTAGTAGCTTTATTACTACTTAAACTTATGTTTAAGAATGTGAAGTAAATAAATGAGTAGTAAAACTAGTAGTAAAAATAGTGATGAATACTAGAATGTATATTAAGTTTCAGCATTTGTCAATATGGAGGGATGCATCCCATCCATCCCAGAAGCAATTAGTGTTAAATAATTTACCCATATTCCCACATTGTTAACTTCAGAAAATGTGGGAATTAAAACTTTCATATATTTTAACCTTTTAACCTCAGCGCTAACTATGCTTCATTACACTGAATGTCATGGTATATAAGTCCCAGTTTTTGTACTGCCTGTGGATTTTATTTTTCCTTGTCTTTCCTATGCATGCTATTTGTTTGTCTAGTAATTATTAATATATCATACATCCTACAATTATTTGCATTTGGACTTTTAGTATCTTAAAATTGCATTAAATGGCTTGACAGTATTATTTTTACTCTTTTCAATACTATCACTATTCAAAGTATCAGTATGTTTTTATATAACAAAAGAAATAGTAATACTATTGTAAAAACTGATTTTAAAACTAAAGAAAACCCTAATGACCTAAATGGCGATTGGGGAAGGACATGGACCAATAAGAGACAAGAGAAGACAGAATTTTTCCCGACCAGAAAAATATGTTAAGGTAGAAATCGTTGGACTCATAACAATATGAAATATGTAAAAACAGATATATTTTTTCTTCTATGTATGTTTTCTTGTGACCACTTCAGTTTTTGCAAAAGCTGATAATCAAATATTTTAATATAGTACTTAGGTCTGAAACATTAAGGTGAAAGTAAATGACCTTGTGACAAAATGTTGCAGTGTGTCACATCAGTGCCCTCTGTGGGCCACCCTGGGGATCGCGTTGCCCAGATTTAGAACCGCCCTCCATCTCCAGAGTTCTAACTTTATTGGCTTTTCCAGTTTCTCCCTATTTATAGCTTCTGTTTCCATCATCTCCTCACATTGGTTTGTGTATACTCACCCTTCTGCTCTCGTGTTTGGATTATTGTTTCATTTTGGATTTGCGATTGTGTCTTCTTCTCAGCGGTGCTGGCAATTGCCTTCATCGCGGTCGCGCTGCTTCGATCTCGATCTTGCACCATTGTCTATTACCGAGTATTTTGGGTAATAAAACACTCTCCGTGTTGAACTCTGGACTCCGTCCCATTCCTGTGTTCCACGATCGTCACAGTAACCATGGACGCGACGGATCCGGCTGTTCACTCTTGCGCTCAGCGCGAGCAAGGACGATTATTGGGCGAACTACGGCAGGAGATTGCTGAACTCTCCAGGGCGATGAGTTCATTGTTGGATCGTCAGATGCAGCTGGAGTGCGGTCATCTCCAAAACCCGAGTTCTCCAGATGCTTTGTTTACCTCCGACCCTTCCGTGAGGAGCGTCGCGCCGATGACGTCATCGTCACTTCCTGTATCGGAGCCCGTACACTTTGCGGAGGTTTGTGAGCTCTTTTTGCTGCAATGTTCACTGTACTTCGCTAACCATCCTCCTGCTACTGATGAACTGATGAAGATTGCATTTATAATCTCGTGGTTACATGGACATGCAGGCAGTTGGGCTTCTGCTCTGTGGAACTCTCTTGCAGTCGAGTCGCGCAATTTTGAACTGTTCACGGAACGTTTTCGGAGTACGTTTTTTCGCCCGCGCCAGGGAAGCGCTGCGGGAGATGTTCTGTTTGAACTTCGACAGGGGGCACGCTCGGTCGCCGATTATGCCCTGGAATTTCAGATGTTAGCTGTGCACAGTGGCTGTAACGAGGCGGCTTTACTCGTGTCTTATCGCTTTGGATTGAGAAGTGAGATCGCCGCAGGGCTGTTATTTAGGGACGAGGGCATGTCTCTATCGGATATCTTTACCACCACCATCCGTCTGGATCAGCTCTGGCAGGTAAGGAGGGGTCTATGTTCCACATCACCACTTCTCACCTCTACACCATCTGCGACTTCACCGGATCCTAAGACGCTGATAGACACTTTTCGGTTGTCTGCCAGTGAGAGGAATCATCGTATTCATGGACATCTGTGTCCTTTACGTCCTCCCAGCTGGGGTAAGAGGTCTGATATGGGCCCTAAAGCCATTACTGCTGCTCGGGACTCCATTGTGGTGAGCACTTTTCACTTGTCCATGCATTGACCTTCAGTTAAATTAACCTGTCTAGATAAAGTTTTTTTTTACTACTGCTCTTCTTGACTCTGGGGCTGAGGGTAATTTCCTTGACTCCACTTTGGCCGATAAATCGGGTATTCCTACTGTGAGATTACAACAAGCCACTCAAGTCAGCTCCGCGGATGGTCATCCGTTACATCCTGGTATTATTTCTGATTCGACGGTTTCTATTTTTCTGGCGGTTAGTGCTCTGCATGTGGAGGAATTAACTTTTCTACTCATTTCTTCTCCTGCTTTTCCCCTTATATTAGGGTTACCTTGGCTTCAGTGACACGTCCCTGTCATCTCGTGGGCTTCTCGGGATATTGTACATTGGTCACCCTATTGTGTCTCTCATTGCCTTCAGTACCCGCTTCTCCAGCCGCGCACTTTGGACCTCCCCTTCCATAGCCTTTCTGTGGGAGTTCCATCAAAGTATGCGGAATTGGCGCAGGTATTTGGGTCTACTTCTATCAATTCTCTCCCAGCCCAGCTTTTGATCTGATTGAGGGTATGAAATTACCACACGTAAGTCCTTATCCCCTCACGGTTGCTGAGAACAGGTCCATGAGGGAGTATATTGCCGAGTCCCTTAAGAGTAGCATCTCTAAAACCTTGTTTTGATTATTGGAACCTTAATCAGGCTACTTGTAGGATGGCCTATCCTCCTCCTTTAATACCTTCTGCTCTGGAATGACTAAGGGGGCCACCATCTTTACTAAGTTAGACCTAGCAATGCATACAATTTGGTTCACATTCGGGAAGGGGATAAATGGAAAACTTTGTTTGTTACATCTTCTGGGCAATACGAATATCTAGTTATGCCGTTCGGTCTCACTAATGCTCCTGGCATTTTCCAAGCATTTATTAATGAGGTCTTGGGGGATTTTCTGGAGGACTTTGTGTTGGTTTATTTGGATGATATTCTCATCTTCTCTATGGATTTAACCACCCATCGTCATCATGTGGCTACTGTTCTTCGTAGCCTTTTGCATAACCAGTTTTCCTTCGAGCAGATAAGTGTGAGTTCCACCGGGAAAGCATTTCTTTTTTAGGGTTCATTCTGTCAGCCAAGGGGCTTATGATGGATCCCAGTAAGGTTAAGGCCATTCTGGAATGGCCAGTGCCCTCCTCCATCCGAGATTTGCAGCGTTTTTTAGGGTTTGCGAATTTTTATCGGAAATTCATCAAATATTTTAGTTCCTTGGCTATCCCTCTTACCAACCTGCTTCGGGGAGGACCACAACAGCTAAAACAGCTAAAATGCTGAGGCAGAAAGGGCATTCACGGATCTCAAGACGAGGTTTAGCTCAGCTCCCCTTTTAGCTCATCCAGACCCAGATTCTCAATTCTTTGTCGAGGTTGATGCTTCTTCCACTGGTGTTGGGGCGGTCTTGTCCCAGGGTTCTCTTGGTTCTGTTCGCCATCCGCTCGCCTTTTTGTCCCGTAAATTGTCACCAGCAGAGCGTAATTATGGTATTGGTGATAAGGAGTTGCTGGCCATTAAGATCGCTTTGGAGGAATGGCGACATTGGCTCAAGGGGGCCAACCACCCCTTTGTGGTTATTACGGACCACAAGAACGGAGTATTTAAAAGGGGCCAAATGACTTAATGCTCGTCAGTCCAGGTGGTCATTATTTTTTAATAATTTTCACTTCACTATCTCTTACCGCCCCGGGCATCACAACCATCAGGCCGGCGCTCTCTCGCGGGTCCATCCGGATAGTGGAGGGGAGCATGTGGATGATTCTCCCATTCTGCCAGCAAGTTGTTTTATTAAGGAAGGGAATTTCGAAAACATTTCATGTAGCACATGTTACGTAAATGACAATAAAGTCTCCTTAAATCCTTTTTTTTATTCAGTGTCTTCAAAGTACAACTTAATCCTTGTTCTTAGTCAAGGTTAGGAAGCCTTTTGGGAAAGCTCTTTAAACATTAGCCAGAAATGTCAAACTTTTAATGTCTAGCTAAATTAAAAAAGTTTTAGACCTCCTATCAATTAGAATTAGACTTTTAATTCGAGAAGGTTTGACATTGCATGTTCATATTCATGTTGGCGTGCTTGTAAAGGCGTTTTTTTTATGTGCACAGTGCATTTTGCGGTTGCATCAGTGTTACTTTTTGTGACTTTGTACTCACCTTTCTTGTGCGCTGCGCATTTAATGATAGCAATATATATATTTTTTAATAAAATAGCATCTAATAATTTAGATACCAACCGATGGTTTTTAATTTTGGTTCCAGAGCTAGTGAGGAAATCTTTGTGTTTCCAAATTTTTTCCAAAATCGTGTCCTACACCCCAAGCATGTCTGGAATCTGTCCAGATGTTTACTGTTTCTCCCTCATCTAGTTTACATGCTTTGGTTAGTGCCACATCTCAGCTGCCTGTGCTGAGGAGGATGAAGGGAGGAGTGAGGATTCTGTAGTCTACGAACAGATTCATTACAGCATTTTTGAGTGTTTCTACTTTTAGGTACCACCTGTTTACAGTATTGAAGTTTTGTTTTGAAGACTTTGTGACCTTGCTCGGGCAGATGCCAGTTCAACAGTTGCCTCTTTACACACAGTCTGTGTCGGTGCTGCAACCAACAGGTTGCCTACATATTGTAAAAGGACAATGTTTTTAGGCAATTTCAGTGATTGTAAGCTTGTGTGCAGCGATGCATTGTAAATTGGTTGTTTTGGTCTATAATCGGATTTTGGTGTGATTTTTACTGGCTCGCAATTTTTATAAGACCCATGTAATTTTTCCGGTTCACCCACAGTTTAGGAGGAACTATAGCCTATTCACGTTCCTCAGTGTCAACACGTCAGTGTTTTAGGCATGCTTTTTATACTCGCAAGTTCCACCCCCTTTTGCTCTGCAATTTGTATGGCATGGTTGCTTTGCAACATTGAGTGATTTTGCTGTGCAGGTGATTGGTTCTGCTTACAGTTTTCCAGTTGCCTGCTGCAGTTATTTGTTTAGTCCAGGGTCCCACCTCTTTCCAATGGGGATCCTCCAGGGATAATGCCATAGAAATGTGTGGGACAGAGTTGTGCATTTCAAAAATTAATCTCTGTCTGACTGTCGTATCAGCCCCGTGGCCCATTTTCTGTCCCATATTAGTTCCGTCATAGTCAAACAGTTTGGTTTATTGTCAGTCAAATCTTCACGGGAAACCTTGTCTTTAAATTGGAAAACAGTGCTATTTTCATTTAACATTTTAAAATTTAATAGTTTATTTAAATGTGCTCAAAATATTTTATTTGCCACAGCTAATTAATATTAATTCACTAACTTCCCCTAATTCAACAGTATTGAAACACAGCAATCAATGCAAATACCATAAAGAATCCTCTGCCTTGTTTTCAAACAGCAATAACTTTTCACTACCTTCACTTACTCATGACCTCATCAAAGACAAACACACACACACACACACACACACACACACACACACACACAGTGTTAATTGGAGATAAGAACAGAGCGGAGACAAAGCTTGTAAGGAGCGTGTTTATTTCTCATCCTTAAATTACCTTAAAATTTAATTTAGAATTGTCAAGCTAATACTATTATATTTATTTACGTTTACAAACTTATTTATTATTACGTTACTCTTCCTTGGATCACCACCTTACCGTGGTGGAGGAGTTTGTGTGCTTGAATGATCCTAGGAGCTATGTTGTCTGGGGCAAAAACACCCTGGCAGGGTCTCACAAGGCAAATTGGTCCTAGGTGACGGGCCAGACAAAGAGTGGTCCAACAAAACCCCTATGAATATAAACATCAGGAACAAGTGTACCCATGCCCGATTTAGGGTTATTGGGGCCCCACCCTGGAGTGCCCGGGGATGGGGTTCATCAGCAAGCGTCTTTCCCATGGTGCCCGGCTGGGCCCAGCCCGAAGGATCTACATGGGTTCCCCCTCAAATGGGCTCACCACCTGTGGGGGGGGGGGAGTAATAGGGGTTTGGTGCAGTGTGGATTGGGCAGTGGCTGGAGGCGTGGGCCTGGGAGTCACTATCCTCGGTTGCTGAAATTGACTTTCGGAACTTGGAACGTCACTTCACTGGCAGGGAAGGAGCCTGAGCTGGTGCGGGAGGTTGAGAGATACTGGCTAGATATAGTCAGGCTCACCTCAATGCACAACACGGGTTCTGGGTCCAATCTCCTTGAGAGGGGCTGGACTCTGTTCTTTTCTGGAGTTGCCCATGGCGAGAGGCGTCGGGCAGGTGTGGGCTTTCTCGTGGCCCCCTGGCTTGATGCGTGCATGTTGGGGTTTTCTCCGGTGGACGAGAGGGTAGTGTCCCTATGCCTTCTGGTTGGGAAATGGGTACTGACTGTTGTCTGCATTTATGTGCTGAACGGCAGTTTAGAGTACCCAGCCTTCTTGGAGTCTGTGGGGGTGGGGGGGGGGGGTACTGGAAAATGCTCCCCCTGGAGACTCTGTAGTCCTACTGGGCGACTTCAACGCTCACGTGAGCAATGACAGTGAGACCTGGAGAGGTGTGATTGGGAGGAACGGCCCCTCTGATCTGAACCCGAATGGTATTCAGTTGTTGGACTTCAAATCACGGTTTGTCCATCACGAACACCATGTTCGAGCACAAGGGTGTCGATAAGTGCACATGGCGCCAGGATGCCTTAGGCCGCAATTCAATGATCGACTTTGTAGTTGTGTCATTGGACTTGCAGCCATGTGTCTTGGACACTCGGGTGAAGCTAGGATCTGAGCTGTCAACTTATCACCACCTGGTGCTGAGTTGGATCAGATGGCAGGGGAAGATGCTGGTCAGACCAGGCAGACCTAAATGTATAGTGAGGGTTTGCTAGGAACGTCTGGCAGAAGAACCGGTCAGACGGATGTTCAACTCTCACCTCTGTCAGAGCTTCAACCACATTCCGGGGGAGGTGGGGGACATTGAACCTGAATGGGCCATGTTCCGTTTCTCCATTGTTGAGGCGGCGGACAGGAGCTGTGGTCGAAAGGTCTGTGCCTGTCGTGGCGGTAACCTTTGAACACGGTGGTGGTCACCCCGTGTAAGGGATGCCCTCAAACTGAAGAAGGAGTCCTATCAGTCATGGTTGGCTTGTGGGACTCCAGAAGCAGCTGACTGGTACCGACAGGCCAAGCGATTTGCAGCTTCGTGCGTCGCGGAGGCAAAAATCCAGGTGTGGGAGGAGTTCGGTGAGACCTTCGAAAGTGACTTTCGGTTGGCTCCTAGAATATTCTGGCAAACTGTCAGGCTACTCAGGAGGGGAAAGCAGTGTGCCACCAACACAGTATATAGTGGAGGGGGTGCACTGTTGACTTCAACTGGGGACTTCATTAGGCGGTGGAAGGGAATACTTCAAGGACCTTCTCAATCCCACCAATATGCCCTCCGGAGAGGAGGCAGAGTCAGAGGACCCGGGAGGTGGCTTGTCCATCTGTGGCTGAAGTCGCTAAGGTAGTCAGAGGGCTCCTTGGTGGCAGGGCTTCTGGGGTGGCTTCTGGATGTTGTGGGGCAGTCTTGGCTGACGCGCCTCTTCAACATTGCATGGTCATCGGGGGCAGTGCCTCTGGACTGGCAGATGGGGGTGGTGGTGCCTCTTTTAAAAAAGGGAGACCGGAGAGTGTGTTACAATTACAGGGGAATTACACTCCTCAGCCTCCCCGGCAAAGTCCATGCAGGGGTAATGGAGAAGAGAGTCCGACTGATAGTCGAACCTCGGATCCAGGAGGAGCAGTGTGGTTTTCGTCCTGGTCGTGGAACACTGGACCAGCTCTTCACTCTTTCCAGGATCCTCGAGGTTTCATGGGAGTTTGCCCAACCAGTCTACATGTGCTTTATAGATCTGGAGAAGGCTTTCAACTGTGTCCCTTGGGGTATTTTGTGGGAGGTGCTTTGTGAGTATGGGGTACATGGCTCCTTACTACGGGCCATTCTGTCCCAGTATATGCGAAGCAGGAGATTTGTTCGCATGGCTGGCAGTAAGTCGGACTTGTTTCCAGTGAGGGTTGGACTCCATCAGGTCTGTCCTTTGTCACCGGTTCTGTTCATAATTTATATGGACAGAATTTCTAGGCACAGCCAGGGGATGGAGGGTGTCTGGTTTGGTGATCTGAGGATCACGTTGCTGCTATTTGCAGATGATGTGGTCCTGTTAGCATCATCAGGCTGCAAACTTCAGCTCTTACTTGATCGGTTTGCAGCCGAATGTGGAGCGGCAGGGATGAAAATCAGCACCTCCAAACCTGAGGCCATGGTTCTCAGTCGAAAAAGGGTAGAGAGTCCTTTCTGGGTCAGGGATCAGATCTTGCCTCAAGTGGAGGAGTTTAAGTACCTCGGGGTCTTGTTCACGAGTGATGGTAAGATGGAGCGTGAGATTGATAGACGGATCAGCGCGGGGTCAGCAATGATGCGGACCCTATACTGGTCTGTTGTGGTAAAGAAGGAGCTGAGCCACAAGGCAAGGCTCTCGATTCACCAGTCAATCTACGTTCCAACCCTCACCTATGGTCATGAGCTTTGGGTAATGACCGAAAGATCAAGATCGCGAATACAAGCGGCCGAAATGGGTTTTCTCCGCAGGGTGGCTGGGCTCTCCCTTAGAGATAGGGTGAGAAGCTCGGTCATCCGGGAGAGACTTGGAGTGGAGCCGCTACTCCTCCGCATCGAAAAGAGCCAGTTGAGGTGGTTTGGGCATCTGGTAAGGATGCCTCCTGGGCGCCTTCCTAGGGAGGTGTTCCAGGCAAGTCCAGCTGGAAGGAGACCCAGGACACGTTGGAGGGATTATATCTCTCAGCTGGTCTGGGAATGCCTCGGGGTTCCCCCAGTCGAGCTGGTGGAGGTGGCTGGGGTGAGGGAGGTCTGGATCTCCCTATTTCGGTTGCTGCCCCCACGACCCGAACCCCGGACAAGCGATAATGGATGGATGGATTTACGTTATTTATTTATTAAAATTTTTACCCTATTTTAATGATTTTAAAACCTTAATAGATTAATTAATTATTATGTATTATGAGCAACATGTGACTTTAAGGCTGGCAGCAGTTCAGGTTCAGTCAGACTGGGTTCTAAAACAGTTGCTCACAGACAGACACCGATGGACCGGTGAACTTGACAGCTCTCTTGACCCTGAGACACTGACCATATTTAAATTCTAGCATCGGTATCTCTCTGATCTGGGCCAGTCTGGGATCAACAGACCCTCACCCGTCTTTGGTCGAGCACGCCCTCACTTTTCGCCAGAATTTCTCACACAGCCTCCATCAAGTATTTTCAGAGCACATTGTTTAACTCCAAGTCCTGACATGTTCACCATTATTGAACTGAGTAAATGTTTTATTGAAGCAGTATACATTTTGACTTTTACACTCTATTGTTAAGCTTAAATTTTGCTTTTATATTTACTTTATTCTAATTCACTGTTAATTTTCTGTTTCTTAACTTATTATTGTATCATGTTATTTTATTCAATTACTTTTACTGTTAATTTATGTTAATTTATTTTATTTAGAAATTTACTCATTTGCTTATGGTGATGCTAGTTGATTACTTCTAAATTTTATTATATTCTTTTACAGAATAAGCTGTGAAAAGGTGTAGAGTAGAAAATGAATGGTGGTTTAATTTTTACACTCATCCCATCATACACTCAGACTTAAAATACACAAAAAACAAATATGCCAAGCAAAACTCACAAATTAGCAGACTAACTTAAACATATACAGTGGTAACACACACTAACCAACAGTAAGAATTACCTTAAATTTCATTAAGGGTACACCTTAACTTAATACTGTAGTTTTATATTAATTTATGCTCCAGCCTCTACAATTACCACTTACTTTATTCTGTCTATAGATTGTATTATTCTGATCTTCTGTGTTGAATATATTTTTACTCTATGATTTACCTTTATTTTACAATAATTTTATGACAGATCTCATATAGAAAGGTTAATCAGTTCTTTCAATACCTTGTTTTGTATCACAATTTAGATCCATGAAAAAGAACTTCAAGAAAGTGTCTTCTAAAAGTTGTTTCAGTGGTCTGGACCTTACATTAATGTACGTCTAGAAGAACTGCCATTTTTCCAGTTAGGCTTCTGAAACCTCACGTCCTAGATGTGCTTAGGATCCCCAATCCTGTATCCTTAAGTTGGATCCCCGTCCAACTCCCTTATGTTGGATCCTCATCCAACTACTAATAGTTCCCTGAACTATACTCTGAAAGTCACTCCGACACATTTCTTGAGTGGATATAAGATTTACTTACTCCACCACTTTTTGTCCACAATGTCCACCACTTGTTCTTTTTGAGAATCAGGCGGGAATCACACGCGGAGCTCCGACCGCACCTCACTCTGGTGGTACTTTCCCTTCTCTCGTGGGGTTCCCATTTTCCAGCTTAGTCCCAGACTAAGGAGTGTCCTCAGTGGGTTTCAGTTGGTGCTGCCGCGGTGATCTTCGCTGATCCTGCCGACAATACCAATTTCTGTGGTGGAAATAATATTCTCGTGAGACAATGCATATTAAAAGAAGTGATATTTATTTAAGAAAGATAAAAGACAAAGCGAAAGAAAATGAGAAAGCATAACAAAAATCCTATCCCACTCTCTGACTAGTTATCAGAGAGCCTCACTATTTATATCATGTGTGCAGAGCATTTGCTGAAATCTTCTCAGTGACCTTCAGTAGCTTGTTTTACAAACAACAATATCTGGATAGTGCGGACGTGGATCTCAGTTCTGTCTACGTACACCTGCACTGACCCTACTAAATGTCAACATGACTTTGTGCAGGGGTGCCCACACTATTCTGAGATCTACTTTTCCATTGGACAGGTCATCGAGATTTACCAGGGTTAATCTTTTTTTTTTAGGTTTTTATATCGAAACCTGTTAGTTAACACATTATGTTAGTTTTGTCGAATCTATTAGAATCGCTCTTTTATTAAACACATTCCAGCAAATAGCATGGAGAAAACTTGATTTTAAACCAAATGAGCAAACACACAGTATACACTACAAATGTAAAACAAGCACTGTAAACTTAATTTCCTCAAACAGAACATGAATATTAATAAAAGCATATGCATTTTAAGTTTGACATTGTAAAAAAAATATTCATTCTCCCACTCTAAATGAAAGTGGAACATTTTAGTTCTTTTGGAGAAAAGTCCTTCACTCATCTTGTCAGTCAAATGAAGTGCAAAAACATGAAATGTAGATGATTCGTGAGGCTGTGCTTCGGATTTAGACACAGAGGCGTGGCCACGTGCCGGTTTTGGGAACAGCGACGGGGGGGGGTGGGGGTCAGACTGCTCGCTTGCACAGGGATAGAGATCGCGATTCAGAATGACTCACATTGTATGTAAATGTGTGCGTTTCTAAAAGTGCTTCAGATACTGCGATAAGCGCTTTTTTTTTCAAACCTCCATCTACCCGATACCCCTGCGCGATCAACCAGTCGATCGCAATCGATGAATTGGGCACCTCTGACATAGTGAAATCATATCATCATAATAAGATATCATAATAAGACATAATAACTGTCGAAGTTTCTTCATAGTTATGTGCAAACACAAATGTTTAAGATGAATCACTTATGCATAGTAAAATCATATTTTCCTTCACATTGGCCATTAAACTTGTCCTCAAGGAGTGGGGACATTGGCTGGAGGGATCAGAATTACCTGTTGTGGTCTGGACAGACCACAAGAACTTGTCATACGTCCAAACAGCTAAACGTCTAAACCCCTGTCTGGCATGTTGGGCCATTTTTTTTCAGCCGTTTTAACTTCACGGTAACCTACCGCCCTGGTAAACGGAACATCAAACCTGACGCCCTATCCCGACTGCATTTTGGGAGGGAAGATGCACTGTCAACTGTTAACCTTGTTCTGCCAGGAAACAAAGTCATTGCCTGTCTCCCCTGGAAAATTAAGCGGCTTATCAGCGGCTTATCCACCCTAGGACCGGACCCCATACCATGTCCTTAAATGGGCACATGAATCCCGGTTATTGTGTCACCCAGGTCAGAACCGGACCATTTCCCTGCTCCGAAGATTCTTCTGGTGGCCTTCCCTTGCGGCTGGCGCCCGGGAGTTTGGCCGCCTGGTCTTTTTACAACCCCATGCGATTCCTGGATGCCCCTGGTCTCATATAGACCTGGATTTTATCACTGGTCTACCTGAATCTAGAGGTATGACCGTGATCCTGACTGTGGTGGACCATTTCTCAAAGATGGTAAGACTCATTGCGCTACCCAAACTCCCCTCTGCCATGGAATCTTCAGAGATTCTTTTCAACCAGGTATTTAAGATGCACGGCATTCCCACGGACATCGTCTCTGACAGAGGCCCTCAGTTCATCTCCCAGGTATGGCGAACCTTTTGTACTGTCCTAGCACTGGTCTTCCTGCACCCTTGAAATTCTAAGGACAACAGCCCCCCTATTGGGGTCATCAGGCAGCTATTCATATGCATAACGACCTACAGCCCATCCACCCCCTCTGCCTCACAGGTGAAACGCTAGGTAAAAACTGAATTCAAAGATAAATTCCCTGAAATTAATCCTAATGTGATGCAAAAACAGACATCATGCAATGATAGTTTAGTGAAATTGAACAGTGACAACAAATAATGAACAAATATCTACAGACATTCAAACATAGTCCTCAAACTAATTTTACTGCAAACTGTATTTTTACTCATAAATTTACATTTACATTATCACTTAGCAGACGCTTTTATCCAAAGCGACTTACAAATGAGAACATTACAAGTCAGAAGCTATGCAGAAAACCAACTACAACTACATACTGTAAGACATGACACTCCGGCATCTACTAGCCCGCGTTCACCACACCTCTCACCGGAAGAGGGGCGTGGGATGTCGCCAGCGTTCTAATTGTCACCTCTATTTCAGGTACAGGACTCGGCGCGTTGGATCGTCGCCGTTAGCACGATCATTACACGTAATCCTGTGATTATCTCCTATCTTCCAGCCTTAATCCGTGTACCGGAGGTCCCGTCTGGCGTGCGCTTCCTCGACTGCGTCAGAAACGCACCTGCTGCACCTCCCGGCCCAGTACTCTGCTGTCCCACGAAGCTTGAGGCCTTCTCTTTGGTTTTTCGCCCGGCGTCTCGCGGGAGTTTGGTTTTTCGTTCCACGCAGTTGGATTTCGTTTTGTCTTTTTTATGTTTAAACGAAACTGCTGAATAAAGCACCGTATCAGCATATTTCAGTTTTGGTCTGATCTCTGGGTTCGGGACGTCATGACAGAATCCAACGCCAACCAAGCCACCCCCGGATCCCCCGAGGCACTCCTGCTTGAATTAGGACAGAGACTGGGGGAACTCCATCAAGAATTCCTGGGCATGTCGACTATGATGCACAACGTCGTGTCATGACAGGATTCCCAGGAACGCGCCATGCAGGCACTTCAGCGTCAGGCTCCTGCGAGCGCGCCTGCCCCCGTACCACCGCCGAGCCCCGGATCAGGTGCTCCACCCTTCGTACAACTCACCGAGCCAGAGCGGTACGAGGGGTCCGCAGAGACATGCCGCACCTTCCTGTTCCACTGTGAGCTGTATCTGGCGAATCGACCTCCGATGTCGGACACGCAAAAGATCATCTTCGTTATGTCTCGGTTAGTGGGCAGAGCGGGTGAGTGGGCCGCCGCGCTGTGGGATTCGAAGGTGGTCGAGACGCAGGATTATGCTCTGTTCATCGAGCTTTTTAAAAACACGTTTGATCACTCCCACCGCGGACGCCCATGCGGCGAGGTGTTGCATGAACTGCAGCAGGGGGATCGTCCTGTAACGGAGTATGTGTTGGAGTTCCGGACACTGGCGGCCCGGAGTGGGTGGAACGAGCCGGCGCTGATCACAACATTTC
Organism: Corydoras sp. C115; assembly: GCA_019802505.1. Classification (NCBI taxonomy): domain Eukaryota; kingdom Metazoa; phylum Chordata; class Actinopteri; order Siluriformes; family Callichthyidae; genus Corydoras; species Corydoras sp. C115. The sequence continues at coordinate 1,821,472 of JAFMOC010000111.1, read as the reverse complement.
GCGCGGGACTGCGGACGGAGATCCGCAAGGACCTGGCTTGTCGTGACGCGAAGATGTCCCTGGAGGCCCTCATCACAACTGCCATCAGTTTGGACCAACTTCGCTCCGTTCGTGTGGCTGGCGCCCGGAGTGATCAGCATCATCACACGCTCGAGGAGTCACCTATGCAAGTAGACGCTCTTCGGCTATCACCCGCAGAACGAGCACGCCGCCGCCGGTTGGGTCTCTGCTTATATTGTGGCCGCGCCGATCACCTGTTGGCATCCTGTGAAGTCCCTAAGACTCCGCCTTCGGTAAGCGCACACCGTAGTGTACATCCTAGACCTTGGCGTTTGCCCGTGGTGGTTTCCATCAGAGACAACACACACGTTTCCACGGCGCTCATCGACTCTGGGGCAGAAGGAAACTTTTTGGACCAGGCCCTGGCGTTGCGGTGGGGAGTACAGTGCCGAGTTCTGCCTAAGGCATTACCCATCTGCGGGGTAGATGGGCAGCCTGTTAATCAGGGGGTGGTAACGCACCTGACGGAACATATTTGTGTACAAATTAGTGCGTTACACAAGGAACTAATCCAGTTTTTCATTATTGTTTCCCCTAGCTCTCCCATCATCCTCGGCTTACCCTGGCTACAGCGGCACGACCCTGTGATCTCCTGGTCTGAGTGGGGGATTCTGCGGTGGTCTAAATTTTGCCACTCACACTGTTTGAAACGTCCGGTCATAAAGGTACGTGCGCTGGCTGTTACCCCGTCCTACCATAAGGGGGAGGCCGCTGGGGTTCCCGCTGAATTCCGGGATCTTGCGGAGGTCTTCTCTTATACACAGGCCAGACAGTTGCCCCCGCACCGAGCGTACGATTGTGCCATCGAGCTAATTCCCGATGCTAAGCTCCCCCGTGTCAGCCCTTGCCCGCTCGCGGTGTCTGAGAGTAAGGCTATGCGAGAGTATATCGCTGAAGCCCTGGAACTGGGTTTCATTCGGCCCTCTAAATCACCTGTGGCCTCGGGATTCTTCTTTGTGCCAAAGAAGGATGGAGGGTTGCGCCCCTGCATTGACTATAGGGGGTTGAACGAGGTTACGCACCGCTTTGCCTACCCGTTGCCCCTGGTACCCTCGGCACTTGAGCGCATAGGTCAAGCCACCATCTTCACTAAGCTTGATCTTCGGAATGCGTACAACCTGGTGCGGATTAGGGAGGGGGATGAGTGGAAGACTGCGTTTGTGACGACCGCGGGTCACTACGAGTACTTGGTAATGCCCTTCGGACTCTCCAACGCTCCCGCCGTGTTTCAGGCATTCGTAAATGACGTCCTTCGGGATTTTTTGGAGGCGTTCGTGATTGTCTACATCGACGACATCCTTATTTATTCGGTCGATCGGGACACCCACCGTCGCCACGTACGCACTGTAATGAGCCGTCTGCTTGAGCACCAGCTGTTTCTGAAAGCGGAGAAATGCGAGTTCTTTCGGGAAAGCATCTCCTTTTTAGGGTTTGAGCTAGCAGCAGGGGGCATGACCATGGACATGGGGAAGGTCCGGGCTGTTTTAGAGTGGCCGGCCCCCACCACCGTGCGGGAGGTACAACGGTTTTTAGGTTTCGCGAATTTTTATCGCAAATTCATTCGTTCTTTTAGTTCTATTGTACTGCCCATCACGTCTCTGCTTAAGGGCTGCCCAAAGAGGTTAATTTGGACACCCGAGGCAGATCGAGCTTTTGCGACGCTCAAAAGCAAATTCTCTTCCGCACCGGCGTTGGCGTTCCCTGATCCGGAGAAGCCGTTTGTGGTGGAGGTAGACGCGTCTTCACACGGGGTCGGGGCAGTACTTTCCCAACCCATGGGGAGCCGGTCCCGCTTGCGTCCAGTGGCTTTCTTTTCAAGAAAACTCTCGGCGGCAGAGCGCAATTATACCATCGGTGACCGGGAGCTATTAGCGGTGAAATTAGCGCTAGAGGAATGGAGGCATTGGCTAATTGGCACCACCACACCATTCTCCGTGATCACAGATCATAAAAACCTCCAGTTGTTAAAGGGGGTGCGTAGGCTAAATGCACGTCAGGCTCGCTGGTCGCTGTTCTTTAACAGTTTCAATTTCACGATTTCGTACAGACCAGGGAGCTCTAATGTAGCTGCGGACGCGAGTTTCCGGACCGAATCGGTTGGGGAGATTGTGGAGCCGTCAATTTGGAAGGTCAGGTCGTGATGGATTGACATTCCATGACACTTTGAAGGTCCTTCCTGTGAGATAGGATTGAAACCATTCAAGTGTCGTATCAGAAAAGCCTAATTCAGATAGAGTGTACAGTAGAATCTGATGATTTAATGTATCAAAAGCTGCAGAAAGGTCCAGCAGAATGAGGACAGAGGATTGAGACTAAAATAAATGTAGACATACATACATATAGACGTACCTAAGTTTATTTTTAGAAGTCAAACTTTATTTTAGTTTATATTGAAAACACAATAATTCAGTTGCGCCTCGATTTTATTCCGCATGCTTGTTTTTTAGTGTGTACATATGTTTTTTGCGTGTACATAAATTTTTTTAAATAAAACTTACTGATACATATGTCTCTGCATCTCTTCCTTACCAATAACAAATAGTTCATATAGATGTACCTAAGGTTACATTTAGAATTCGTGTCTGCACTTTATTTTAGTAATTATTGAAAACATAATAATAATTCATTTGCGTCTCGATTTTATTCCGCATGGTTTTTAGCCTCACTGCAGCGGAACGCCGTCGTTCACACAGTCAGAGAATTCGTTGACGGTGCTCAGCACGCGCTAAAAGGCTTACCGCGGCGTGTATGCCTTTTATAGCAGTTATAGGTATTATGTCAGGTATTATACAAGCTTTCATAATAAAATTTTAGTTGACATGTGCACGTAAGTACAACGCGCGCATTCTGCCACCATATACTACTGTGGAAACATTTTAAAAACACTAAAATCATATCTCAAAATTGAGTGTTACATTAGCGCATTATTCATTCTAAAAGTAAACGTTTTCACTCTGTCTGAAGAGTAAAGCGTGTGTTTGTAAGTTACAAAAACTTTAGATAAAGGGGGTTGGGAATTTCTCTAGCGGCACTCCGGCTCATTTGTGTAACAATGGGCACTATTGCGTGCTGCAGGGAAGCGGGGGATTTGCGCGCACACACGCACGACGAAAATTTTCATGGTTCCAGGGAAACTAGTCACATATAGTTTTCCAGTTGTTAGTTTTTCCATTTGTTTAATATCTGTACATTAGTGTCCTACATTGTTGTTGCTGCCTGGCCGCTCAAGGAGGATGAGTCCCCCACTGAGTCTTGGTCCTCCCAAGGTTTCTTCCTTAAATAACTACATAAAAGTGAGTTTTTTCTTGCCACTGTCGCTTCAGCTTGCTCTTTGGGGGTTTAAAGGCTTTTCATTCTGTAAAGCTGCTTTGTGACAATGTACTGTTGTAAAAAGCGCTCTATAAATAAATAACTTGAACTTAGTGCTAGGGACCACGGTCAGCTTCACCTCCAGTTTCCACCCGGAATCCAACAGGCCACTGCTGAACATCCTGACCGGTGGAGCACGTGCATGGCCTGGGTGGAATACGCCTTAAACTCTCTCAACTGTTCCTCCTCTGGCAAATTTCCTTTTGAGGCCTCCCTGGATAACCAGCCGCCACTTTTTTCTGAAGAAGAGCTTGATCTGGCGGTTCTCTCGGTCACTCTCCACATTTGCCGTTGTCGCCAGATCTGGAGATCCACTAAAAAAGCCCTCATCAAAGCCCAGTCTGTTACCGAACTCTTAGCCAATCGATGTCGCCAACCCTGCCCCAACTACCATCCTGGTCAGTCTGTCTGGCTTTGAGCCGGTAACATTCCATTACATGTCACATCCCGCAAACTGGTTCCTCACTTCATTGCCCCCTACATCATTTCCAAGATCATCAATCCTTCCGCTGTCCACCTTAAACTCCAACGCCACATGCGCATCACCAAACATTTTATGTTTCCCAGCTGAAACCGGTCCAGCCGTCCACTCTAAACCTTCTGACCAGACCCCCTCCACCCGCCTTCACAGTATGCCGGCTCCTGGACTCTCGGCAACACAGTTGTGGAACCCACTATCTGGTAGATTGGCAAGGATACGGACCCGAAGAACGCTCCACGCTCTGCCATTCTGGACCCTGCCCTCATTCATCGGTTCCATTGCAGACACCCTGATTAGCCCCCCCTCAACAGGTGCCTCTTGGCACCCTTCCAGGTTTCTGTCAGAGCCTGCACCTCCTCGTCTCTCTGACTCCGCCTCCTCATTAACCTTAATTACCCTCACCTGCAGACAATCTCCTGGCAGCCTACATACACCCCTGGTTTCTCCTCTCCAGTGCCAGAAAATTGGTTTCTAAGCCACGCTGCAATTACCATTCCGAGGTCCTCTGATGTTTGCTTTGCTTATATGCTACTTACCGTTTGCCTTCTTTTTGTCTTTCAGTTGCTACTCATCGCTCTCCTGGTCCGGCTTCCTGAACTCATCTCACCTCATCTGTTGATTCATTACTGTCATTGCCTTCCTACCATATTACTGCCTTGTTCTAATTAACAGCTTACATTCCATCTGGCATAAGTGTGAGTTGTGTTTGAACCCTGGTTCCTGCCTACTAACTCTAACACAGTGGCTGTGACTTTTGAACTCTGCAGTAGCTCAAAATGAGCTCCATTACTCACTCGTGTTTTTATTCAAAACAATATCGAGAATTGTGTTTGCAGTGATTGGAATAATTTCCCAGCCATAGAAAATGGTTCATATATAAGCAGAAATAACATGATCTTTTGTCAGTGACCTGGTGCACTGCATTTTTAAATATTGAAAAAGAAACCACATGAACAATATTTTTGATGAAACACTGACGTGATTATTTTTATTTAAAGAGTAGCTTATTAACAGCATTCACAAATATCCATGGCTGACCAAATAATACATGTATGACAGTGTTTTTACTCGTTAAGACTAAAAGGGGCAAGTACACAAAAGCTTTATGGTCAGTTAGGGCAAATAAATTATTCTCAAGAGACATGCTTCAGTAGCTTACAACATACTCTTATATCATTAATGTATCTAAATAAGTTTATATTTTCTCACCTATGCCTATATTTAAATGTGTTCTTGTTTTAATTATGTCTTGTGTTGTCTCACTTTCATGATTATTTATTTTGTTAGCCATTTTAGTTGTACTATCATTAAGTATTTTTTATTTTATTTATTATGATAATTTTACTTATTATATTATCAGTACTACACTTACTGTAACTGTATTAACTACACCTGTTCAACTGTACATTAATATAAATGTCTAATTTACCAAAAGCTATTACCACTGGCAGACCGACAATCATTAAAAAAAACAAGAATAAAAGGTTCTTAATAGCTACTTGGAGGTGGCATTATTGTTGGTGCAGAAAAAGGTTTAAAGAGAATGTCCTGTATTATTATTATTATTATTATTATTATTATTATTATATTATTATTATTTTATTATTATATAATAGAAGGCAATCATTACTACATATGTTTACAGAGTACATTATTGAGTTCACTATATTAATAGACCCAATACTAACATGAAGTTTCTAATAAAGTGCTCAGTGAATATACGTAGTAGTGATTATAGTGATTTGCTGATTTACCTCTTTTGTCTACAAATAACCCCAAAGTTAAACCTGTTGTGCATTCTGTGATCCGACTCACCATAGTAGCCATTTTTTTCAGTTTGAACCAGTCTACACATTTTCTGTTGACCTCAATCATCAACAAGCAATTTTCATCAGCAGTAGAGACGCTTACTGGAAGTTTTTTCTTCATTGCACAATTTAGAGTAAACTATAGAGTATTACATAATCCCACAAAAAACAGCATATTTAAAAATACCCACTGCCATTCTTATGTAAAACTTAAGCATATTTTATAAAATTAGGATATCATATTTAGGGCAGCATGGTAGTGTAGTGGTTAGCTCCTCCGCCTCTCAGCGCTGGGGATCCAGGTTCTAATCCCAATCTGTTCTTCCCATGTCTGTGTGGATTTTATCTGGGTTTTCTGGTTTACTCATATGTTCTAAAGACATGGATTCAATGTAAATTGTTTGCTTTATTGTGTGTGTATGTCTGAGTGAGTGTGTGCCCAGTGATAAATTGATGCCCTGTCCTGGGTATATCTGTGAATTAAGTGGAAGGTAATAAACTACATTGACACTACCAACATAGAGGAATACACATCACCGGTGACCTGCTACATTGAAAAATGTTCAGACCACATGACTGTCTTCAAGAACATTACCATACATACCAATCAGAAGTCATGGATAATTGCAGAGGTGCGCTTTCTGCTGAAGGCTCGTGAGCCATCAGAAAGGCAAAGTACACACACAACCAGAGCATCCACAGCCAGTTCAACAACAGTGGTGACACAGGGTGCATGTGACAGGGCATTCAGGCCATCACCAACATCAACTCCCTTCCAGATGTGCTAAACAACTTCTATGCTCAGTTTGACACAGATGACCAGGTGATGTGCCCCCCAGCAGCTGATGTGCAGAAAACTATGCAGAGTCAACCCATGGAAATACGCTGGACCAGACTTTCTGTTAAAGTGCTTAGGGAAAGTGCAGACCAGCTGACAGAAGTCTTCAGCAAAATCTTCGACATTTCCCTTAGCTGTGCCAACATCCCAGCGTGACTCAAGGCAACCACAATCAATCCCGTGCTGAAGAAGTTTTAAGTGCCCTGCCTCATTGACTATCGTCCCGTTGCGCTCACGCCCATCACCAAGAAGTGCTTCAAGAGGCTTGTCATAACCGACAAGAGGATTGTCATAACCAAAACATCCGGACCCTCACAAACTGTGCAACATCAATACAATCATAATCATGTATGAACATTAGAATTCATGAAAGTACTGGACTGAATATGCACACTGTATACCTTTGTATTTACATATTTACATTTATGGACAAAATTGTTGACAAAATATATTGTTTACATCTACTTTATATTTATTGTCCCATATATTGTAATATATTGTATATTGTGATGTTGACGAAGAACTCACGCGGAGTCGAGATGCCATCATAACCAAACTGGGTTTATTATCGAGATCGTGAACGTAACTCAGTTACACGTGAACCCCTTCCCTTATATACATGTATATTCCCGCGGCACATCCCGGAACATCCACAGGGCAACTTCCCTGCCAAACCGCGATGTGCACACGCACCCCGCAATACATCCCGTGAAACCCACGGGGCAACTTCCCATTGGCAGGGCAACCTGCCAAGCGGTGACGTGTGCCAGGGCAACGTGCCAAGCGGTGACGTGCGCGCCAAAATGGCGAGTCCCGCGCTACACAGTTCCCCCCCCCCCCCCCTTACCATCAAACGTCCCGGTTGACCTCAGTCCAACAGTCTGGCAGGTAATAGGCTTTCGCGTCGCGGGCACCCCAGGCACGGTTCCGAGCGTACACTCGACCCTCCCAACGCCAGAGGTGAGTCACCCCCCGAAACAATCGGTGGTTCGCCCCCTGCAACTTTAGGGCAGTAAGGGGCCAATCTGTCCCTGTGGACGACGAGGCGGCGATGTCCCAAAACGACACGATACACCACCTCGCCCAGTCGCGACTTGACCACGAAGGGCCCCTCCCACGCAGACTGGAGCTTAGGTCACAGTCCCTTTTTCCGTCGTGGGTTGTAGAGCCAGACCTTCGAGTCCAGGTCCAGGGGCTCTCCAAGGCACTGCGTGTCGTATGGCCGTTTCTGCCTCGCCCCAGCTCCGCCTGATGTGTCCTCGTCAGTTCATTCACCTGGTGTAATCGGTCGAGCAATCGTGACACATATGCCGGGCCAGGTGGACCCCTTGCATCCCCCTCCGGTGGTGCTCCAAACGCCAAATCGACGGGCATCCGTAGCCGAGCGACAGGCCAGCAAAACGATGGGCAGGTGCCTGTCCCAGTCCCTCTGGTTCTTTGCTGTGACCACAGCCAGTTGCGTCGCCAGGGTTTGGTTAAATCTTTCCACCAAACCATCGCTCTGATGTTGTAGGGGTGTTGTGCGGGTCTTCTGCACACCCATACACCGGCACGTCTCCCTCATCACCTCGGACTCGAAGTTCCGTCCTTGGTCGCTGTGCAGCATCTCAGGGACTCCGAACTGGCAGAAGAACTCCTCCACCAGCCGCTCCGCCGTAGTGGAGGCACTTTGGTCTGGTACTGCATACGCCTCTGGCCATTTCGTGAAATAATCCATGGCCACGATCACATATCAGTTACCAGAGTCTGTCACCGGGAAAGGGCCCAGCACATTGACATCCACCCTCTCCATCGGCGCCCCAGATTGCATCGGCTGTAGTGGCGCTCATGAAGAACCTGCAGGGCCTTTTTTTGCAGTGCAGATGTCGCAGCAGTGTACAAACAGCTCCACGTCGTTGCGACAGCCAGGCCAGTAGAATCGCTGTCGCAGGCGTCTCAGCCTCTTGGTCACAATAAAATAGCCGGAGCCCGCTGCACCATGAACTGCCCCCAGTACTGCAGATCTCATGCCCCGTGGAACCACCGTCTAGATCACTCAGCTGCCTGGAGTCTTCCCACATACGGCACAGCACTCCGTTGTCCAGCCGCAGACTGTCGAAGTTTGACATCAGTCAGCCCGTGAGACCTGAAACAATTCACTTGTGGTCCGGTCGTTGGCGTTGACAGCAGCACACCGCCCAATGACTTCCGCGGCCTTCACCTTAACGCGTTGGCAATACTGACAGTTCGCGTTGCTACACGGTCGGCGTGACAAGGCATCAGCATTCCCATGTCGTTGCCCCACCCGGTGCTCAATTTCAAATTGGTATTCCTGCAGCTTGGTGATCCACCTCGCCAACTGACCCTCCGGTTCCTTAAACTGCATCAGCCAGGTCAGTGATGCATGGTCAGTCCGCAGTAAAAACCCAGCACCATATAAGTACAGCTGGAAATGCCCCAGTCCAGCCACTACCGCCAACAGTTCTCGCCACGTCACACAATAGTTCCACTAGAGGCGGCTAAGCCGCCGACTAAAATAGGCAATCACCCGCTTGGCCCCATCCTGTACCTGGGACAAAACTGCCCCCAAACCGTGATTGCTCGCGTCTGTGTCGATGATGAACCTTTCCCCAAACCTTGGGAAAACCAACAGAGTTGCTCTGCACAGTTTTTCCCGCCACGACACGAACGCCCGATCCGCTTCGTCAGACCACATGAACTTCAAACCCCGTTCGGTCATGCGGTGTAATGGGGCAGCAATGTCCGCGAAACCTTGCACAAACCGGCGGTAATACGACGCCAGACCCAGGAAGCTCCGTAACTCCTTTAAATTCCGTGGTTTCGGCCAGTCCCGCACAGCGTCTGTCTTTCTCGGGTCTGTCTCGACGCCTGCCCCGCTCACAATGTGACCCAAAAAGTTCACCCACCGCTGTAAAAACAAACACTTCGCAGGGTTCAACTTAAGATTCGCCTCCCTTATCGCATTAAGAGCCATCTCCAAGTTGGAGAGCGCCACATCGAACTCACTGGCATGAACCAGGATGTCATCCACATAGACCACGAACTTGTCTTTTGGAACATGTTCTATCACGCGGTCAATGAGTCTCTCGAAAGTTGCCAGTCCGAAAGGTAACACCTTAAACTGCCACAGCCCATTCCCCAACGAAAATGCCGTTTTCTCTCTAGCTGAAACAGAGAGGGGTACCTGCCAATATCCGCTGTGGAGATCCAGTGAGCTGAACCACGCCGAACCTGCCAAGCGATCCAGCGCGTCGTCAATGCGTGGAATCGGGTACGAGTCCAGTTTCGTTACGGCATTCAGCTTCCGGTAGTCCATGCAAAAACGCCAAGTACCATCTTTCTTTTTCGTTAGTACCACTGGTGACGTCCAGGGGCTATGTGAAGGCTCGATGATATCCGCCGCCACCATCTCTCTAATGGGCTGTTCTGCTGCCTGCCGCTTAGCGAGGGGGAGGCGATGGGGTTGCAGACGGATCGGCACGGCATCTCCTGTGTTGATTTCGTGCCGCGCCATACTGGTTCTGGTGCATTCCTGCTCTATCGCCGCGAACACATCAGCAAAGCGAAGCAATAGGTCCCACACCCGCTGCCGCTGGATCTCGTTTAGATCTCGGCGCTGCTGCGTGTGAACAAATCCTTCAATGGGTGGTCATGGGTGGTCATGTCGCTCCCAGCTGCTTCGCCGCTGCAGAACTTTAGCGCTAGACCGCCACAGTGGAGTAATCCTTAAAGTCCACCGTTGCGCCCACCTTTTTCAGGAAGTCCGTACCCAGGATACAATCCTCATGAATGGGGCCCATCCACACGGGATGTGGAGTCGCACCGCTGCCACAATCGATTGATAACCTCCAGCATCCCATCAGACTGATGCGGTCACCCATGACTGTGTAGAGTTACGACCTCCTCACCAGCCGCTACGTCTGTTACCACACCAGGACGGATTAACGTCACTGAAGAACCTCTATCAATCAGCGCTTTTACCATCGCGCCGTTTACGCTGCATGAGATGTAAGGCCCCCCTGCCCCACCAATGAGGGCGGAGCAGGGCACGGAGGGTTTTGCAATATGCGGAGGAGCTGCCACATCCCTCACTGCGCAGCTCCTGCTCCATTTCCTTCCGGCGCAGCCAAGGTACACTGGCCAGCTCTGTGTCTGACCTCGCCGCACTCCCAGCAGGTGAGTTTTCGTCGCGCTGGTTTGTCCCTCTCGAACCGGCGTTGTTGAGGGCAAAAATCATCTCGGCGCATTCTGCCTCCGCGACTGCTTGCTGCAACGAATCGGGTGCTGCTAGCATGATGTGCTGCCTCAACTCGCGGGGCTCCAGCGCATTTACAAAGTGATCCAGAGCGAGTTAGGAATGAACGCCCCGCGGAAACGTTGGGTATGCAAGCCGAACTAGCAGCGCCATGTCTACCGCCAGCATACTGACCTTCTCGCCCTTTTCGCGTCACCTAGCCGTAAGTAGCTGTTTGGTGGCCGGTTCTTTGGGTTGTCGGCTAAACCACCCTTTCAGCGGTGAGATCTACCAGATTACCCCGGCATTCCGGTGGCAGCTCCCCTAATACACTTAACGCTCGCCCCTGCAGCGCCAGTCCTAGACGTGCTGCTGCCTCTTCATCAGACCAATTAGTGTTCCTTCTCGCTATTTCCAGCTGTGCCTCGTACGATTCCCAGTCGGCCTCACCGTTATAATCCGGCAGTCGAAACTGCATACTCTCGACTGTCGGCCGTGTGTTTTCCAAATCCATCTCCCATCTCGACGTTTTTCATCTTGCACCAAGGGTTCCACGTCCGAGAAACCCCCGTTCTCGATCGATCGCCTTCAGTGCACGATCCAGGCAATCGAATCCCACTTCTGATACCAAATGTGGCGTTGACGAAGAACTGACGCGGAGTCGAGATGCCATCATAACCAAACTGGGTTTATTAACGAGATCGTGAATCTAACTCAGTAACTCCAACACTTCAACCACGCAGACATGCGAACCCCTTCCCTTATATACAAGTATATTCCCGCAGCGCATCCCGGAACATCCATGGGGTACATCCCGTGAAACCCACGGGGCAACTTCCCATTGGCAGGGCAACCTGCCAAGCCGTGATGTTTGCCAGGGCAACGTGCCAAGCCGTGATGTGTGCGCCAAAGTGGCGAGTCCCGCGCTACAATATATATTTATGCATACTTGCACTTTATCGTACTGTGTAGTTTAGTGTTATATGTAGCAACTTGTTTATAGAGGAACATTGTTTTGTTTCACTGTTCACATGAACTTGAAATTTGTGCTCTCCCCTAAACTGACAGACTAGGCAAGAAGAAAGCCACATTTTAAAGCAAGCCATACTAGCAGTTTGCCACAAGCCATATAGGGGGCACAGCAAACATGTGGAAGAAGTTGATCTAATCAGATGAGACAAAAGAATTTACTTTCTGGTCAAAAAGCAAAATGCTGTGTCTGTCTACCACCGCACATCACCCTGAAAACACCATCCTCACTTTTAAACATTGTGGAGGTGACATCATACTGTAGGGATGTTTTTCTTAAACAAAGAAGGTGTGTCAGTGATGATGGGAAGAGCTTGTACAGGGCAATCCTGGAGCAAAAACAATTAGAGGCTGAAAAACACCCTAAACATACAGCCAGTGCTACAATTAAATGATTTAAAACAAAGAACATGTGCGTGTAAATTTCATAGAGAATGCATGTAGCAAGGCCTGAAATGCTGTTAACAGACACTCACCACTTGATCTGACACATATGAATAGACAAAATCTTTAGCCAATAAAAAATATAAAGCTGGTAGAGACATACCCAAAAGGACTTGCAGTTATAATTGCGGTGAAAATTCACATATTATTGACTCACTGGGGCTGAATTAAAATACATGCCACACTTTCCAGATTTGATTTTGTAAAACTTTTGAAAATCTGGCTGCATGGTGGCTTAGTGGTTAGCATGTTCACCTCTCAGCTCTCAGCTCATCTCAAGATCCAGGTTTGAAGTTAATTTTTCATGTTTTGGGTCTGCTTGGGTTTTCTCCGGTTTCCTCTCATAATTTCACAATTACTTGCTACTTTACAATGGTCTATCACATAAAATTAATTTAAATGTGTGAAAAAGTATGGAAAGGTTTAAGAGGTATGAATACATTTTCAAAGGCACGGTGAATTATTATCTTTAATGGATAACCCTAGTTTCTAAAAATGTTAACAGTAGAGAATATGTACGCTTGAAAACAGGTTACTGCATAAACATGAACCAATAATACAGCCCCTTTTCACTGCCACTGCTTTAAGTCCAACCAAGCTTGCTTAGGAATTGATGTGTATTGCAGACGGTCAGTCGATGCTTGATGATGCTTCATTGCAAACTGGATTAAACACAATTTTTACATCTAAAATTTATTTCCCATGTTGCCACTGGATATAATTACACAATACTAAAAATCCAAACAATTAATGTCCTTATAATTTATAGTTTATGTTAGTTTCAAGCCAAAGCACATTTCAACACAGAGCTCTAACAGCATTGGTTAAATAATGGAAATGTGGACTTTTACCAGAATTGGATGGTTGATTGCAAGGATATTGCAGATTGTTTTTGCATCATACTTTATATCTTCAAAGGTTTGCCTGTATTGCTTGTTTGACAGTGTATTTACCTTCATAAAACTTAATGTGTGGTATATTGCCTAACATACTAGAAAATAATTCACACAATTTGAATTCTTTGCAAAGTCTTGAATGTATCATATTAATGTGACACTCAATGTGACACCATTTAGCCATAGTTTTAATAAATTTTAATCTGCCACAAATATAATTGAAGAATATTTTAGGTGACAAAACTTAAAAAAAGATTTTCGAGGTTAAACTGTGTTACTTGCAGTTGGGTTCCAAAATGTAAAAAAAACTAATTAGCTTTGTGTAACAGGTGCCTAGGGCACCTGTTCCTTTTGTTTTAGGTTAATTAGCTTGATTTCTCATTCAACGTTTAAGTTAATTAACCTGTTTCTTTCATTGGTTTGTTTTGGTGCATGTGGTCGGGTATTTTTTGTATTTATATCCGATGTTCCCCTTCCACCGTCGTTTCTTATGTCAGCTTGATTTTCGTTACCTCTTTGTTTTTTGATGGTCCTACACCTTTAATAAACCCATTTCTCCATTATCTGTTTGTGCCTGGCTCCCCACAGTGCGTTTAGGCACTTCGGCTCTGCGCAGCCATTCGTACCAAGGTAAGCGAGCGTGACACTTTGTGAGACCATATTTTAAAATTATTCATTTGCATTGCTGGTGATTGTTTTCAACAGAGATTTTTAGTTCTTACATGTTATCTTGCTCTAATAAGTGTTTACCTTGCATTGTAAGCTTATTCTTACTTACTTTTTTACTTCTTTTTACTTGTTTCTTGATGCTGGTATTTTACTTCACTAGATCAACTTAAAATTTTCATCAAGTAAAATTTTACCCAGTTTACAAAGTTCAATGACATCTCTATTAGATGCTTTTATAAAAAAAAATATTTTTGAATTAGAAAACAAATTAGTGATTCACACCAGTTAACGAGCAAACTTTTAGATTGACTAACACCCAAAGTGTTACATAACAAATAAAACAGTTATAGTATTAATAATAGAAATAAAACAAAATTACACAATCAAATGTTATAATAATTAGATCAAATCCCCCCCCTAATTAAAACAGACTAATCAGCCAATTAAATGCCATTTTGAGCAGTGTGCGCTTTTCCACCCAGACCACAATATGGGACAGACATGAAAGCTGCGAAAGTCGAAAGCAAAGATCATGCGCCGGTGGGCACCCCACAGACAGAAACATGAAAATGTGTTGCCACAGGCATAACACACGAAAAAAAACAAATTATGTGATGTAACGAAGGGTGGCACGGTGGCATAGTGGTTAGCACGTTCGCCTATCAGCGCTAGGGATTCCCGGTTCGAATCCCCATCTGGGTGGAGTTTCCATGTTCTCCCCGTGTCTGCGTGGGTTTCCTCCGGGTTCTCCGGTTTCCTCCCACAGTCCAAAAACATGGATCAAGTTAATTGAGTTCTCCAAATTGCCCCATATAAAGTGTGTTTGAGTGAGTGAGTGAGTGAGTGAGTGTGTGCCCAGCGATGGATTGGCGCCCTGTCCTGGGTGTATCTGCCCAGCGCCCGAGACGTTCTCCCCTGGATGGGCATGGGGAACCCCACCGCGACCCTAATAGAAAATAAAGCGGGTGATAATGAATGAATAAATGTGACGTAATGAGGCCTGTGAACAGAAATCAAAATTCGACAATAAAAAAAACAATTATATATTGTGAAAAGTAACTGTTACAGGTGCCTGTGGCACCTGTCCCTCGTTTGGGGTGTTAATTGTCTTAGCTGGGTGATTGGTTTGTTTTGGTTGACATGATTCGTTGGTTTGTTATTTAGTTTCCGTTTACCATCTCTTCGGCGCACGTCTTTGTTTTGAGGTTTTTACACCCTATGTTACTTTGTTCGTTTTGTTCCCCCCTTTTTGTTGGTGTCCCTTCACCAAGTTTTAATAAATTCGAGTTTTGGATTTTATCCCGGTGTCTCTTGGACTCTTCTTCCGGGTTCAACCACGGTCCGGCGCTGCGCACCTTCTCCGCGCAGGTCGTATTCGTGGGAGCGTTTCGTGGACCGATGCACGCATTATTCCCCGTGTGGTCGGTACCCGGGAAGTGCTCACTAGACGCGAGCGGTCGTACGCATTTACTCCGCGTAGCCGCCCTCTTCCGGGGAAGAACGGACAAATGGTAACAGTAACACATTTTTGAACTGAAAAAAAGCAATAAAAACAATGATTTGTGTTTACATTAATTTGTACACATGGAATAATTATTTTTCATTCTAGCTTAAATTAACTAAAGTACCAAACAGCAGAACACTGCCAACCATTCACCTAATCTTACAACACTGTTTCCAACTTAGTATTAACTGGAATCACCCCAAATGGCCAAAAAGTTCAGAATTAAACCATTGTTTCCAATGAGCTCACTGCTTCTGTGAAACAGGATAACTGACAGTGTGGGGTGTGATGTCACATTTGAATATTGAACAGGTGCCATGAAAGTATTACAAATAATTTAGCTGTCATGCATGGATAACCAATATGCTTGTCATACCAGCACCCATATAACCAAACACTAAGACACTTAAGTTAACTGAAAATCTTTCCAGTCTAGTGAAATCATTGTCTCCAATAAAACCAGATTTGAGTCTTGACAACACAGAATGTAATTTGAAATGAGCAATTGTGAATATTAAACTTAAATATTACCTGGAGAGAGATAAAATTGAAAACATGAGATAAAAAAGTAAACAGTTATTTAAAAAAATCAACATGCATTGAGCGTGTGAAATACAGCAGGAACAAACTCTTTATAATAAATGACAGTTTATTGACACCTTATTTCATTCGTTATCTCATGTAACACGTGATATTAATGATAACATTTTCTTGAATCTCTTAAAAATATGTCAAAACTTACAGTGCAAGGGTTAAATATATCTATAAAAAATACTAGTGTCATTATACTAATACTAATACTAATGTCATTATTCATTTAAAGATATTGTGTATAGTGGATAAATGTGCTTAAAGCCTTATTCCCAAAGCCTTTAATGAACATAATATTTCTTATACTTGGTCATGTCTGCAAAAATGTAAAGGGTGTGGTTTTTAAACATAATAAAAAAAAACTTGCATTGTTTAATACTGTCTAACTACTGATGAAAAGCAAAACTTTCTTTTCTTGTCTCAAAAATTAAAATAAAACTGTGTTTAACAGTTGAATCATCATTATTAATTTAAAATATAAATGAAAAAAAAAAAGACATGGCAGTATGGGGCAGAGACTGTAGACTGGAGTTTGTTAGGATGCAGGCCTAGGAAGCAGATCATACTGTTTAACCCAATCTGCATCCTAAGCCTGTATCCTGTCTAAAGTCTCCGCCCATCACACATGGATGGACAATAATTAAAGAAATGTAATATAAGAACTATTATTACAGAATAAATCATTACATAAACTAAAACTGGTTCAAAATTTTGCAGCTAGAGATTTGATCAGAACCAAAAAGTTCATATTAGCCCTGTCCAATCAAGTAGGATGAATTCCCAATTGAGACCCAGTGAGTTTCAAATTCCAGGGAGTTTGTTCTTGTCATTGTTGCTTCTGCTTGCTCTGTATGTGGTTCAGGCTTTAAGATAGGTGTGGTAGCTCAGTGATTAGGTTGTTGAGCCATTAATTGATCGTGGTTTAAATTCCAGGCCCATTAAAATAACCAGTGTGGGTCCTTGAGCAAGGCCCTTAACCTTAATAGCTCCAGGGCTGCTATAACAACCTGGTGTACTGACTGCAACCAAGTTTTGATAATTATAAGTCACTTTGGATAAAAGCATCTTCTAAATGACCAAATGTTAATGTAGACCAATGTAATGTAAGGTAAAGAAATTGTGCAACACCTGCTGCACCACCTAGTATATTTTATATAGTGTTTTTTTTTTTTTACATGTTACGATGGTGTCAGACGCGTGTCCGTAAAGGCAAATATGAAGCGCAGTAGCGCAGAAAGGATCCAGGAGGCAAGGGTAAGAGAACAGAGTTTATTTGGAGTCGATACATAGACTCAGAACCGAACACGCGTGACAAACAAAAAACAATGCCAGAACGCCAACGAAACGGAAACGGAAGACTATAAACAAAAACCAGACCACGTGAAAATCGAAAGCAACCAATGAAAACAACCAAGACATTAACTAAACGAGAACAAATGAACTCAAATAATCAAAAGAAAATAAAAACAGGTGAGGAGTGCTTAGCACTCCTTACAGATGGCACCTCTTTTCTTCTATTTAATTAAGATTCTTTTGTTCCCCAATGCCAATGTATGTTGCATGATTTGATACGATTTTATACCACCTGCTGCAATTGCACATGAGCTATGTTTTCATCTGTGATTCATTCTCTGATTTAACTAGTTTTAGGCTTGTATCTTCCTGTATTTCCTTTATACTGTTTTGATATTGTTTGGGCAGTAATCCTCTCTTAGCTCTGTTTAGAGATTAGGATTTACTGGCACTTTTTAAAATATATGCTTGAAAATAATGTTTTTATTTATTTCAATGTATTATAAATGAATTAATACCTTATACTTAAAATCCATATAAACATTTTAATGCAAGTGTTTTTTTTGTCATTGTGGCAAGTAACACTTTTGGCAAAACACAAATAACTTGCTGAATAGGATAAAATAAAGTAAATTTAACTCAACCCTATACACCGGGAGTCATAATACACCGACATTACACTGTTAGAGCCGTCCTTATGGCTCCGGGACGGCGGGCTGCGCATAGCGGCGCACTCGCGGACACGGCGGAACGCGCCGCGAGTACGAGGTTACACGGCCCCCGCAAAGAAAAATAAAAAAAAATCGCTTACCTGGCTCTGGACTCCCCAAATTGCCTGGCTGGTCGTTCTGTCACGGTAGTCTACTTCGGAATAAAGCGGCTGCGCATAGGAAGTGCAGAGCCGCCGCGTTTAAGCACGCTGAAGGGAGCCAGGCACGCAGGTAGCAGAAGAACGAGTTTATTTAAAGGTGCAGTAACACCAAAAAACATGAGGTTTGAACAGACTAGTGACATAAAACAAACGACCAGCACAGAGGACGAGAAACAACGGAAATAAATACAAAGCGACACCAGACCATGTGCACAAAACAAACCAATGACAAGACAGGGTTAATTAACTAACTGATGACAAATGAATGTTAATTAACTCACTCTAACAAAAGGAAACACAGAACATGTGACAGGTGCCCTAGGCACCTGTTACATACAGAGCTCACAGGCCAGGCTCCAGTGTCCAGTGTCTGTCAAATTAATGATGCTTCTGGATATGTGGGCAAAAATCCCCACAGAGACATTAAAATCTTCTAGAAAACCTTCATAGAAGAGTAAAATCTGATATAGAATTTATACAGAAACGCAACTCTTGTTTTTACTCCAATTTTTCATGAGCTGACCTTAAAGATCAAAGAATTCTCTCCAACATGCCATATTCCATCAAAATCTACTTGCCGACTGAAGTAGGTAACGATGACTAACTGCATTCAGTTGGAGACACCAATGATTACAAAGAACATGCCCTTTTTTGTGGCAAGCCTAAGGCACACCTGTGCAGCAATCATGGTGTTTAATTAACTTGACATGCCACACCTGCACAGTAAATTCTCCAGTGTTAAAATTACAGTGTTACATATCATTAATACTAATAGAGTTTTACTGACACACTAAAGTGTTGATGATCAACTAAAGAATAATTTTGTCAGTGTTGTTTAAGGGAGTTAATTTGAAGGTAGTTAATTTTTACTCTGATGGTGAAACGCTTGGCTCCACCCCTTGTAATCAAAAGACTTTCTGTCCAAACCGCCATTTTCTCGGCTAGTTAAACCAAGAAATCCACTCGTGGTTTGTGAGAGATAATTTTCGGTGAGGCATTTGACTAAAATATTTGGTAAGTAGATAAGAGACCAGGCTTTAGTTGCATGACGAGTGTTCTGAAAGATTCTAGTCAAGAGTTTTGAAGTTTTGTTAACTGATGTCATGCTATGCTAATGTAGTAGTACTTTATTCCCAGATTCAGTGATGCTACTCAAAGTGAAGTTTCAAGGCGAGCAGAAGTATGTAAAAATCGCTGACACCATTGTGAGTCTCGGTGACTTTCTCAATGAAGATGTGTACAAGTCTAAAACTAACTTGAAACTTTTCCATGGCTGACTGTCTGAACGAACGTCACATGCATATTTTCATAAATGTAAACCAATAGACCAACATTTAAAAACCTAAACAATGTTCATTTTTAACAACCCTGTATGTTGTGATATATATCTATATGCATGCCACAACATACAGGTTTGCTAGGAATTAAAATTTTTAGGTTTTTAATTGTTGGTCAAACCTTACTGTTACATAAAATATTCATCAAATTTGAAATTCCATCTACTAGATAGGCAAGGCTCTGAGATTGATAATGATGTTTTTGAGGAGGTCATGAAGCAGCCAAATACAGGTGTTTTTCATCTGAAATTGGACAGTTTACCATCTGGTAATTGTGTTTTAACTTTAAGCATGTACTATGTTAAATTCATGTTCCAGTTATAGTTTTTTTCACAAATTCAATTACAGAATCCCCATTGGTTACTCCAGGAGCTGAAAGTTCAGGAAGTTCTTTCGAGAATAAAAATGAAGAATCTGATGATCCCATTATTCTTGAACTGAGCCCAGCCAAAAATAACAGGGATATAAAAACTGGTTAGTTTTGATGGTTGTTTCTTTTTCAGCTTATTCATAACATAATGCAGTCAAAACCTGGTGGGGAGGTGGTCATCCAGGAGTACAACAAAACCAAAAGCCTTACTGACAGCACTAGAAGTAAGATGATTAATATCCTTACAGCTGATATGACTGAGAAGCATGGGTAAGAAGATTTTTTGTCTTGATGTGTTTAGGAACATGTTTGGATGCTATGGAACATGATCATGGGCTAAATACAAATTATTTTATTTGCCAGTACATCTCCTCCACGACACATTTGAGAGATGTATGCAAAAGGAATAGTTGCGGTGTTTCCTTATCTCAGTGATCCTTATTCAAAGAAGGGATATGTAAGAATGGTTAATGTTGAGTCATTACACAACCAAAGGATGTTTTGTATAATTGCTTATATTTTCCTTAATCACAAAGTTCATTGTGAATGTGTGATGGAGCCAAACACTCAAAAGAAGCTTGTAGTTTATATTGTCTCCAGATGATTGTGCAATTGCGTGGCGGCACGGTGGCTTAGTGTTTAGTGTTTCCTCCCACAGTCCAAAAACATGGATCAAGTCAATTGATTTCTCCAATATTGCCCCATATAGAGTGTGTTTGTGTGCTTGTCTGTGTGAGTGAGTGTGTGCCAGCACCCGAAACATTCTCCTCTGGATGGGCATGAGGAACCCCCCCGCGACCCTAATATAGGATAAAGTGGAATATAATGGATGGAATGGATAGTTTTTAAAAAGAGTCTAGATAAATAAGGCAGTTTTTAAATGAATGCAACAAGTGTTTTGATGTCACACCCAGGGCGCGCTGTCCGGAAGATGGCGGCGCAGCGCGGTGCGGTGTAGATAAAAAAGTGAGCCAGGCGACCAGGTAAGCGAACACAAAACACTTTATTGGCTTCGCACAGCGGGAACGCCGCTGAAGGAGCCGAGAGCAGAAATACAAAACAAAAATGATACAGCGGGAACGCCGCTGCGGACACGTGCCGAGAACCCAAATACAAAATAAACCGAGCAAGCAGCGGAAAGGCCGCTGGATGCAAAGCGAGGCGAGCGAAATCCCGAAACTAAATACGCCGAATCCCCGATGTGGCATTAGAGTGTCCGTACACAAACGCAGGTATGCTCTGTATATGCTCAGTCTAATGCTGACCTGCTGACTACTGCGCAGGCGTGCTAGAAATGTAGTCAGCAGGTCGCAAGTGATCAGGTATGACCCAATCCCAGCTCAAGGGACGTCCAACAGCGAAGGGACCAACACGGCCATGGGGGAGACCGGGGTACACGCGACCGCAGAGGTGAACCGAGTGGACGCACATGTGACCCAAGTGGATGCGGAAATGGCCCAAGTGAACGCAAAGGTGACCCGAGTGGACGCAGAAATGACCCAAGTGAACGCAGAGGTGACCCGAGTGGACGCTGAAATGACCCGAGTGCACGCAGAAAAGACCCGAGTGGACGTCCCTCCTCTCCGCAACCTGGACACAAAGTGGAAGAGCCAGTACCACGTCCACACTACACAACATACGGTCCTGGTCTACCGAGACGGAGTCCGAGCACCGAACGCAGACTACACTGACCCTGGACGGCATAGAACTGGACGCGACCGAGGTGGATCGACAGTCGTAGGCCGGTTCAACCCCCTCCCGAACCCTGCAAAACTTGCAGGCGGTGCGGCGCGAGTCCCTGGCGGCATGGCCAGGATCAGGGGATACGCGCGGAGAACCACACTGACCACCATGCGGCATACCCTGCAGGAGTCATGGAGTCAGGAGACTCACACGAAGGAGCGTGCGGCGGGACCCGAGCGGCGAGGGAGAACTCGCGTAGAGGGTAAACCATGGAGCCGGGAGTCTCACACGGAGGAGCACGCGGCGGAACCCGAGCGGCGAGGAAGAGCTTGCTGAACGGGTCCTCCGTGGAGTAAGGAGGCTCACACGGAGGAGCGCGCGGCGGGTCCCGAGCGGCGAGAAAAAACTCGCCGAGAGGGTGAACCCTGGAGCCGGGAGACTCGCACGGAGGAGCGCGCGGAGGGGCCCGCGGTCAGGCGTGCAAGAGTGGTGAGGGAGAGCTCACTGAATGGGTCCTCCGTGGAGTCAGGAGACTCGCATGGAGGAGCGCGCGGCGGGTCCCGAGTGGTGAGGGAGAGCTCACTGAATGGGTCCTCCGTGGAGTCAGGAGACTCGCACGGAGGAGCGCGCGGCGGGTCCCGAGCGGCGAGAAAAAACTCGCCGAGAGGGTGAACCCTGGAGCCGGGAGACTCGCACGGAGGAGCGCGCGGAGGGGCCCGCGGTCAGGCGTGCAAGAAATGTAGTCAGCAGGTCGCACGTGATCAGGTAGGACCCAATCCCAGCTCAAGGGAGTGGGCCCTACCTACGGAAGCCCGAACCAGCCAAAAACCCAACACACGGGAGACAGGGGGGAGGGGCCCAACTCTCCCAACCTGACATTTGAATAGGGCAAGTTATTTTTTTAAAGATTATAATGTAACCTGCTATCTAAATGGTTTGCTGTTTAAAGGAACATTTTTATGATCCTCAAAGTGGACAAGGTTATTTGTCCTGGAAAATCAAGAACATTCAGAGGACAGCATTGAGGAAAGCATGCAGCCATACTTGCTGGCTCTGGGGACAAAAAATAACAGAATCCATGGATACTTCATTATTCTGGACAAAAAAGCCATTCCATGCAAGTCTGTGAGTGCACTTGCTGCATTCGATGAACTGTTTAAGGCTCACTTTGTGTTCTGTGTGTCTTTGAACAAAGTTCTGCACAATATGTACACCACCGTTTACCAGACAGGTCAACGAAAACCCAAGGGTTGCCGAACTCAGAGCTAGATTCCTGCAATGACTTTGTTTTTCTGTGCCATATTGTAATTTTTTAAGTCTTTATGTTTGACCTTAACTTGATTGTACTCTAGATTTAAATCTAGGTGGGCATAAAAATAACACTTTAATTGTTAAATGACCAAGAGTGTTAAATTTAAACAACACTAGCAAGAGTAACATTTGACACTGCAAGAGTTATTTATTGACACTATTTAGTATAAAATTAACACTGAAAATGTAGATTAAACTTTACTCTCTGTAGAGTGTTCCCAGGTAGTGTTAACATTAAAACTTTAATTGTTAATCCAACACTGCCAATTTTACTGTGTGTAAAGTGTATATACTGAAGTATACTGAAGTTGCTAGGAGTGCCAGGCCACTCCCCCCCACGTTTTTCATTTTGGGTATTTGGATTTGTCCCTTGGTTGGTCCCCTTAGTTTAATCATTGGCGGTTGAGGGGTTTTGTCAGGTCACGGTTTGTCAGGTCGGTTTGTATTTATGCTGCATGTGTCCCTTCGTTTGATAGACCAGCATTATTTATTTCCTGTCACGCGTTTCCCGTTCCTTTGTTTGTGTTTTTTTCCCTTGAATAAACTCTCGTATGCTTACCTTGTCGCCTGGCTCACTACTTCACGTTTGAAGGCCTCACTCTGCACGATTATGCGCAGCGCTACCAGAGGATGGACAGCGCCATTTGTGACAGAATGCTGGTCTCACTACCCCCCGAGTGAAGTCCAGGATTTCTCGACTTGCCAGAGACAGCTTGGCATCCGTGTCGGCCAGAGACAGTTCGGCGTCCGGGTTGGTCAGAGACAACCTTGCTTCCGAATGTGTCCCACGGCGCCAGTCCATCTAGCGCCAGAGCCCACTGTAGTCACTCCAGCACCAGAGCTGGAGTGACTCAAAAGGGGGACTCAAAAGGCCGTGCCGCCTTTGCGCCCTCAAAAGGCCTCGCCACCGCCACCTCCTGTGCACCATCAGAACTTTCGTGGTCCCCCGCTTACACGTACGTAAGCATGAGTGGACCGGCATGTCAGTGAAGACTCCAGAAAGCTGCTTAACACTGGCTTTGAACACACATCTTGGAATTCCATCAGGGTCAGCAGCCTTTCTCAAATGCACTTTATTCAACGTGTGCTTGACATCTGTACATGAGAAGTAAAGGCTTCCATAGAGCTCCTCTGAATGGCAAATCTCTTTTAAGGGGAACTGTGATTTTACTTCCGTTTAAGCAAACATAAAAGTGAATAAGCTCACAAGAACATTTACATTACAAGTCATTGTTGGTAAAGGGGGGGGTGGCACGGTTGCTTAGTGTTTAGCACATTCGTCTCTCAGCGCTATTCCCGGTACAAATCCCCATCTGGATGGAGTTTCTATGTTCTCCCCGTGTCCGTGTGGGTTTTCTCCAGGTTGTCCGGTTTCCTCCCACAGTCCAAAAACATGGATCAAGTCAATTGAGTTCTCCAAATTGCCCCATATAAAGTGTGTCTGTGTGAGTGAGTGTGTGCCCAGCGATGGATTGGCGCCCTGTCCTGGGTGTGTCTGCCCAGCGCCTGAAACGTTCTCCCCTGGATGGGCATGGGGAACCCACCGTGACCCTAATATATGATAAAGCGGAAGACAATGGTAAAGCGGAACACTCACCTCACCCCCCCCACATGATTCACCTCCCCCCAAATTTATCAAAAATGGGATAAATAATTTTTACACGCCCACTGTAGTATCATTTGTCTATAAATTTGTTATCAGTTCACCTCTTTTATAACAATGTATCCTTATTAACAATAAAGAAAACAAAAAAGAAATATAGATCAACTTAGAACATAGAATAATTTTATTAACTTCGTTTTTAAGTTTGTAACAGAAACGAATGAAATCCTTATTTAAACTAGAAACATTTTTAATCTGACTGGCATTTGATAATGATGAAATGAAATGAAATGAAATGAAATAAAATCAATAAATAATAATAAATTCAAATTGATTATCAACATTAATTCAGGAGCACAATTTAATAACACTTTAACCTACGAAACAAAAATGAATACAACAATTTGTTGAATGAATGAATACAAAAAAATTTTTTTTTTTTTTTTTTTTTTTGAGGAAGTCAGAACTAATGTCTACAATGCGTCCGTTTTGCAGCACAGCTTTTCTGAAGTATCTTTCATAAAGCATTATGTTTGCTGGCTCTACGCGTCACGTTTACGATTTAAAAACTCAAGCGGTTATCAGCGTGATTGGGGTGTAATGTCTTTAAGTGACACCTTCATTTATTTGGCTTCACGCTGTCCGCTGCCAATATTTTAAGACACAGCAGACTCACCGGTCTTTCTTCGTCTCCACCTTAGTTACAGTGAAGTTCCAGTTACAGTGAAGCCAGGCGCTACATACGTTTCGACATTTAGTTTTCGGTTGACTTTTGTTGCTCTCATTATCTTCGTCTCTCTCCGCCATCTCTGTTAAATATTTTTCAATGTTGTCTCTTGAGGGTTTGTTCAGTACACTTAATATCACTTGCTCTGTGATATCTTGTTATGCGCCCCCTCATGCACCACGCTGCCCCCCCCAGGGGGGCGCGCCCCACTATTTGAGAAGCACTGGCTTAGTGAGATACTGTGGAGCCTGATTATGTAGAATTTCATATGTTATCAATAAAATTTTGTACTCAGTATGAACTCTACTCTGTTGTTGCTGCCTGGCCGCTCAAGGAGGATGAGTCCCCCACTGAGTCTTGGTCCTCCCAAGGTTTCTTCCTTAAATAAAAGCATAATAGGGAGTTTTTTCTTGCCACTGGCGCTTTGGCTTGCTCTTTGGGGGTTTAAATGCTTTTCATTCTGTGAAGCTGCTTTGTGACAATATACTGTTGTAAAAAGCGCTATATAAATAAATAACTTGAACTTGAACTTGAAACTTGTAGCCAGTGTAACTACTTTAACTACTTTAATTAAAATTCAGTGCTATGGGTGAGACCTAAAGCCTGTCTGATAAACTTCATGAATATTATTAGCTAGAAGGTGGCGATTTAACTGGTTGAACACAATTTTTACTAAGATTTTAGAGACAAAAGGAAGGTTTCATATTGGTCTATAGATGGATCCAAATTAAGTTTTTTAAGTAATGGTTTAATCACTGCACACTGCTGAACTGTGCGTGAATCTGTGAACCTGCTGATGCTCAGGTTCTGCACTTGATGCCATCTGGGTCACAGTACTAATAACCTCTCTACTCTATAGTCATGGCCAAAGGTTTTGAGAATGATACAAATATTAATTTTTACAAAGTCTACTGCTTCAGTTTTTTTAATGGCAATTTGCATATACTCCAGAATGTTATAAAGAGTGATCAGCTTAACAGCAATTAATTGCAAATTCAATATTTGCCTAGAAAATTAACTTTATCCCCCAAAACACATTTCAACTTCATTGCAGCCCTGCCTTAAAAGGACCAGCTAACATCATTTCAGTGATTGCTCCATTAACACAGGTGTGGGTGTTGATGAGGACAGGGCTGGAGATCAATCTGTCATGATTAAGTAAGAATGACACCACTGGACACTTTAAAAGGAGGCTGGTGCTTGGAATCATTGTTTCTCTTCTGTTAACCATGGTTATCTCAAAACAAACACGTGCAGTCATCATTGCACTGCACAAAAATGGCCTAACAGGGAAGAGTATCGCAGCTAGAAAGATTGCACCTCAGTCAACAATCTATTGCATCATCAAGAACTTCAAGGAGAGAGGTTCCATTGTTGCCAAAAAGGCTCCAGGGTGCCCAAAAAAAGACCAGGACAGTCTCTTAAATGTGTTTCAGCTGCAGGATCGGGCTACCAGCAGGGCAGAGCTTGCTCAGGAATGGCAGCAGGCAGGTGTGAGTGCAGCTGCACGCACTGTGAGGCGGAGACTCTTGGAGCAAGGCCTGGTCTCAAGGAGGGCAGCAAAGAAGCCACTTCTCTCCAGAAAAAACATCAGGGACAGACTGATATTCTGCTAAAGGTACAGGGAGTGGACTGCTGAGGACTGGGGTAAAGTCATTTTCTTTGATGAATCCCATTTCCGATTGTTTGGGACATCTGGAAAACAGCTTATTCGGAGAAGACGAGGTGAGCGCTACCACCAGTCTTGTCTCATGCCAACTGTAAAGCATCCTGAAACCATTCATGTGTGGGGTTGCTTCTCAGCCAAGGGAATCGGCTCTCTCACAGTCTTGCCTAAAAACACAGCCATGAATAAAGAATGGTACAGAATATCCTCCGAGAGCAACTTCTCCTAACCATCCAAGAGCAGTTTGGTGATCAACAATGCCTTTTCCAACATGATGGAGCACCTTGCCATAAAGCAAAGGTGATAACTACATGGCTCAGGGAACAAAACATAGAGATTTTGTGTCCATGGCCTGGAAACACCCCAGTTCTTAATCCCATTGAGAACTTGTGGTCAATCATCAAGAGACGGGTGGACAAACAAAAACCTACACATTCTGACAAAATGCAAGCATTGATTGTGCAAGAATGGACTACTATCAGTCAGCATTTGGTCCAGAAGTTGATTGAGAGCATGCCAGGGAGAAATGCAGAGGTCCTAAAGAAGAAGGGTCAACACTGCAAATATTGACTTGCTGCATTAACTCATTCTAACTGTCAATAAAAGCTTTTATTACTCATAATGTGATTGCAATTATATTTCTGTATGTGATAAAAACACCTGACCAACACACATAAAAACCAGAGGGCAGCAGATCATGTGAAAATATAATATTTGTGTCATTCTCAAAACTTTTGGCCATGACTGTACAATCAATATCAATAAAATATACTCTATGTATATTTTTATGTATATATTTGAGTGTGCTTTCACTGTGTTGTTGTTGTTTAGCTATTAAAATGTTGGACTATGGACCAGGAGACCATTGAATTTATTTACTGTTCTTAACCATATAATGTTATAACCTTTGTTAGCTACACTACTCAATGTTGTTATGCCAAACTATGTAAGTATATTTAATGTTTTTAACATCGCTAACATCTGTCATGGCCTCTGCTAAATATATGGCATTAACACTGACAGAATGACATCACCAATAATACTTAAATTTCAGTATTAAGCAAGGTTTTTACAGCCATAGCAAACATGCCTTCTGTCAAAACATTGTTGATTTGTTGCTTACATAACATCACAAGACAAATAAATGAGGGTTGAACTTCCACCATTGCCTAGTATGTTTGTCAACTGACAGAAAACTGTCTTACTCTTTTAATGACATGTGAGTCATAACCCTTTCTG
Source organism: Corydoras sp. C115 (assembly GCA_019802505.1). Taxonomy (NCBI): domain Eukaryota; kingdom Metazoa; phylum Chordata; class Actinopteri; order Siluriformes; family Callichthyidae; genus Corydoras; species Corydoras sp. C115. Next base: position 1,793,449 of record JAFMOC010000111.1, on the reverse strand, counting down.
GGTGAAACTTTGGTCACATAGGGTTGTGCCATCTCTAGGAATCCTGTTTGACAGAATAATGAAACCAAGTTATAAAAGGATAGGTAAGAATTCTGACATGCACTAACGTATATTAGATAATACAGAATAGTACATTTTACACCAATTCCAATTGTTATTTTTGTTTTTAAAACCAAGGCGAGTATGAAACATAGTTGACATTTCTATTCATTTTCTAGCTTGTTTTCAACCTGTCTCTCCACCCATACTTGTCCATTCTAACAGTTTCATCATCTGAGAGTTGCCCTAAAATTGCTTGAGCACTAAAACCACATTCTCAAGCAGTGAATTGCATCTTTGACTCCATTGGCAACAGCAGTCAACATTTGTTAGTGTAATCATTATTTCAAATGAAGTAGTCATAAAGCTTCAAAAAAGCTAGTAAAGCACAGAAAGTTAATAGTATGAATACAGGACTTAGGAACCCAAGATGGAAACAATAACTAAATATGACATGTTGTAACTTTATTTCCTGGGAATGTTTAACTGGAAGATGTCCCCGAGAAAGCTGGAAGAGGTAGCTGGGGATAGTGATGTCTGGGCTTCTTTACTTAGGTTGCTGCCCCCGCAACCTGGACCCAGATAAGTTTCTTAATTTTCTTACACATCCATTGTGAAGACAAATCTTCGGTATACGGTAACACGTTCATGTGGCAATCAGTGTACATTGACATTACGCTTAACTACTGATATTATTTGCACAATGAATAATTATTGCACAGTATTGTTTTCTTTGCACTAGGGCTGTATTCATCTAAAGATTTTCATAGTCGAATCCGATTCGTCAGATTTTCCCTATAGTCGACTGATAGTCGAATCAGTTAAAATTTCACCACAAGATGGCGCTAAGAGCGTAGGTTTTAAAAAATATATATTTTTTTATATTTTACTTGTTTTTCTAACAAAAGAAAACCTTTTTTTGTTTGTTTTTCTTTTTTCTTTTTTTTTCTAGAAATTAGGATGATTTTATTTGACAAAAGGCTATATATATATATATATATATATATATATATAACGAAAACAAAGACATTTCATGTAAAAACTAATGCTTAGCAGCAGCCATGGACACCCCCATGTGGTCAAAATGGTACATTCGACTATGAGGTTCATAGTCGACTACGGTTCTCCGAATCGAATCGTCGAATCAGCGAATATTGCAGCTCACCCCTACTTTGCACAACTATTAAATATGCAAGATTGTTCAGTCCGTCATGTAAACATTACTAAAATTAGCAAATAAGCTCAGCAGCTTTAGCAATGTTAGCTAGAAAACATTTTTTAGACTTTTTGTTTTGTTTTGTTGTTGACCCAACCAACTACTTTCTTCTTGCTTTCCCGTTAATTGTGTTTCCACTGCTAGATTCTTACATTCCCAGTCACCTGACTATTAATCACCTGGTTATGTTTTCCTGCCTGATTTACCATTCTCTTCATCTCTATTTAAGCACCCCCCTTGTTGTTTGCAACCCTTGGCAGATCTATGTTCACCTGTTTAGGCATTGGCATTCACCTTCAACACAGGTTATGCTGTCTTTTGGATTTGTTGTTTATTTTGTTTTGGTTGCTTGTTTTAGTTTTCTGGTCAAAGCTTTGTTTATCTGGTGAATTGCTGCTAATAAACTATTGTGCAAGTACTTCCATACTCATCTCGTCTCCCTGATTGCTTGGGTTCTCACAGACAGAACCACAAGAGACAAATAAAAAGGCTTAAATGTTTACATTTAAGAACATACACACCTTTACATACTTACATACCTGTAGATAATACCTCAGATATACATGTCACCAATACAAACAGAATCATGGAGCATGGGATGAGCTACTCTTCATGCTACAGGCAATATTTTTAAACCAGGGAGCATGCACAGAAAATAAATAAAAGTAACAGAAATCAAAGGGTGCTTACCAATCCACTTCTAGGCTTTTCAGCGCCAGTGGGAGTTACATCACACATGTGAAGCAAGCATGGTTGGCCCACAATCTAGTTACAGAAATAAATTTTATATGGTAATATATATGTATTTACTGAACAAAACAAAATACCAAAAGGTGTGCTTTAGGTAGGCAACAATAAAAGGGAATTTGCAAATGGAATGCTGATTGCAGAAATTTATGCATGAATGTTTATTTCTCTACTATAAGCCGTTTCCGATGGCACTTCAAAAAATTTGGCATTACATCCAACCGGCCTCATAACCACAGACCATGTGTAACCACACTCGCCCAGGACCTCCACATCCAGCATCTTTACTTCCAAAGTTGTCACAAACAGTCAGAAACCGTATAAGGGAAGGGCATCTGTATGCTCGTCATCCTTATTGGGGTCTCCATGACTACAGTTCATCAACAAAGTACTGTATTTATATTTTTCTAACCATGAACCATAAAACCTCAATTAAACTGCCTCAGTCATTTAAGCCAAAAACATTTGATTATATATATTGAGATCAAGTTTTGGTTGGTTTACTTTTTTTAATTACTGTTCATTCTTATGAATATTATTTTCCATCCGTCCATTAATCCTATATTAGGGTCCCCATGCCCATCCAGGGGAGAATGTTTCGGGCGCTGGGCAGATACACCCAGCAAAGTGCGCCAATCCATCGCTGGGCACACACTCACTCACACAGACATGCACACAAACACACTCTATATGGGGCAATTTTGGAGAACTCAATTGACTTCATCCATGTTTTTGGACTGGGAGGAAACCGGAGAACCCGGAGGACACGGGGAAAACATGGAAACTCCACCCAGATGGGGATTCGAACCGGGAATCCCTAGTGCTGGGAGGTGAACGTGCTAACCACTAAGCGACCGTGCCGCCCTGAATATTATTTTCTTTTCACAAAATGTTTAATTTAATGTTTGGTCTGTGAGAGCAGTGTAAAATCACTGAGCACCAGGTAGCGGTCAAATCACAGTAACATTTATTAATAAACCAAAAACACAAAGAAAACAAGACAAAACTCACATGGACCTGGGATAAAGCTTTGGTGACAACCTCTGGTCTGTAGAGGTCTGAGGCAGGCTTAAATTAGAACACAGGTACCATTTAATAAAAATCAATGAGCACTAATCAACAAAAGTCCCAGGTACTATGCAGGCAGCAGCATGATGTCACACTTGTCTACCCGGAACTAAGTGCGGCTGCGCAAATAAAGTGCAGAGCCGCAGCGCTCTAACGCGCAGAAGGAAGCCAGGCACGCAGGTAGTACGAACATGCATTTATTAATGTGTCCAAACACAAAACACACAGGTACACAGAGACGAGTGTAACATTAAAATGAAGACACGCACGGACGACAAGAAACACCGGAACTGTTACAGTACCCCCGCCCTTACGGTTGCACAACGAGGGGCCGCGACCAAGACACAAAAAACAAAAAAAACAGTCCCGGGGGTGGGTCCTCCGCCCCTCCTGAGTCGGGCTTGACAGGCGCCCTCCGGTGGACGCGGAGTTGCAGACGCCTTCCGGCTGCGAGGTCAGGTGGACCTCCTCACGGCGGATCAGGAGTGGGCCACGCCCTCCGACTGCATGGTCCGATGGACGCCCTCGGCGGATCAAGAGTGGGCCACGCCCCCTGACTGCGTGGTCCGGCAGGTGCCCTCTGGCTGCGTGGTCCGGTGGATGCCCACGTCGGGCGAGGAGTGGGCCACGCCCTCTAGCTGCGTGGTCCGGTGGACGCCCCCATCGGACGAGGCGTCGGCCACGCCCTCTGGCTGCGTGGCGAGGCGGACGCCCCCTGGCTGCGGGGCGAGGCGGACACCCCCCGGGCTGCGGGGCGAGGCGGACGCCCCCTGGGGCGGCGTGCGGCCCCTCCTGCTCGGGCTGGGCGGCGTGCGGCCCCGGGACCTCGGGCTGGGCGGCGTGCTGCCCCGGGACCTCAGGCTGGGTGGCATGTGGCCCCGGGACCTCGGGCTGGGCGGCGTGCGGCCCCTGCTGCTCGGGCTGGGCAGCGTGCGGCCCCTTGACTTCAGGCTGGGCGGCGTGCGGCGCCTTGACTTCGGGCTGGGCGGCGTGCGGCGCAGGGACCACCACCGGTGTGCAGGCTCGTGGCCTCCGCGCCGCAGATGCGCTCTGCGTCCGGGTCTCGCCACCGGGGGTTCCACAAACCGGACTGGACCCTCAGTCCAGAACTTCACAGAGTTGCGGAGGGTGCGTACGGCAGAATATGCCCATACAGGTATGATTCACCCTCATCATCGGACACCTCAATCAGATCAAGGCCATCCTTCGCACAGAGCGCCTCATACCCGTACCTCCACAACCATTCCTCATCGGAGTCGCCATACTCCGACACACTGTTTGAGCCGCTCCCCCGGCTCCGGGACGGCGAGCTCCGCATAACGGCGCACTCGTGGACACGTCGGCGCGCGCCGCGAGTACGAGGCTATACGGCCCCCCCAAAGAAAAATTTTAAAAACACCTACCTGGGCTCTGGACTCCCCAAACGAATGGCGCGTCCTTCTGTCACACTTGTCTACCTGGAACTAAGCGCGGCTGCGCAAATAAAGCGCAGAGCCGCAGCGTTCTAACGCGCAGAAGGGAGCCAGGTACGCAGGTAGAACGAACATGCTTTTATTAATGTGTCCAAACACAAAACACACAGGTACACAGAGACGAGTGTAACATTAAAACGAAGACGCGCACGGACGACAAGAAACACCGGAACTAAATACACCAACCCTTCCCATCACGTGCACCCAGACAACCAATGAAACAGAGAAGTTAATTAACCTAAACGACCCGGACTGAACAGCTAATTAACTAAAACACCCTGACAAGACAGATAATTCCCTAACCCAAAGACACAGAACACAGAAACTGAAAAACAGCAGAACCGAACGACAGAAAAACAGGTGCCCTAGGCACCCGTTACACATGACAGTTTATGATCATTTTTAAGTATAACATAAATTTAGACCAGAAACATCTGTGATTGTTTTTTTTTCTTTTGTCCGGCTTAAAAAGTCGCTCATTTGTAAAAGAAAAGAAAAGAAAAAAAAGCAATGAAGCAAGCTAAAATCCATTTCAGTTGAAAATTCAAAGTCCGTAAGTTTTATTTGCTTTGCGGAAAACATTTGACTCAAAGGTAATGAGCAATCCGGCTTGAATTTGAGGAAGTATTGTTAACTTCTGATGTAATAAAATATATTTTAATTCAATATAATTAATATGTAAAAAAAACATCACAATGTGGTTTAAAATTGGTACTTCATTACTACCAATTAGCTGTATGTATTAGCCTGTTCTATTCTCCCCATTGCAATGTCCTGAGCTTATATGTTTAGATTGTAACAAAATTGAAAACTTTACTCTAGTGGGCTCTTTGATGAACAGTTTTATTAACAGTTTCCTTTTTGTGAGGAACACCTGAACATCATTCATGTAAAATAAATATGATTTTTTTTTAACCATAATCAATTTTGCCAAAGTAGCACAACAAACCCCTCATGGTTTCATGTTGGAAATATAATTTTTAACATCAGGGTTAAGCCAAAGCACACTTTTTTCTCTGTACTACACTTCAACACATCCCCCTCTTGAGATTCCATTGCCATTCTAGTGGAATTAACCTAATGGGTTTTTAACGAGACTTCACATTCTTGTTTCCTCCCTGCACGTCATTTCTCACAGCTTCTTAACCGATCTTCATCTTTACATTTTTATTTATCGGTCTCCTAAGTAATCCGGGTTTTTACCAGAAGCTTTGAGATGTGTGTAACATAACTGCCATTCGTGTCTCAATGTCTTCCTGTCTGTCTGCAGTCATGCAGCTATCTGTTTGATCCTTTATTTCTGTTGGATATTTGAACCTGATACTGGCTTATAAAACATTATTTACTTCATTTACTTCTTGACAAAAAAAATATGAATCTGTTATTTTTAGTTATTTTTTATTCACATACTTTTTTGCTTCATTTGTATTATTCTTTCATTATCAATCATCCCTTTGTCCAACACATTATATCAATTCATATTTTCTTTCATTTTGTATATCTTAGATTCGTGACTTTATTAATGATTTACTGTGTTTAATTAATGACTTAATTTTTACATTTTTATATAACTGATACTGCTATAAATCTGCAACTTAGAAAATCATATTTTTTTAGAAATGCTCAATTTACAAATAAGAGACTATGGGTGTGGTGGGCCTATCCTGGACAAAAGGTGTGGATACACCCAGTCACCAGTACATTGCTAGGCAGACACAGACAGATATATACATAGTGGCAATTTAGGTATTGTTTCTTTGGTTCACATACATATTTGTGGAAAGTTAGGTGTGAAAGGCAGGAGTGTAAAGGAATGTACAAAAATTGGAGTGGTTTGATAGTGACAATTTGTGGTAAATAAAGGTTATTGACACAAATGAGGTTCTGCAGTATGCTACCAATATAAGCTGACCGACATACAGCATTTGTCTCACATACATACAGTCTCAGGAATGTGGTGTGATTGCATTTACACAGTGGAAAATGAGAAAAACATGGAGATCACTGACCGCCAGTGAGCTGGGCATCTGCTGGTTTTGTGTGGGTGTCCACAGCGAAAAACAAAAGAAAAAAACATTAACAGAGCTAACAGTAAATAACTAAACAGAAAAAGATGAAAACCAAATACAAAACAATCACAAATTAACAGCTGAATTATCAAATAAACACAATTGCTGGAAGTGTTGCTAATGATCGGTGTGCTGCATATACTGTATGAGCTTAGCGGAAACACACAGAAGCGGCAACAGGAACATATGACACAAGGCAATATTTTATACTATATTTTAATTTGTTCATAATGCTTATTCCTGTGTTAAAAAAAACTGTATTCAGTGTTCATTGTATATAAGTGTAAGACATGACGCTCCTGCGTCTACAAGCCCGCGTTCACCACGCCTCTCACCAGAAGGGGGGCGTGGGATGTCACCGGCATTTTAATTGACGCCTCTATTTAAGGTGCGCAGGTACGGGGAGTCGGCGCGTTGGAACGTCACAGTTAGCACGCTACTTTGTATGAGTTTATCTTCTACCTTGTCACTGTTTTCCAGCCCTAGCCGTTTGCCGGAGTCTTTGTCCCGCTGTGCTCTCGCGACTGCTCCGGAAGCTCACCTGCTGCACCTCGTGGCTCAGCGTCCCGCTGCCCCACGAAGCCTGAGGCCTACTCCCTGTTTTTTTGCCCAACGTCATGCCAATTTTTGTTTTTTCGTTTTAAAAAGTCGGATTTCGTTTTCTCTCATTTGTTTCTAAACGAAATTGCTTAATAAAGCACCTTATTTTTCAACTCGAGGTTTAGCCTGATCTCTGGGCTCGGGACGTCATGACAGAATCCAACGCCACACATGTTTCCACGGTGCTCATCGACTCTGGGGCAGAAGGGAAATTTTTGGACCAGAACTTGGCGTTGCAGTGGGGATTACAGTGTCGGCTCCTGTCCAAAGCATTACTCATCTGCGGGGTAGATGGGCAGCCTGTCAATCAAGGGGTGGTGACACACCTTACTGAACCTATTCATTTGCAAATTATCCTAGCTTTCCCATCATTCTCGGCTTACCCTGGCTGCAGCGGCACGACCCTGTTATCTCCTGGTCTGAGCGGGGGATTCTGCGGTGGTCAAAGTTTTGCCACTCCCACTGTTTAAACGTCACTGTCAATAACCCCTTCCATCCCAGAGGTGGTTGAGCTACCCGCTGGGGTTCCCGCTGAATTCCGCGATCTCGCTGGGGTTTTCTCTTATACGCAGGCCAGGCGGTTGCCTCCGCACCTGGCGTACGATTGTGCCATCGAGCTAATTCCCGATGCTAAGCTCCCCCGTGTCAGCCCATACCCACTCGCTGTCGGAGAGTAAGGCTATGCGAAGGTATATCGCCGAAGCCCTGGAACTTGGTTTCATTCGGCCCTCTAAATCACCCGTGGCCTCGGGATTCTTCTTTGTGCCAAAGAAGGACGGCGAATTACGCCCCTGCATTGACTATAGGGGGCTGAACGAGGTCACGCGCTGCTTTGCCTACCCGTTGCCCCTGGTACCTTCGGCACTACAACGCATAGGTCAAGCCACCATCTTTACGAAGCTTGATCTCCATAATATGTACAATCTGGTGCGGATTAAGGAGGGGGATGAGTGGAAGACTGCGTTTGTAACGACCGCGGGTCATTATGAGTACCTGGTAATGCCCTTCGGACTCTCCAACGCTCCCCCCGTCTTTCAGGCGTTCGTGAACGATGTCCTTCGGGATTTTTTGGAAGAGTTTGTAATAGACATAGGATAGACGATATCCTTATCTATCCTTAGTCGATCTGGATACCCACCGCCGTCATGTACGCACTGTATTGAGCCGTCTGCTAGAGCACCAGCTGTTTATTAAAGCTGAAAAATGCTAATTTTTTCGGGAGAGAATCTCCTTTTTAGGATTTGACCTATCAGCGGTGGGCATGGCCATGGCATGGGGAAGGTTAGGGCTATTTTAGAGTGGCTAGTCCCCACCACCATGCGGGAGGTACAACGTTTTTTGGGTTTTGCAAATTTTTATCACAAATTCATTCGTTCTTTTAGTTCTATTGTACTGCCCATCACTTTTCTGCTTAAGGGCCGCCCCAAGAGGTTAGTCTGGACACCCGAGGCAGATCGGCTTTCGCGGCTCTCAAGCACAACTTTTCTTCGGCACCAGCATTGGCGTTCCCAGATCCGGAGAAACCATTTGTAGTGGAGGCAGATGAGTCGTCACACGGGGTCGGGGTAGTACTGTCCCAACCCATGGGGAGCCGGTCCCGCTTGCGACCAGTGGCCTTTTTCTCGTGTAAACTCTCGGCGGCAGAGCACAATTATGCCATTGGGGACCGGGAGCTACTAGCGGTGAAATTAGCGCTGGAAGAATGGAGGCACTGGCTAATTGGTACCACCACACCATTTTCCGTGATCACGGATCATAAAAACCTACAGTTTTTAAAGGGGGCTTGTCGGCTAAACGCACGTCAGGCGCTGGTCACTGTTCTTTAACAGTTTCAATTTTACCATTTCTTACAGACCAGGCAGCTCCAATTCAGCTGCGGATGCGCTATCGTGATTATATGAGGAGGATACACCGGACCCCGATCACCTCCACCCCATTCTACCTCCCACTTGTTTTGTGAACGTGGTACGCTGGAATGTGGACAGGGACATTCATAGAATGGCACGTCACATGCGTTGTCCCACCCAATGTCCCAAGGGGTTGTTGTATGTATCCCTCATTTTCCGCAGTCGACTTATTACGTGGACCCATACTGCGTTGAGCACCGGACACACTGGGGTCGCACGTACTGTACAGATCCTGCGCAGAAAGTATTGGTGGGAGACCCTTCATAAGGACACGCACACATTCGTCATGTCATGTTCAATCTGCACTGCGTGCAAGACGCCTAAATCCCTTCCCGTGGTCAAGCTGGTTCCGTTGCCCATTCCTAGCCAGCCGTGGTCTAATGTGGCCTTGGACTTCGTAACGGATCTTCCCTCAGCTGAGGAGTTGAACACCATTTTAACCCTAAGCGATCGTTTTCTTTACTTTATGCTGCCCAAACTAATAAAAGTCTCCATGCCGTCTGTACCGATAAAGGCCCCATACTGATAATGGCCTCCATGCTGCTCTCATTGATAAAGGCTGCCTTGTTGCCCATACTTGCCGATCATACTGATTAATGCTTCCTTCTCACCCAGCCAGCTATATAGATGCACTGCCAGTTAAGCGCTCCAAAGAGGTCCCACTTAATAAGCACTCTAAAACTCCCCCACAATCTAAATGCTCTAAAGAGGCTCCACCAGTTAAGCACAGCTAAACACTTCCTTCATGGTGCACCATTTTTTGGATGGGGGATACAGTAAGGACTGCCATGCCACTTCCCTCTCATTCTAACTATGAGCAAAAGAAGAGATCACATCACCCCATTCTAAAGTCCTTACAGTGGATACTAGTCAGTTACAGAAAAGACTTTAAGGTGTTGTTACTGGTCTATAAATGTCTTAATGGTGTAGGACCAGTGTATTTATTAGGCCTAGTAGTCATCTCCCAGGTAAGTAAGAACTAAACAATCACCTGTTTTTTTTTTTTTTTTTTTTTTTTTTTTTTGCACTTGCAGCCTTTGTAGCCTTCTCTTAAATGGAACCAGCTCAATGTGATCATTAGAAGAGCCCTGACTTTCACACTTTTAAATCAAGACTGCAAATATTTAAATTATCAGTTTAAATTACTCTTCATTTCTTTTTAAAATTCTATTTTATTCACTTTTTCCTTTCTTTTTAATGCACTATTTTAATTATTTTAAATGGATTTTTATGATTTTTACTATTCTGTAAAGCTCATTGAACTGCTTCTGTATGAAATGTGCTCTATATATAAGCTTGTCTTGATTTGATAAGGTCAAACTGGCAGAAGCAAAGACCCTTAGCATCCTCTCCAGGTCTGAGTTGACCCGCTCAGTCTATTCATTAGACTTAGGGTAGAACACTAGGTAAGGGTAAACACGAACCGGTTAAAAGAGTGCCCATTTAACCTGGAGAAAATTGAGTCATTAATGCTCCTGGATGTGTGCCAGGTTCTTGTGATTAAAAAAAGTGTAACTGGTACCTTGAGTAGACCTAAAAGGGGTAATTGGTATCTTACAGCCAGTGCCTCCACTCCTCCAGTGCAGACTTATCTACTAGAAGCTCAGTGGACCCAATATAATAATTCTGCTCAACTGGTTCTATAATGAATTAAAATTTTAATTTTAATTATTTAATATATATATATATATATATATATATATATATATATATATATATATATATATATATATATATAAAACAACTATTATTAAAAACAATTACTATTGTATTACTATACATTTTTTATGATCTTATGTTTAGAGCTGTACATCTGGGTATGTAGTTCAATTCTCTTTTTAATTTTTTTTTTCTTTTTCACATTGTTTTGCTACTCAGTTGTCTAGTAATATTTTACTCAATGGTTTGTTTTTCACATCACTTGAAGTGTACATTTGCTTTATTTATGCTGCTTGTTACCTGGATAGGTATCAAAGTATATCATTGACCCCAGCATGGGTGAGCTTTAAATATGTAAATATACTATTTATATAATGGATTTATTATTAATTTGTAGGGTAATATGCTGCTGTCAAGCACCAGTATATACATATTAGAAAAATGCCAGCACTCTGCCTAAATTACAACAGTGTGGCTTTATAGAGACATTGTTACTGTGAGACAGTAGTATCTTGGGCAATAAAATAAGACCACAAATGTAGTCAGAACTACAAAACCAGGAACAAGTAACCACAAAAAATAGATATTTGAGCAAAATAATTAAGACAGTGAAGGATTAGAAATATAATACATTAGGATTTATGTACAAACATAAAAATATTAACATTCATGAAAACTAAACTAAAACTAAAAAACAATGTAGGAAAAACGATTTATTGAAGCTTGAAGAAGTTTCTAATAGGAACCATTAGCAGAGAGATGAACTCTAGTGTTTTAGCATGTGTGTTCCTCTTATTTTAATGATGCAAATGTGTCCAATTAATGACCTCATACCACTTTAAGCAGAAATAGAGAATTTGAGGAGAGAGGGGAAAAACAGGGAGAGAGTTTGCAGGTGCGTTGGGATCCATCCAGAACCACTGTGGGCACATTTCTGCACTGCTGCTGTTTAACAGCTGAAAATCATCCAGCTGCACTCTCTCTCTCTCACACACCCTCTCTCTCTCTGTATATAAATATATATATGTGTGTGTGTGTGTGTGTGTGTGTGTGTGTGGGTGTGTGTAATCAACCAGATTCTTACATATATGATTATTGTTTATATTATAAGTTTTTCTTTACATAAATGACCTTTGTAGTTCTACAAGTACATTTTATAGTATGTCAGTACTTTGCATAGTTTATTATTCTGCTTAACACAGTTCTTGCTCTGATGATCAGGATCACCACTGATTAGGTACTAAATTAGTGGTTGATCATTCTTAACACTACAGTAGTACTCTAGTGGATGTTCCGCTTCTATAAGTAAATCTGACACAGAGGTGGTGCTAAAGTTTTTATAAAATGTGTAATTAAACTTGTAATGTTCTTTATTAAACATGTATACATTATTACGCTGGCTGCTTGACAGGCAGCATGGTATACAGCTTATTGAGTAAACACAAATAAACATTTGAGAGCAATCACAAAGGTGCAGAGAAAATAAAGGAAATGAGTTTTCAGTAGGTGGTCTTGATCATAATAGAAATAAGACAAAATTTAAAGGAATGCACTACAGATGCACTACAATCTATAATAGTAGAATTACAAAACATATTTTTCATTAAATGGTAAATGGAACTGATAAAATGGGTAATAAGTGTTAATAAGTGATAATAAGTGTGGGTACATCTGCACACACAAAACCAGATGTGTATATATATATATATATATATATATATATATATATATAGAGAGAGAGAGAGAGAGAGAGAGAGAGAGAGAGAGAGAGTGCACAAAACACGTGCACAAAACCACCCAATGAACCCGCGAAGCTAATTAACTAAAATACACACACGAGACAGCTAATTAACTAAACACAGGAACACAAACACAGAACCCAAAAACAAACAACGGCCGAGAAACGGGTGCCCTAGGCACCTGTTACACTACCCCCGCCCTTCCGGTCGCGTAACGAGGGGACGCGACCAAGACAACCCCAAAAATGTATAGTCCTGGGGGGGTGGGAGGGGTCGTCCGTCCCTCCTGAGTCGGGCTAGATAGGCGCCCTCCGGTGGACGCCCTCTGCGGGGAAGGCGTGTGACATGTCCATAAGTTCTGTGTCGGGGTGGACGCCCTCTGCGTGCGCGGTGTGGAAAGCGCCGTCTGCCGACGCGGAGCTGCGGACGCCCTCCGGCTGCGAGATCAGGTGGACGCCCGTGGCGGATCAGGACTGAGCCACGCCCTCCTAATGCGTGGTCCGGTGGACGCCCCCGTCGGGCGAGGAATGAGCCACCGCAACGCCGCAACGCCCAAACACATAGACACAAACATATCGGACATAGGTGAGACGGACTGATCAAACGACACATACGAGGAAGGGGGACACAACACGTTCACGCACTCGAGCGGCGGCTCCGGTACCGCCCCCTCGCAGCGCGACCCAGACACGGCGCGGACCGGCGCGGTCGCGTCACGTGACTGCCCCGCAGTCCACGCTTTGCGCTCCGCAGCTGCGCTGTGCGCTTGCTGCGGCTTCATTCCACGCCGTCGCCGCGCTCTGCGTCTGGATCTCGCCACCGGGGGTTTAACAAACCGGACTGGACCCTCCGTCCAGAACTCCTCAGAGTTGCGGAGGGTGCGTACGGGCAGAATATGCCCATACAGGTATGATTCGCCCGCCTCGTCATCGGAAATCTGAACAAGGTCCAGACCTTCCTCTGCGCAGAGCGCCTCAAACCCGTACCTCCACAACCAGTCCTCATCGGAGTCGCTACACTCCACCATCACGCTGTTTGAGCCACTCCCCTGGCTCCGGGACGGTGGGCTCCGCATAACGGCGCACTCGCGGACACAGCGGAGCGCGCCGCGAGTACGAGGCTATACGGTCCCCCCAAAGAAAAATTTTAAAAACACCTACCTGGGCTCTGGACTCCCCAAACGATGGCGCGTCTTTCTGTCACACAAGTCCACCTGGAATTAAACGCGGCTGCGCAAATACAGCGCAGAGCCGCGGCGCTCTAACGCGCAGAAGGGAGCCAGGCACGCAGGTAGAACGAATGAGGAATTTTATTGACGGTGCTCAAAACACCAAACACACAGGTACAAAGGACAAGTGTAACATAAAACGAAGACGCGCACGGACGACATGTAACCCCAGAACTATATACCCTAACATACACGTTATATATACCCTAAATACCCTAACATACACGTGCACAAAACCACCCAATTAACCCACAAAGCTAATTAACTAAAATACCCACACGAGACAGCTAATTAACTAAACACAGGAACACAAACACAGAACCCAAAAACAAACGGCCGAGAAACGGTGCTCTAGGCACCCGTTACACTAGGAAACTAGGATACTTGGTGAAATAGAAGATGAGAAAACATCCTGGAATAGGGCACTTGTAAAACCAGCAGAATGCTGCATTAAGGAGTAATAGGAGGCAAGTAAAACTCTTTCACATACAAAGAAATTAATTTAAACTCAGAAGACAATGCCTGTATTAAAGACTATAGTCATTAAATAAGTAAAATAATTGAAGTGAAATATTTAATCTTAATGATTTTGATCAGTCAAGGCAGTACAAGTACATACAGTAGGTACAGATACAAGTACAGTACATAGGCAGCAGTTTGTGTCTATTGGGCTTTTTCGGTCTGATTTGTGTGTGCTGTCCCATGGTGTTCCCCAGGGCTCAGTACCACTGCTTTGTATACTATACATGCGTCCTTTTGGTAATGTTATTAGAAGGCATGATCTTTATTCTTATTGTTTTGCAGATGATGTGCAGATCTATATCTGTACCAAAACATCTCATACTCTTCCTCCTACTGTACTAATTGAATGCTTAACTGATTTAAAGGCTTGTATAACTGAAAACTTCTTGAGCCTAAATAGTAAGAAATCTGAATGTATACTGATTTCCTCACCCATTACTGCCAGGAAGCTCGTTACCTTTTCATTCTCTACTGGGCTTTGTTTGTCCTCTGCTCAGGTTCGTAATGTTGAATTTTATCACCTTATGAATATTTCCAAAATTCGCCTGTATCTTTCATTCACTGCTGCCGAGATTATTCATGCTTTTGTTACATTTAGACTGGATTATTTTAATGCAGTGCTGCATGGTCTGCCTACGTGGTTTCTAAATAGGTTGCTAAAAACTCTGCTGCTAGGGTTCTGACCCACAAAAGGGTCAGATCTTGGGAATCTATTAGAGCAGGGGTGCCCACACTTTTCTGGCCCGAGATCTACTTTTCCATTGGACAGTTCATCGAAATCTACCGGGGTCAATCTCTATTTTTTAGGATTTTATATTGAAACCTGTTTACACACATCATGCTAGTATTGTCAAATCTGTTAGAATTGCTCTTTTATTAAACACATTCCAGCAAATAGCACGGAGAAAACCTATCCTCTATTAGGGTCTCGTGGGGTTCCCCATGCCCATCCAGGGGAGAACACTTCGAGCGCTGGGCAGATACACCCAGGACAGGGCGCCAAACTATCACTGGGCACACTCACACACACAAACACACTCAATTTGAAGTGCAATATTTGGCAATTTGGAGAATTCAATTGACCTTGACCCATGTTTTTGGACTGTGGGAAGAAACCGGAGAACCCGGAGGAAAGCCACGTGGACACGGGGAGAACATGGAAACTCCACCCAGATTGGGATTCGAACTGGGAATCCCTAGCGCTGAGAGGAGAACGTGCTAACCACTACGCCACTGTGCTGCCCCCAAACAGAACATGAACATTAATAAAAGCAAATGCATTTTGAGTTTGACATTGTAAAAAAATATTCAACACCCCACTCTAAATGAAAGTGGAACATTTTAGTTCTTTTTGAGCTTCACTCGTCCCTCACTCGTCTTGTCAGTCTAATAAAGTGCAAAAACACAAACAGAAACTATCTAATGTAGATATCTAATGTAGGCAGTGCTTGGATTTAGGCACGGAGGCGTGGACACATACCGGTTTTGGGAACAGCGAGAGAGACTGGGGGGGGACTATTCGCTTGCACAGGGATAGAGATTCAGATTCAGAATGAATCACATTGTGTGTGAATGTGTGCGCGTGTGTATAAGCGCTTCCAATACTGTGCTGTACAAAAAGCGCTGATACGTGATAAACGCTTTTTTTTCTCAAACCTCCATCGCGATCTCCCTGACACCCATACGCGATCAACCGGTCAATAGCGATCGACGTATTGAGCACCCCTATATTAGACCAATGTAAATGTATCTTCACTGACTTCCAGTACAGTATGATATTCTGTAAATTCATTCATTCCTTCATTCATTCATTATCTTCCGCTTTATCCTATATTAGAGTCGCGGGGGGGTTCCTCATGCCCATCCAGGGGAGAACGTTTCGGGCGCTGGGCAGATACACCCAGGACAGGATGCCAATCCATTGCTGGGCACACACTCACTCACACAGACACACTCTATATGGGGCAATTTGGAGAACTCAATTAAATTGATCCATGTTATTAGACTGTGGGAGGAAACCGGAGAACCCGGAGGAAACCCATGCGGACACGGGGAGAACATGGAAACTCCACCCAGATGGGGATTCGAACCGGGAATCCCTAGGCGAACGTGCTAACCACTAAGCCACCGTGCCGCCATTCTGTAAATTATTATAAATAATTATAATTCTAAATTACTGGTGTTTTTTTTTTATGTGTTCATGGCCATGCTCCCACATATTTAGGTAGCCTGCTCCTGACCTATGCTCGTTCACGCACCCTTCACTCCTCAAATTTGCACCTCCTTGCAGTCCCTTCTGCTAAAATGCTTACTTTAGGTCAGGGGTGCCCACACTTGTCTGGCCCGAGATCTAACATTTATTCCATTGGACAGGTCATAGAGATCTACAAGTACCAGGGTTAATCTTTTTTTAGGCTTTCATATTAAAACATTTTTACACACATCATGTTAGTATTGTCGAATCAGCATAGAAAAGACTTCAGATTGCCATTTTTACAGAAATTGCTCTTTTATTAAACACATTCCAGCAAATAGCAGTCGGCTGCCTCCACTTAAGCCTCTTTGATCATGCCCCCATCTTGAAATTATTGTTTGTGCTTCTCTATATTTCAACTCACCCGGAATGATGCTACAGTGGCAGCTTTTGCTTTTGAGCTGGGCTTTGTAAAGATAGACTGTTGAGCAATTAGCTGCAATTTCAATTCCTTCACCTTCATCCTCCTGAGTTCACTTTTGGGAACAGCAAGAGAGACTGGGGGGGGGGGGACTGTTCGCTTGCACAGCGATAGAGATCGTGATTTAGAATGACTCACATTGTGTGTGTAAAAAAAAGTGTGCGCACTTGTGTATAAGTGCTTCTGATACTGTGCTGTAAAAAGCCCTGATACATGATAAGCACTGATAAGCCCTTTTTTTCACCATCGCGATCTACCCAACACCCCTGTAATTTACGTATTGGGCACCCTTGCTTTAGGTGATAGAACATTTAGTGTTGCTGGCCACAGACTCTGCATCGCCCTCATATCGCTCAGGCTCGGTGAGTGGCAGAGTGTTGGATGAACCAGTTCTGGCAGCCAGTGGTGGGACGGAGGCAGGCCTGGAGCTTGGTTTTGGAGTCACAAAATGGCACAATCTTGGCGCGAAAGGATGGCGTGCATGGTATTAGACATACCCAGAAATTCCTGATGGAGTTCTCCCAGCCGTGCCCAACAACAGGGCATCTGGAGTTCCCAGTTTTTGTGGGCGTGGCATTGGATTCTGTCATGGTGTGTAACGCCTTGAGAACAGACCAAACCTCCCTCCATAAACAAAAAGGAGTTTATTGAAATATAAAATTATTGCAATACAAATAAGGAGAAATGAAAAACAAAGGGCCAAAACGAACTTTACCACACCTCCCCACCGAATGAGGTGTAGCAAATGAGCACCAGTAGGGGAATGGAAAGACGCAGGTCTTACAATTATTATTATTTTTATTATTTAAAGAAATGCTTTTTCTTTTTATGCAAAACTGTATGTTATTTGGACAACTTTGCAGCTGGTAGCTGATTCAAGTATGGTAAAAATAGGCTAAAATTGTCTACTTATTTTAAACACTCCTGTTGCTAAAATCTTAATCAATGGGAGGATTTTTGTAACAACTCTCATGTTAACAAGCCAGTTGAGGTTATTGTATGCCACTTTTAAACAAGCCAGTGAAAATTGTTAAGAAGCAAATGGAGATTCAGCCTAGAAGAAGGTACATTTTTAAAAGAGGCTGTTCTGGTTCCATTGAAGAAGATATGTGTAGGAATTTTAACAAATAATAAACAAACCAGTTAAACAACCTTTTTTAGAAGCCAAATAAGGTTCTTTTGGACAAAACTACTTTCTATTAAATGGCCAATGGCAAATCCTAATGTAAAAAAATAATCACCAAAAGATGTAAATTTGTCAATTCACTAAATCACCTTGACTTTCATTTGATAAGAAGTTCATTCCTGGTCTTCTTTATGAAGACTCACTGTCCGTAAAATATTCATTAGCCATCTCACGAACAGAAACGAAAAGAATCCTTATGCAAAACAATTATGACAGACTCATTATTAATATGGCTGCAAAGCTGAGGCACTAAAAACGCAACTATGCACTGCATTGGGATGCAACTTATAAAATGAAGATAGGAATTTCTCCATGATTGCAGCCTCAAATTCCTGGCAGACTCCAGTGAATTTGTTTCTTTGCGAACTTTGTTAGTTGCCTTTGTTGTCTGATGGTCAAGACCCCAACACTGGGTTGGTCCCAGCAAGTGATAGAGATAAAATGAAACTTTTTTGCAAAATAATGTAAAATAAAAATAAAAGGTTGAGGGCTTTCATAAGCTGCCTCTGGGTGACAAAAAACATCATGATAAGAACTTGATGAAGAAGCCTTTTAAACAAACATTTATTAAGAAGCTTATTAAATGTGAAAAAGGGAACTCAATGCAAGGAAAATGGAATGCAAAAACAAAACGGAAACATGTCATATTTGTCACAACTCAGACATAAGTTACACTCACCAAAGACAACTAAGAGAGAGGCACTAATAAAGCAGAGTGGTTGTTGCTACATGCACTGTCTGCTGGCCAGCAGGGAATTTGGGTCTTATTGCAGCCCGCTCGTCCTAACTACAAGACCAGTGAGACTGACAGTACTCTGCTTATAAAAATATTCCAGGCTGTTCCAAGCTCTCGCAGAGCTCTGTTTAATTCATTATTTGAATATGACTTTGAACTGACTGATAATGACAGCAGTGACAGTTATTTGGTAATGTGTTAGTGTTGAGGTGCTATAGAAGTGGATCAGATATAGAAGTGTTGCTTAAATCTTCAGACATTCCAAATAAATTGCTCAGTGAAAGTAAAGTAAATATGGGTACAAAAATTATAATCACACAAATGAAAAAGATGCAAGATCTCAAGATTCTCATATAAACTTTTGGCTATATTAGTTTGGCTATATATTAGTATTCTGAAATAGACATGAATCAGTTGCAATTGTTTTATCCACCCAGCCATTATCTTCCTCTTTGTCCTATATTCGGGTCGCGCGCGGGGGGGGGGGGGGGGGGGTTCCCATGCCCATCCAGGGGAGAATGTTTCGGGCGCTGGGCAGAAACACCCAGGACAGGGCACCGATCTATCGCTGGGCACACACTCACTCACTCACTCACACAGACATGCACACATACACACTCTATATGGGGCAATTTTTGAGAACTCAATTGACTTTATCCATGTTTTTGGACTGTGGGAGGAAACCGGAGAACCCGGAGGAAACCCACGCAGACACAGGGAGAACATGGAAACTCCAACCAGATGGGGATTTGAACCGGGAATCCCTAGCACTGAGAGGCGAACGTGCTAACCACTAAGCCACCGTGCCGCCCCAGTTGTTTTATTAATATTATATTTTACAATCATATTTGAACATTATTTAACCATACAATGTGTAAAATAGCAAATGTCAAGGGAAAAAAAAGAACTGTGCTAAATTGCCAGAGTGGAGTACTAAGAAAAGGTAACACAATTAAACAAAAAGCAAACATAAAGCAATATGCAAACAGTTTAAATGAATTTACTGTTAAATCATTTCATTTCAATTTATGATTTTAGGATTTCTCTGTAAATTAAATTATAATGCCTGAGTGGAAAATTGCAAGGGTCATTTTATTGTGCAGCAAAGTGTTGGTGGGACAGTTGGGTCCCATGTTCATGACTCATGCTAAAAGCTTGTGTGCTTAGGTGTATGCATTTCTTATGTATTTTTCCTTCTGTGGGAAACGCTGAGTCTTTAGAGATGGCCTCTTTTTACGAGGCATGGTAAAGCATCCAAAGTGACCACAACTGTTTCCTGTTCGAGGTTTTTGGATCATCAGCCAATTGAATGAGCTCAGCTCTGGGAAAGTTTAGGTAACAACCCATCGTTTAAGGGATTTCCCCTAGATTTACAACCAAATCATGACTATACAGCCTTATCTGCTGAAATGACACATATTAAAATTAGAGCATGGATTCAAATGTTTCACCTTTGTGTAAGCGAGGTACAGCTTAAATTGCATTAGAATTTATTTTAACACTAAGTTTTTTGAGTTTACAAATTGGAAGTCTGTCTGTGTCCACATATAGAAATCTTATCACTTCTTAAGAAGCATGCATTAATGCATTTTGATTGAATATGTCCAGGTCTGTCTGTCTATCTATTTTTCTCAACAGAGGTAACAGAATATACATAATGGGGTAAAACTAGATGTACCACAGCATAATATTGGAAGCAAACTCTCTCCAAATGGTGTACAGTAGTATGTTTTATATATTATTCCATCCATCCATCATCCATTCATTATCTTCCGCTTTATCCTATATTAGGGTCGCGGGGGGGTTCCCTATGCCCATCCTGGGGAGAACATTTCGGACGCTGGGCAGGTACACCCAGGACAGGGTGCCAATCTATCGCTGGGCACACACTCACGCACACAGACACGCACACAAACACACTCTATATGGGGCAATTTGGAGAAATCAATTGACTTGATCCATGTTTTTTGACTGTGGGAGGAAACCAGAGAACCCGGAGGAAACACACGCGGACACGGGGAGAACATGGAAACTCCACCCAGATCGGGATTCGAACCGGGAATCCCTATGTCTGAGAGTCGAACATGCTAACCACTAAGCCACCGTGCCGCCATTTTATATATTATTATTCAGCAAAATGTTTAATTTATTGTTTAAAAAAAACATATGTTGTGAAATAATTTGTGCTGAAGAATTATACAGTGATATTTAATAATGCATCAATACAACTGTTACAGGTGCCTGGGGCACCTGTCCCTCGTTTGGGTTCTTCATTATCTCAGCTGGGTGATTGGTTTGTTTCTGTGCACGTGATTAGTTGGTTTGTTATTTAATTTCCGTTTTCCATCTTTTCGGTGCATGGCTTTGTTTTGCGGTTTATACCCCGATGTTAGTTTGTTTGTTTTGTTCCCCCTTTCTGTTGGTGTTCCGTCACCAGTTTTTAATAAATTCGGTTTTGGATTTTATCCCGGTGTTTCCTGGACTCTCTCTCCGCGTTCAACCACGGTGCGGCGCTGCGCACTTTCTCCGCGCAGGTCGTACTCGTGGGATCGTTTCCGTGGACCGACGTACGCTTTATTACCTTCGTAGTCGGTGCCCGGGAAGCGCTCACTAGGCGCGAGCGGCGTACGCCATTTCCCGCGTAGCCGCCCTCTTCCGGGAAAGAACGACATTTGTAACAGAAAGACGTGCCAAACCATCAGGAGAGTTCCGGACACCAGGGGTCACCCATCGCTGAGCCGGAGGACCAGAGGCTGCACCGCTGAAGAAGCCGAGCACCAGGGATCGCCGATTGCCGAATCTGGGCACCAGGGACCGCTCCATTGCCGATTTCGAGCACCAGGGTCCGCCAGCTGCAGACTCCGGACACCCGGGGCACTATCCCCACCTCGCAGCAAGAGGGCGCCGGTCCGCGCCCCCGCAGCGAGATGACGTGCTCCACGCTGTCAGCAGGGAGCAGCCCTCACAGCCAGAGGGACCTTCCCCCCCCCTTTTTTCTTTTTGCGAGAACTTGTTATTGTTATTATTATTATTTTTTTTTTTGTTGGGTCGCTTTCCTTTTTGCGCGACCCTTGGGGTGGGGGTATGTTACAGGTGCCTGGGGCACCTGTCCCTCGTTTGGGTTCTTCATTATCTCAGCTGGGTGATTGGTTTGTTTCTGTGCACGTGATTAGTTGGTTTGTTATTAAATTTCCTTTTTCCATCTTTTCGGTGCACGTCTTTGTTTTGCGGTTTATACCCCGATGTTAAGTTGTTTGTTTTGTTCCCCCTTTCTGTTGGTGTTCCGTCACCAGTTTTTAATAAATTCGGTTTTGGATTTTATCCCGGTGTTTCCTGGACTCTCTCTCCGCGTTCAACCACGGTGCGGCACTGCGCACTTTCTCCGCGCAGGTCGTACTCGTGGGAGCGTTTCCGTGGACCCCGCGTAGTCGGTGCCCGGGAAGCGCTCACTAGGCGCGAGCGGCGTATGTCGTTTCCCGCGTAGCCGCCTTCCTCCGGGGAAGAACGACATCTCTAACAACAACATTGTTTATGAAATATCTTTTCTTTTACTATTTTTTCTTTTCTTTTTTTTTTTTTTTTTTAAATGGTCCACACATAACATCAACCAAAACACACACACACACACACACACACACACAAACAATTTAATAAGATTTATTTTTTCCTTTCTTTATCAATCTTTCCATGCATTTAAATGTCACTGTGACATGACTTCTTTCACAAAGGATGGCATTGAGGCTATACAGAAAATATTCTCATCCTGATGGGAGTTTCAAAAGATTGTTTTACATTTTTTTTTAGGAGTAGTACATACTTAATACACATTATCTCTCTCATCCATCATGCTGCTATTCAGTAAATTCACCACACTCATGAAAATATTGCTAAAAGCTCACCTGCATGCTCGTCGTCTTTATCAAGGTCTCCACCTGACTGTAGTTTGACCTAAGTAGTCAATGCTCAGATTTGATGGTGTATGGCACATGGAGAAGATGTGTTTCACTGCGTGAGTCAAATTTTGCTCACACCAGGCACTGTGTGGGTGGCAGAATGCACAGTTTACTACATGGTTAAGTTTCAGATGTAAACAGCAAGAAATATGTCTAACTATACATTTTAGGTTTAGGTTATATTGTAGAAAGCACTAGTGTAAGGAAAGTTTCACATGTTTTGCGATCAATCATTGACTGTAAATACTAAAACACCTACTGTATTTATCATTTGACTGCATCCTATTTTACATCATTAGTAAATAAGTGGCACAGAAACATATAGATGTGCAGAAACATTTAATAATTTCCTTTTATTTTACTGAACTTCACTTTTATTATTATTAAATGTGACAGGATTAAACAAAAAAACCTTTCCTATGAATTAAGTTTTCTCTATGTGAGCACTCTGCTTTGATTGGCTTGTATGTAAAATGATTATTTATAAAACTAATACTTGCAACAGGCACAAAATAATTCATTCATCCATTATCTTCTGCTTTATCCTATATTAGGGTCGCGCGGGGGGGTTCCCCATGCCCATCCAGGGGAGAACGTTTCGGGCGCTGGGCAGATACACCCAGGACAGGGTAAGACCAATACATCGCTGGGCACACACTCACTCACACAGACACGCACACATACACACTCTATATGGGGGAATTTGGAGAACTCAATTGACTTGATCCATGTTTTTGGACTGTGGGAGGAAACCGGAGAATCCGGAGGAAACCCACTCGGACACGGGGAGAACATGGAAACTCCACCCAGATGGGGATTCGAACCGGGAATCTCTAGCGCTGAGAGGCGAACGTGCTAACCACTAAGCCACCGTGCCGCCGCACAAAATAATAATACACAAAAATAATTCACAAAAGAAAAAGCAATATACACTGGAAGTTTGTATTGTGCCCCCATTCCATGCATTGTTTAATCAATAATGAGTATCCACCCTAAGGCTGGACAGGTTGGTGTGGTAACTCAGTGGTTAGGGTGATGAGTTATCAATATTAAGGTTGTGGTTTAAAATCCCAGGTTCACTACTGTTACCAATTTGGGTCCTTGAGCAAGGCCTTTAATTGCTGTATGGCCAACCGTGTGTTCTAACTCTAACCAACAAGTTAGTTGTCAGTCTCTTACAACTGCTAAATGAGCAAATTTAAAACAGTTACAAACTGTTATAATACCACAACTCTGTATTACAGATAGGAAGATAATTAAGATTAGCATAATTAAGATTTAAGATGCATGAATAATGTCAATACTTGTTCATGTAATAATTTGCAAACTAGACAGAAATGTTATTTTTGGAGAGCAGAAGTTTTCTCCATGCAACCATGCCTCTCACAACACTGTTGTTCATCTTAATTCAGCATTGTTGTTCTCTAAATGGTGGACTGTGTCATTGTGAAAAAAAGCCTTTAGTTGCTATGTGTCCTCAAGAACTATTACATGCTTTTAGCATGATCTTTGTTGATAATAATGGTCTAGAATTTCTTACATTTGTACATAATCACAAACTGCACATTGGTAGTATACAAACTCTTTGAAGCTTTGTGACAATTTCGAGTCTGTTAATACATTTCCACAAACATAAAAATTTATTTAGAAATATAGAATATTTTTAAAGCGCTCTCAACTCTTAACAATCACTGATATAGTGTATTATAAGCGCAAATATATATATATATATATATATATATATATATATATATATATATATATATATATATATATATATATATATATATTTTTTTTTTTTTTTTTTTTTTTTTTTTTTTTTTTTTTTTTTACACATCTGTAAAGGCTAAGATGCAAAAAGAAGTATTTCTGTAAGTGGCTTCCAGGACTGGGTTTTATTTTTTGGCATGGTCTTTGTTAAAATGCAAGGACATGATTAACTTGACAGCAATTTTCTTTGTACTGGATTGCATTTGCTTCTCTTTGCCAAGCACCCATTATGCACAACAATGGTTTTGAGTCATGCCTTTTATTGTTTCCAAATTTTATGACTTTGAAAGTCCCTAAATCTTTGGAGAGTTTTGGAATGGAGGGCATTGGCTTCAAAAGTTGCTAGAAGCCCAGCCAGCGGCACTGATCCTGTGGAGAAATTATTCAGAACTTCCCTCTCTAAATCCTATGGATTAATGGGCTGTTTCTGTTTTTTTAGTTTGCTTGGCATTTCTTCATTACAATGAGCACAACACCAGTTAAACTGAAATATACATACATTTGGACACTGTTGCTTTATATTACGTGTTGTTGATTTGTCAATAATCTTAACCTACATTCTCATGAACAATGATAAACTGACCCTGGTCCTAAAATTTCATTTAGCTACAATCTTACATACCTGCTCCAGCTTATTAGTATATTTTAAAGTACTATGATAAATTTAGATACAACAACATTGAACTTTAAGTGATGTCTTTTAAATCAGATTAAATTCAAGGAATCGTAAAAGATTATGATTTCTAAATAATACATTTTGTGTATCATTTTGTGTAAAAAATGATTTACAAATTATATGAATCAACATATCAAAGCAATATAAAATACCTCAGGTTACTTTCACATCATACATACAATCACAATATTAAATAATACCTCAGATGCACACGAGTCCTACAAAAAAAAAAAAAAAAAAAAAAAAAAAAATATATATATATATATATATATATATATATATATATATATATATATAAATATATATATATGTAACAGGTGCCTAGGGCACCTGTCACCTGTTTTGTGTTTCATTCCGTTTGTTTCAGTTAATTAACGTTCATTAGTTTCGTTAATTAACTCAGTGTTGTAATTGGTTTGTCTTGTGCACGTGATCGGGTGTCTTTTTGTATTTATGTCCATTGTTTCTTGTCTTTGGTGCTGGTCATTTGTTTTATGTCACTTAGTCTCTTTTGTACCTCATGTTTTTTGGTGCACTGCACTTTTAATAAACCCGTTATCAGCTACCTGCGTGCCTGGCCCCCTTCAGTGCGTGTAAACGCGGCGGTCTGCGCTTCCTATGCGCCACCGCATCAGCCCGAGGTAGCCTTTCGTGACAATATATATATATATATATATATATATATATATATATATATATATATATATATATATGTTTTTTTAACGGACACCTGATCACTACAAAATCTGTACATGACTGTTTATCCTGCCTGTCTGATTATGGAGAACGGGTCTTCCTATATGAAGCAATTTGGAGAACTCACTTGACTTGATCCATGTTTTTGGACTGTGGGAGGAAACCGGAGAACCCGGAGGAATTCCACGTGGTGACAGGGAGAACATGGAAACTCCACCTAGATGGGGGTTCGAACCGGGAATTCCTAGTGCTGAGAGGCAAGCGTGCTAACCACTAAGCCACTGTGCCGCCCTGCATTTTAATTCTTTAATTAAAAATTGCTCTTTATTTCTACAGTCCAATAAAAACCTGGCGACCTGGATTTAAATGTGCTCAGAATGCAGGTAAATGTCATTAAAACTCCCCCAATGAAAAGAAAAAGAAAATACATTCAGTAAAAGAACCCATAACAAGTGCAGGTCTGTAAAATTATGTGCAGGTTTGTTGGCAGTTCAAATTGATTATTTGGCTACTATGGGACATAAAATTGTGTTTTGTTAAATATCAGCAATTTTGAGTTTGACTATGAAAGTAAATGTCTATTTAAGCAATTTGGTATAGCAGCAAAAGTGAAAAGAACATTTTAACAGAATGAAAAATGGCATAGTGTTAATCTGGTATGGTTATGATATACTTGTGTCTTATTTCATTCATTCATTATCTCCCGCTTTATCCTCTATTAGGGTCGCGGTGGGGTTCCCCATGCCCATCCAGGGGAGAACTTCTCGGGCGCTGGGCAGATAGACCCAGGACAGGGCGCCAATCCATCGCTGGGCACACACTCACTCACACAGACACACTCTATATGGGGCAATTTTTTGAGAATTCAATTGACTTGATCCATGTTTTTGGACTGTGGGAGGAAACCGGAGAACCCGGAGGAAACCCACGCGGACACGGGGAGAACATGGAAACTCCACCCAGATGGGGATTCGAACCGGGAATCCCTAGTGCTGAGAGGCGAACGTGCTAACCACTAAGCCACCGTGCCGCCCTGTGTCTTATTTATTTTGTTTAATTTGCAAAACATAACATATGTAGTAACTGCCTACTTGAGCAGTTTATATTTTAATTGGTTTAGAATAGAGTAGAATAGAATAGAATAGAATAAAACTTTATTGTCCATTAAACTTACATTAAATGGAGAATTGTCTTTGGCAGTCTGGCAGACAAATACATGTACAATACAATACAATAAACATGTACAAAAAAAAGAAAAAAAAAAGAATATATACTGTATATACATATATATAGATTATAAATTATGTTGGGAAATAATGCTTTGTATCTTTGTTTAAAGTTTGTAAAATTGTATAAAAGTGTATTTTATAACTTCTGTTCTTTTAAGAACATTGACAACGTTAATTTTCATGGTTACACTGCTAATTAGCACGGTTACCACGTTACAAAGTTTCCAAAGTTAGCATTAAGGGTTATTCACGAGCTGAAGAGCGGCAAGTCGACATGAAGCCATATGCTGTCTTTGATATTTTATGCAGCCAATGAGGTTTGTGTTCTGTTAGTATACCAATTATGTTTGCGTAAAGTTTATTACCTTTTCTAGCATTAGAGTGAATCGATATGTAATTACAGTTCTAAATCAAGTTGTAAATTTGTGTGGTAAAACCAACAAAGGATCATTCTTAAGATTAATAGTTTAAAATGTGGAAATTGCTCATTGTATATTTGTTTATGTGATTTATGTTACAGTTCTTACGGTTGGGTATAAAGTTATGTACAAAGTTAAGGTGCAAACTCAAGAATAAACCTAATCAGTATTGGCAAGAATATTTGTGCTGTCGACTTTAAATATGAGGGAGCCACAGTAAGAACTCACTTCTTCACTGCTTGAGGAATCCTGCAGATAGAAGATGTCGAATAGTCATAGTGATACGAATAGTGATCAGAGCCAAACGCTCGTAGAGTCAAGATCAAGCGTCAAGGATGAGGCGCAGTCCCATGCTGACACGCATTCACAAGTGACTGACTGTCCAAAAGGTGCTGATTCAATTCCTGAACAAGAGCCATAAAGAGACCAAAGAGTCCGCAAGACGACGGAGAAGGGTCAAGCACTGCACGACGAACAAGTGATAAGAATTGAAGGTTGCTTCAGTGTGTGCTACAAGAAGTGGAAGGAAGTGTTCAGCCGACTTGTTGAATGAAAATGTTACAAAGGTGAATGATGCCTCAAAAAACTTGAATGCTATCTATGACAAGCTAAGACGAATCAGTGTTCTTGATCAAGATACACGTCATAGAATCAACATCTGTCAAACAGTGACGAAATAGATAAGCTGCTTCATCAAGCTGTTCCTGCAAAGGGTGGAAAGGAAATCAAACAGGAACTGAGTCCACCACGTTGTTCTTTCCCACAACAAGCTGTTATAAATCCAGCTGAAGACAACACAGTATCCTTTGCTAAGGTACTTGCAGAATCGTTTAATGCTAATCGCCTTTCCATCCCAGAACCACCAATATTCAGTGGTGACCCACTTCGGTATAAGGTCTGGAAAGTGTCCTTTCAGACGCTTATTGACAGAAAGAACATACCAGATGAAGAAAAGATATATTATCTACGAAAATATGTGGGTGGAAATGCGAATAGAGAGTTACTTCCTGCAAGGGACTGAGTCAGCCTATTTTGATGCATGGCGTATCCTGGAAGAACGTTATGGAAGTTCATTCATCCTTGCCCAAGCCTACAGAGAGAAGATCGATGCATGGCCCAAAATAAGTACCAAAAATAATATAGAACTGCAAGAACTGGTTGACTTCCTTCGTAGTTATGAATCTGCAATGTCTCAAATTGAAGATCTCGAAGTGCTTAACAACTGCAACGAGAACAGAAAGATACTTGCTAAACTTCCAGATTGGTTGATCATCCAAAGAAGCCAGGAAAAATATGCGTCATCTTTGACTGTTCTGCTAAGTTCCAAGGAACCTCTCTGAATGATCATGTTTTAACCGGCCCAGATCTAATGAATACCTTGGTAGGAGTTTTGTTTCGCTTCCGAAGAGGTCCGATTGCAATCATGTGTGACATGGAGCATATGTTTCACCGTTCCATATGAAGACAGAAGACCAAGATTATATTTGATTCGCTTGGTGGGAGAATGGGAATCTTGAAGTTCAACCTTCCACCTATCGAATGAAGGTCTATTTGTTTGGTGCAGCCTCATCACCTGGGTGTGCCAACTATGGACTCAAGCATATCGCCGCGGAAGGACGAGGATGCTTTAGTGATGACGCCATCAAGTTCATACAGCAGAATTTTTACATTGATGATGGCCTGTTAAGCATGACATCTACAAGTCAAGCAATCCAGCTGGTGAAGGAAGCCAGAGAACTTTGTAGCATAGGCAACCTACGACTTCACAAGCTTGTTTCCAATAGTAGGGAAGTCCTTGACACCATTCCCATGAAAAAAATCTGCTGAAGCTGCTACAACCAAGGATATAGTATTTGGAGAATTGCAAATTGAAAGAGCTCTTGGGGTGCAGTGGTGCTTGGCTTCTGATGAGTTTTGGTTTAGAGTGGTTATCGAGAAACCACTTAACCTTAGAGGATCATCAGGAAAGCAGATCCTGCTGCAACCGTGTTGGGACGATACTTTACTCGATGATTTGCGACCTCAGTGGGAACGTTGGTTCCAAGAATTCTTGGCCAATCTCTTCCGGAGTCGGTGGAAGAAAGAGTATCTCCATATTTCCTTCAGACAGGGAATACGCAAGAATCGCAGCGATGTAAGAGTCAATGATTTGTCTTCTGCAAGAAGATGCTACATTGTGTAACCAGTAGGAAGAGTGAAGTCGTGCATCAGTGATCCCAACTTTAATAAGAAGTGAAAGTGTGTCTTCAAACCTGTCTACCTGGAGAGGTCCATTTATAACCCTGTGACATTACTAGAAGCTGAGTGAAGACCATCATCTTCATCTTCACTTTACAGTTGTAAATTCATGCAAATTCATGACCAAGCTAGTATTGTAAAATTCTGCTTGGTATAATTTCATTTCATGCTTTAAAATCAAAGATTTTGGTGGGAGTGTAACTGCCTACTTGAGCAGTTTATATTTTAATTGGTTTAAAGTTTGTAAAATTGTATAAAAGTGTATTTTATAACTTATGTTCTTTTAAGAACATTGACAATGTTAATTTTCATGGTTACACTGCTAATTACCACGGTACACAGTAAGGAAGAAAACCTTGGGAGGACCAAGACTCAGTGGGGGACTCATCCTCCTTGAGCGGCCAGGCAGCAACAACAATGTAGGACAGCTATGTACAGATATTAAACAAATGGAAAAACTAAAAACTGGAAAACTATATGTGAGTCCAGTAAGGGTGTCGTGCAGGACCGCCAGTCCAATTGATATTCAGGTTCCATCCAGTATTCGTCAGCAGAGCCATGGATGAAGATCTCCAGGAAGCCGGTCACACCTCAAAAGAAACAGACAAGGAAGGCAGTTAGAGCTAATAATAGAGCATAGCATTTAATTAATAAGTAATTGATTGACACAGTGCAGTATGTGACTCCGGCATCACTGACTAGAGCAGCATAACTAAAAGAGGCAGATACTGCAGACTCTACATAGTTGAGATGGCGCCCCGGAACAGTATCATTTCAGCGCCACACCCCCCATTAATGATGAGGTGGGTGAAGAGGTGAAACGCCAGCATACACTGATCACAGATTACCACCGCAACACAGCCAAGCCTGAGATCTACATCTTTATCTATAGGGGAGTTATTAACCGCTTAATTAAGATTAAATAAATGTGTTTCTAATTTATTTTTAAAGATTAATAGCGATTCAGAATCACGAACAGTAACTGGAAGGATATTCCAAAGTTGAGGAGCCTTGTGGGAGAACGCTCTTCCACCAGCAGTAATTTTATTTATTCTAGGAGCTAAGAGCAGACCAGCACCTTGAGATCGGAACTCACGTGTTGGCTTGTACGATTGAATCAGCTCACTCAGATACTGTGGAGCCTGATTATGTAGAATTTTATGTTATCAATAAAATTTTGTACTCAATACGAAACTTAACTGGTAGCCAGTGCAAGTTTGATAACACAGGACTGATATGAACGAACTTTCTTGTTTTAGTTAAAACTAAAGTTGTAATTTATGTAATGATTTATTAGAACATCCTGTCAGAAGTGAATTACAATAATCTAACCTTGAGGTAATAAAAGCATGAATTAGTTTTTCTGCATCTTGGAGGGAGAGGATATTTTGTAGCTTCGAAATGTTACGAAGGTGAAAAAATGCAATTCTAGTAATATTGCTAATGTGCTCTGTAAAGGAGAGATCTGAATTAATAATGACACCGAGATTATTTACAGATGAGCTGGGTCTAAAGAGTTATCAAGGTTTAACATAGTTGAACCCAGGGACAAAATTAACAAAGCTTCTAACACTATCAGAAACTCTGTTTTATCAGAATTTATCAGTAGGAAGTTTTTTGACATCCATATTTTAATATCTTGGAGGCAGTCCTCGAGCTTACTGACTGAACGACCATCATTAGGGTTAGCTGAAATGCATAACTGTGTATCATCTACATATGAGTGGAAACTGATTCCATGTTTACGAATAATTGATCCCAATGGAAGCATATATAATGCAAATAGGAGTGGACCCAGAACTGACCCTTGTGGGACACCATATTTTATACTTTAGCAAGATCAGAACATTGGTTGTTAACACAGGTGAATTGATATCGATCTGTCAGGTAGACCACTGGAGTGCAGATCCTGTAATGCCCAGTGTTTTCTAATCTATCAACTAAGATGTTATGGTCTATAGTGTCAAAGGCTGCACTAAGATCTAATAATACAAGAAAAGAGATTTGGTTATTATCAGAGGACATTAATAAGTCATTAACGACTTTAATTAAGGCTGTCTCAGTGCTATGATGAGACCTAAAACCTGACTGAAAAACTTCATGAACGTTATTAGCTAGAAGATGGCGATTCAGCTGGTTGAACACAATTTTTTCTAGGATTTTAGAGACAAAAGGAAGGTTTGATATTGGTCTATAGTTGGACAGTATTAGAGGATCTAAACTAGGTTTTTTAAGTAATGGTTTAATGACTGTACACTTCAGATATTTGTGGCCTATTTTAAGTGATGAATTTATAATGTTTATAAAAGGCTCTGTAATATTTGGTAGGAGGTCTTTAAGCAGGTTTGTAGGTATTGTGTCTAACATACAGGATGTTGTCTTTGATTGTGTAATTAATGAGACAAGCTCTTTTTTTAGATATGGGGTTAAAGGTATTTAACTCTTGTACTATATTATTTTCTCCACCTCTAGATTTTTCAGGAATCATTGAGGGTTGATTACACGATGCATTAGATGATTTAAGTCTTATGTTTTCAATATGTTTTCAAAATAAATTCATGAAATCATTGCTGCTGAACTGTGAGTGAATGTGTGAATCTGATTCAGTAGCACTTCAAGTTAATTTGGCAATGGTACTAAAGAGGTATCTTTGGTTGTTTTTGTTGTTCTCTATTAATTCAGAATAATATTTAGTCTTCGCTGCATTGAGTGCATGTTTGAACTCAGTCATACTGTCCTTCCATGCAACCCTATATACCTCTAATTTAGTTTGTCTCCATTTACGCTCCATGATTCTAGTGGTTTGTTTTAGGGCACGTGTTTGATCATTAAACCATGGAACGAGTCTTTTATCTTTAATCCTTTTTAGTTTAAGTGGAGCGACACTGTCTAAGGTTGTAGAAAACACGTGTTTAAGGTATTCTGCTGTGTTTTCAAGTTCATCGGGTCCTGATGCTGGTTTAATGTTTAATTCGGGTAAATGTTGTAGGAATGACACAGCAGTAGAGGGAATGATTGTATGCTTCATATCATGTTGCGGTTTAATGACTGGATCAATATCAATTTCTAAATCGTAGGTTATCAAATAGTGATCGGAGATGACCTCACTTAGTGGAACAATAGTTAAATTATTAATGTTAATACCATGTGATAAAACTAAGTCTAATGTATGTTTACAGGGATGTGTTTTACCAACTACACTTTGAGTAATGCCCATGGAATCTAGGATGGTGTCAAAGGCTAATATAAATGAGTCTAGTGGGTTTTCAAAGTGAACATTGAAGTCACTGACTATTAAGGCCTTGTCTGATGAGATTACTATGTTAGAGAGAAATTCATCAAATTCTTTAATAAACTCTGTATATGGGCCGGGAGGGCGGTATACGTTAATAAGTTGCATTAGATTGTATTTATTCTTCAATGCAGATGAGCTGCTTATGTTGAGTACAAGAGCTTCGAAGGATTTTGACTCATACTTATTAAGTGTTACATTAATGTTTTCTTTATAGATCGTAGCCATTCCACTTCCTCGTCCACTAAGACGTGGTTTATGAGCATAAGTATAACCAGGTGGAGAGGCATCATTTAATCCTAGGTATTCATTGGCCCTAATCCAGGTCTCTGTGAGACAAAAGACATTTAGGAAGTTATCAGTAATTATTTCTTGAACTAGAGCTGATTTTGATGAAAGTTACCTAATGTTTAATAACCCAAGTTTTAACTTAAAAGTGTTTCTTACATTACTTGAGGTTGTATTGATTTTAATGAGATTTTTTTGGCACACTTTTTGGACTCTTTTTGTTTTTTTGCTCACTGCGATACTTGATAACTGTCTTAATGGTATGGAACCTAGTTATTGTGGGTGACGACTCCTGGAAGTTCGCAGGCAGTTGGTTAGGCCATTTTGTCTGCTGCCTGGCCTTGGCTATGAATTGTCAATTTTTATTCCTATCTGAAGAAAAAAACATATCGGCTGTGTTATGTGACATGAGAGCAGCACCCTCCTGGGAAGGATGGATGCCGTCCCATTTCAAAAGGCCAGGCCTTCCCTCAAAAGTAGACCAATTATCAATAAAGGTAATGTTGTTTTCCGAGCACCACTTGGACATCCAGCAACGCAGCGACCATAACCTGCTGTAGGTTTCACCACCACGCCTAATTGGTAGGGGACCAGAGACAACTACTTCATCAGACATCATTGCAGCGGTTCCACACACCTCTTTAGCATTAGCCTTAGTAATCTCTGACTGCTTGAGACGAACGTCATTAGTGCCGACGTGGATAACTATTCTAGAGAATGAGGGTTTAGCATTAGCCAGCACTTTGAGGTTCGCCCTGATGTCTGAAGCCCTGGCCCCCGGGATGCACCGGACTATGGTTGCTGGGGTCTCTAAGGGGGTTGCGATTCGCACGTGTCTGAGCTGGGAGACGCCAAAAACCAGAGCACTTTCAGCAACCGATCTCTCAGTGGGTGAGTCACTAAGTGGGGAAAACCGATTGGACACGTGGATCCTAGAAGAGTGATGCTCAGTTCTTCGTGTACATCGCCTGGTCGTCACCCACTCGCCCTGCTGCGAGGGCTCTAAAGCCGGAGATTTAGCACCTGATCCTGTGGCATTCGGGCTGGCTAAGGGGTCCCTGACACACCTTTACTAACATGACCCTGTTCTAAAACCCGAATGCGCTCTTCTAGTACTGAAATCTTCTCCGTCAGACTAAGGACTAGGCTACACTTCTCACAGGCTGAATTATCAGTAATGACGGAGGAAGACTGTCTATACATACTGCACTGAGGGCACGCAACCAGAGGGGAAAGTGCCATTGTAAAGTTTATATATAAATGAAGAAAAACTTAGCTTCGGGTGGATAGAGATGTAAGGTTATTTCCCGCTGTTACAGCTGAAGATGAAACAAAGCAGCGGCAGGTGGAGATCCAACTCTAGTAAATCTGTCTGTATTAGTGTCGGATGGAGATTGAGTCCTGAAGGTTCTCACAATGCGGTGTGTGAAGATCAGCGTCGAGTCCAATAAAATCCGGATAAGCTCTTTTATAAATATAGGATAATATTTATAAACGAAGCAGGTAATAAATGCAGCGGTGTTGGCAGCAGAAAGTAAGCAGAAAGTGCTAGCTAGTTAGCAGCTAAAAACGCTAGCAACTACACCGCGATTTGGAGAGTAGTGAGGGACAAAAAGCAGAATAAATGCTACGTTATAACGATGAGGTAGCTGAACAATCAAGAGAATGTAAAAAAGTAACTAAAAGTAACTAAATAACTAAATAACACTTAATTTAGTAGTTAAGCTTAACAGAGCAAGACAGCGCACGTACGCATCTACACACTGTCTGCGTGGCAGGAAGTGAGGACAGGAGACATAGATCATTGTAAATTGAATGCTCCAAATTGCCCCATATAAAGTGTGTGTCTGTGTGCCCGTTTTTTTTTATTTTATTTTTTTTATATAGTGCTTTTAACAATAGTACATTGTAAAAATGTTTGATTTATGTTGAAAAAAAGAATACCACAAGTATGTATCTGCCAAAGGTGCCTACTTTAAAGTCCAAAGGTTAGAATACATTTTGGTCTATAGATTTTATGAATTTCCAATTGCTTATTTGCACTGAGGCTTTTATTTCAGATTGCGATGAGACATGCTGTTCTATAACTTGACTGGTAGTGTATTTAAAAAAAAATTTAAAAAGTATTCTTTGAGTTTGAATATCAAATGATGATCTAGAATGATCTAGATGATCTAGATGATCCAGAAGATGTACAGTATTGGACTTGTTGTCATGCTTAATCAACCATGTGATTTTTTAACATTAAGAAATTGTTAAATATGATGGCTGCATTGTATTCTGTTTATTGTTTACACAAAAGGTATTGACATTCAGCGTCCAAATATATAGTGCAGAAGCTCCATATATCTTTGTTGTTAGTGTATTAGTAATCAGCAACACTGAGCTCTAGCACTGTGAGAAATTTGCTGTTTGTGTCATAAGCCTGATCTTTCGCAGCCTACTTGTATGTTCTTTAAAATAAAAAGCTTCTGCTTTTGCGAAACAGAATTTTAATGTTTAAATGTAATGCCAAAGTGATATTCATTGAGTCTTTCTTAACAGTAGTAAAGTTAGGACAGACTTGGAGAGTTTTATTAACCTGAAAAAATGCTTTTCCTTTCTTCAGCCTTTTCTTTATTTTCTTTCTCAAGTGTAATGACAGGCAATGCGGTGAGCCATTTAACCAGCCATATGTGAACGATGGAAACACAGCTCACTGTTCTCTTAAAACAGCATGGAGAATGCCGCAATAAACTCAAAACATCCTCCTCTTCTGTTTTTCCATGTCTT
Organism: Corydoras sp. C115; assembly: GCA_019802505.1. Classification (NCBI taxonomy): domain Eukaryota; kingdom Metazoa; phylum Chordata; class Actinopteri; order Siluriformes; family Callichthyidae; genus Corydoras; species Corydoras sp. C115. The sequence goes on along the minus strand of JAFMOC010000111.1, from coordinate 1,757,253 downwards.
TTTGTTTATAGTTTGAACTCAGTTTAATAAGTATGTGTTTTTGGCATAGCATACAAAAAGCATCTTATTCATTAGTCACAACTCTGATTTTTTTCATAAATAGTTTATGGTTTATAATATATTTGCATGCTAATATTGTGTAAATTCCTTGCTTTAACACCTATGTATCTGTAAATTTATGCTTTTAAGCAAGTTTAAAAACAGTGTTTTTTCACTCTTATTTTTATTTCTCCCATTCAGGTTTGCTCAGTCATTATTCAAGTTTTGCTTTTCTTTATTTCTAGCTCTGATTCAGATTTTTTGTTAATTCTTTGGTTTGTCAGTCACATTCTGTTGATTAACATGGCCCTCTGGCCATAATTAATCATATCTTGATTAAGAAACAACATGGGCGGAGTGAAAATAACGTAGTAGCAGGTGAAGGTTAAATATAAGATTATACTCCAGAATGGTAAGTTTTATTAAAACTGTAACCTAGTAAGACCAAAGTTTAAGTTTTTCATGCTGTGCTATAGAATATATACAATTTATGAATGTATTTATGTACAATTTATGTATGATTAGAATACTGCTATTTTACTCCTACAAGGATTCATTTAAATTTACATAGAACTACACAGAGTCCAATAAGGAAATTGTGTGTTTTGATCTACAGTGTAGTTTACAAATTCAACATTGGACATTATCTCTTCACGTCTATCTAAGTCTATGTTATTCAATGTTGGCCCTTTTTTTTGTCCATCATTAATTGTAGCATTAATAATTGCTCATCCCTTTGTGTTTAAAACACTCTCTGGTTCAACTGCTTATTAAAAAAATAAAACAGTGCCACCTCTTTCTGTAATTATTGGCTAATTTTCAAACTGGCATTATTATTAAAAGTTTTAGATGTAAATCATCTCCAGCTGTTACCACACTTAGCTGTGAACAATATTTTGACTAACTGACTAACGATTTGTTACTTTCTCTTAATTCTTGTCATTGTGTTATTCTAATCATGCTGGAATAAATCTCAACATTTGACTGTACTGATTAAAATATTATTTTAAGGCACTAAAGGTCTCTTGCAGCTTGGGATAAGTCAGCCATGCCTCCTATAGAAGATGTGGTGTGCGAAGAACACAGGCCTACCGATAACAAATATACAAGTCTCGCTGGAGGATCCATTGACACAAACGACAAAGCCAAAAGCAGTATTTTAGATAAAGAGCAGATCATGAGTTGCAGTAAGGGAAGTGAGTGGGGTAAGTATATAGGCCAGGAGGTGGGAGAAGCAGATAAGGTGCACAATTAAAAATAATAAATGGTTCATGAATGTTGAAAATTAATTGAGGCTGTGCAACCTCTCACTTTCACTTTGATAAATATTGAGGTTTGAGATTTCTGACTACCCTGAAAAGCAGTGGAAGCCATGGGCTTTTCAACATGGAAGGCAAGAACTGTTATGGTCTATTTACCAGAGCGTAGTAGATCCGCTACTTGGAACGAACTCAGTCTGTAGGCAGAGTTTATTAGCCACACACAGAGGGTAAACAGTACGGGGTTGAGACGAGACGCTGCCGTTAACACAGGGGAAGCATGAATGGTGGCCTGACGACGCGGCGTACGTCGATGCCTGACGTCAGCAGCGCCGTGTCCCAATACGAAGGTGAACTGTGAGAAGGTGACTTGAACGAGGTAGTAGCAGTAGGCGGTGAGCTGCACACACAAAACACAGACAGGGCGAGTATCGGGGCAACACACAACACTAAAGGCAAACCAGGCTTGAGCGTGACAAAAACGAGAACGAGAGCCAGAGAAGACTAGGCGTAGACCAGGCATAGGCACAAGACCATCTGGCAAGAAGAGACGGGAACAAGCAGCTTATATCAGGACACCGTGATTAGGACCCAGGTGCACAGGATTACAGGGGTGTGGAAACCAGACACACCCACACCACGTGACGATACCCAACAAGAACTTTTAAAGATGCTTGCTAACCAACTAATTGATTACCTCTTGAGGAATTCCTATATTGACACATCACAGCAGAACGGAAGTGCTCAGGCATGATAGGCTCATTAGAACACAGAGGAGTGGTCATGCAGTTGATACAGGAAGCAAGGCAAAACAATTTTGCATGATCATACTTCATTGGTCCCTATCTAACAGAAAGTCCTTTAAAGTTTCATGAATTTCAAATGTTTCTAACTCCAAGTACAAATTGGAGTGCCTTGGAGCTCAGTACAGCTCAAAATTCTGTTTTGCTCAAATTCAGTTGCCACAGCAACATATGTGTTCGAACAATCTGTTCTGTACCTGGTTAAAGTTTTAGCTTAGTTAGGCTGGACCATTTCCATTGGATGAGCCATGTGTTCTAATAGTCTCACCAGTTGGGAAACATAGATGAGGAATAAAGTTCTGCCTTAGTTCCATTCAATAAATTGCTGCGGATGTTGCACATCATCCTTTGAGTGCCTTTAAGTGTGCTGCAGCCATTCCGCATCATTGGTTATGTCATCATGCTGGCTCATCGTCCAGCGTGAGCGAGAGTCTTTAAATTCATGGAGCTGACGCGGACAGTGGAGCAAGCTCTGACTGTTTCACAAAGTTCTTCCTGGCCATTAGCACTGGTCTTGCTGCTGTTGCTTGTTCACGAGCGATTTCTGTTAAGACAGCTGTCAGCATTTTCACATTTCTATGTTGTTTGCCTGTAGGCTGCCAGGTGCTCTCATTCCTCCAATATTGGGCGTGTAACCAGCTCTGTATTGTTGGGCTTCGCTCTGGCTGCTGTTCTGTTTTCATTGATTTATTATAGAATATTCTCTCTCCTCTCTCCTCCTTGGATCACCACCTTACCGTGGTGGAGGAGTTTGCATGCTTGAATGATCCTAGGAGCTATGTTGTCTGGGGCAAAAAGCCCCTGGCAGGGTCTCCCAAGGCAAATTGGTCCTAGGTGACAGGCCAAATTGGTCCTAGGTGACCCTGCCCGATTTAGGGTTATCGGGGCCCCTCCCTGGAGCCAGGCCGAGGGATGGGGTTCGTCAGAGAGCGTCTGGTGGTCGGGCACTTTCCCATGGTGCCCAGCCGGGCCCAGCCTGAAGGAGCTAAATGGGTTCCCCCTCAAATTGGGCTCACCACCTGTGGGGGGGGGGGGGGGGGTTAGTAATAGGGGTTCGGAAACTGCTCCCCCTGGAGACTCTGTAGTCCTACTGGGGGACTTCAACGCTGACGTGGGCAATGACAGTGAGACCAGGAGAGGTGTGATTGGGAGGAACAGCCTCTCTGATCTGAACCCGAGTGGTGTTCAGTTGTTGGACTTGTGTGCAAATCACAGTTTGTCCATCACGAACAGCATGTTCATGCACAAGGGTGTCCATAAGTGCACATGGTGCCAAGATGCCCTAGGCCGCAGTTCAATGATCGACTTTGTAGTTGTATCATTGGACTTGCGGCCATGTGTCTTGGCCACTCGGGTTAAGAGAGGAGCTGAGCTGTCAACTGATCACCACCTGGTGGTGAGTTGGATCAGATAGCAGGGGAAGATGCCGGTCAGACCATGCAGACCTAAACGTATAGTGAGGGTTTGCTGGGAACGTCTGGCAGAAGAACCGGTCAGACGGATGGTCAACTCTCACCTCCGTCAGAGCTTCAACCACATTCCGGGGGAGGTGGGAGACATTGAGTCTGAATGGGCCATGTTCCGTTCCTACATTGTTGAGGCGGCGGACAGGAGCTGTGGTCGCAAGGTACTGGCGGTAATCCTCGAACACGGTGGTGGTCTCCCCGTGTAAGGGATGCAGTCAAGCTGAAGAAGGAGTCCTATCAGGCATGGTTGGCTTGTGGGACTCCAGAAGCAGCTGACCGGTACCGACAGGCCAAGTGATTTACAGCTTCGTGTGCCGCGGAGGCAAAAGCCCGGATGCACTGGAGGGGGTGCACTGTTGACTTCGACTGGGGACGTCATTAGGCGGTGGAAGGAATACTTCAAGGACCTTCTCAATCCCACCAATATGCCCTCCAGAGAGGAGGCAGAGTCAGAGGACCCGGGAGGAGGCTTTTCCATCACTGTGGCTGAAGTTGCTAAGGTAGTCAGAGAGCTCCTTGGTGGCAGGGCTTCAGGGGTAGATGAGATACGCCCAGAGTTCCTCAAAGCTCTGGATGTTGTGGGGCAGTCTTGGCTGACGCGCCTTTTCAACATTGCATGGTCATCAGGGGAAGTGCCCCTGGACTGGCAGCCAGGGGTGGTGGTGCCTCTTTTTAAAAAGGGGGACCGGAGGGTGTGTTCCATTTACAGGGGAATTACACTCCTCAGCCTCCCCGGCAAAGTCTATGCAGGGGTACTGGAGAAGAGAGTCCGACTGATAGTCGAACCTCGGATCCAGGAGGAGCAGTGTGGTTTTCGTCCTGGTCGTGGAACACTGGACCAGCTCTTTACTCTCTCCAGGATCCTCGAGGGTTCATGGGAGTTTGCCCAACCAGTCTACATGTGCTTTGTAGATCTGGAGAAGGCTTTTGACTGTGTCCCTCGGGGTATTTTGTGGGAGGTGCTTTGTGAGTATGGGGTACACGGCTCCTTACTACGAGCCATTTAGTCCCTGTATTTGCAAAGCAGGAGCTTGGTTCACATGGCCGGCAGTAAGTCGGACTTGTTTCCAGTGAGGGTTGGACTCTGTCAGGGCTGTCCTTTGTCACCGGTTCTGTTCATAATTTATATGGACAGAATTTCTAGGCACAGCCAGGGGATGGAGGGTGTCCAGTTTGGTGATCCGAGGATCACGTCGCTGTTGTTTGCAAACGATGTGGTCCTGTCAGCTCTGAGTGTGAAGCAGCCAGGATGAAAATCAGCACCTCCAAATCTGAGGCCATGGTTCTCAGTCGGAAAAGGGTAGAGAGTCTTGCCTCAAGTGGAGGAGTAAGTATTTCTGGGTCTTGTTCACGATTGATGGTAAGATGGAGCGTGAGATTGACAGATGGATCAGTGCGAGGTCAGCAGTGATGCGGAACCTATACTGGTCTGTTGTGGTAAAGAAGGAGCTGAACCACAAGGCAGGGCTCTCGATTTACCAGTCAATCTACGTTCCTACCCTCACCTATGGTCATGAGCTTTGGGTAATGACCGAAAGAACAAGATCGCGAATACAAGCGGCCGAAATGGGTTTTCTCCGCAGGGTGGCTGGGTTCTCCCTTAAAGATAGGGTGAGAAGCTCGGTCATCCGGGAGAGACTCAGAGTTGAGCCGCTACTCCTCCGCATCGAAAGGAGCCAGTTTCTCCAGCCCTTGTGCAAGTGACGCGTGGTTCCGTGCAGTTCCCCGTAGTTAACCTGGGTTGTACGGACATTTTGCTCTACCCCCGTACTAGGCTTGGAGTGTTGAGCACTGTGTCCATTGTTAGTTTGCCATGAGATGTGGTGGAGGTTCATTCGGTTACTGCCACTATTTGTTCCCAATCGTCTGCCCCGTTGTCAGTGGAGGAACGGATCAGGGCTGTGGATTTGTCACCTCTGTCTGCCGAGGAGCAGGCAGAGGTCCGTGCACTGCTTTTGAGTGCTTATTCCTCAGTCTTCTCTGCCCATGAGGGAGACTTGGGTTGTACTACCTTAATTTCCCACAACATCCCACTGTTATATCAGACCCTGGTTCGGCAGCGCTATAGGCGCATTCTCACCTCTGACTACGAGCTTCTCCAGTCATTAGAGAGAGTAGTAGTCCATTTGTTTCTTCCCTGGTTCTAGTTAGGAAAAAGGATGGAAGCTTACGGCTTTGTGTGGATTACCGCCTGTTAAACGCAAAGACTAAGAAGGATGCCTTCCTTCTTCCTTGATTCGAGGAGACGTTGGACATGCTGGGAGGTGCCTGCTGGTTTTCCACAATGGACTTAGCCAGCGGGTACAACAAAGTCCCAGTGTCAGAGGGTGACCGGGCCAAGACGGCATTTTGCACACCGTTCGGGTTGTTCTAATGGAACAGAATGCCATTTGGGCTTTGCACCGAGCACATTCCAAAGATTGATGCAACGTATGTTTGGCGACCAACAGTGTCATTCTGTTCTGCTGTATCTTGATGATATTGAGATTTCGTCCACCATAGCACAACATCTACAGCGCCTGAAGATGGTTTTGACCCGGTTGCAGTCCGAGGGACTGAAGGCCAAGTTAGGGAAGTGGGTTGGGGAAGGAGGTTTGCTACTTGGGGCATGTAATTTCCCAGCCGACTACTTCTCTACCGACCCTGATAAGGAGGAAGCAGTTTCAAAATGGCAATGACCTACCACCGTGTCTGAGCTTCGCTCATTTCTTGGCTTCGCCTGTTATTATCGGCGCTTCTTCGAGAGCTTTGCAAAATTAGCAGCCCTATTACATCAGTTGGTAGCTGAATTAAGCGGGCGCTGCCTGTTCTGCTGCCTGCAACATCTTCCAGCATGACCAGTTTGGCAGTGGGTCAGTAATGGTGTGGGGAGGCATTTCTTTGGAGGACCACACAGACCTCCATGTGCTAGCCAGAAGTATTCTGACTGCCATTAGGTACCGGGATGAGATCCTCAGACACATTATAAGAATCTATGCTGGTGCAGTGGGCCCTGGGTTCCTTCTGATGCATGACAATGCTAGGCCTCATGTGGCTGAAATGTATCAGTGGTTCGTGCACGATGAAGGCATTGATGCTATGGACTGGCCTTTCCGTTCCCCGGACCTGAACCCAAATGAGTACATCTGGTACATTATGTCTCGTTCCCTTCACCTATGCCATGTTGTACCACAGACTGTCCATGAGTTGACTGATGCTTTAATCCATGTCTGGGAGGAGATTGCTTAGAAGAACATCCGCTGCCTCATTTTGATTTGATCAATTTTTGATTATCAATTTGATCATTTTTATGTTGAAACATAATAATTTACTCTATATCACAAAAAATTCAATTCTTCGTACCTGATTATTAATAATTGACTCAAGGGGAAGTTACTTTTATGTATTTTTATATACCTATACTTTTATTTTCAAATTTATACAACTGTTTATGCAAGTCATAAAACTCCATATGGTCATATTTGTTCAATATAAATAATGTTTGTTTAACTTGGTGCAAAAAGTAAATGTCACCGAGTAGCGTATATTGACGCTTAGCAAACCACAAATGCTCTGTAATAATTCACGTTAATCCTTATAATGGGTTTGAATGAGAGAAAAAAGGCTTAAAGTGAAAATGATTTCCTTTTTGGAGTTCAGGTTCATAGTTACAATAGTAGAGGTTAAAGAGTGGAATTACTGTTTTAATATATTAAGCCACTAAAAGCCATTAACCATTTTAGACTTTCCAAATATAAAATGTATTATTTTTCTGCACATCACACTAATCATGTGAAACTGCACTCATCATTTTGCATTATATTTTTTAATTACCTATTGACCACATTCTTTTAACTCCAATCATGTTGCTCCTAAATCTGAATATAATTAATATTATTAATTTACTATAACACTTTAAAAATTGTGCATTTAATCTGTCTAATATTCAGGCAGGCAGTTTCTCTGACTTTATTTCCATAGTCAGTGTTGTCTTTCATCATATTAATCATAGTATGTATAAGTTACTACCATTAGGCAGGATAGAAAAATTAAGCTTGTTTTTAAGGTTCTTTGGACATTTTTATTGGCCTTTCGAATATAGATTGCTGGTGCTGTTTGAATTCTGCGTGCATGTGCAGGATTGTCTATTACACAAGCCTTGCTTGACCTAGTGGGAACAGTTTGCATCAGGATATCGTTAGTGGAACAGAAGTGAACTTTTTGGCTAACTCAGGTGAGACTTTTATAAGCTCACTTCATGGAACAGGCTCTTGGTCTCCTCCTGTTTTCATTGTACATGTCCTTTCTAGGCAGAGTCATTCCAGCATATGGTTTCTTTTACTTATGCTATGCTGATGACAGTCATCTTTACAAGTATTTTTCTTGTGTGTACTTGCCTGTACTCTGAAAGTCCAGAAACATCTGTGAAACCTGTTGAGAGTGGCCTGGAAGAACCAAGTCATAACCTCAGAGTGGCAAAGAGCTGTTACAGTTTTTATCCCAAAGAAGGTAAACTCCACCACCATTGGCCATTTCAAGAGCATCGTGTGCCCAAGTGTTGAAGAAAAGATCATCTTAGCCATCCTGGCCAAGAGGTTGACCTCCTATCTCACAAGTAATCGTTACATCGACATCAGCTGCCAAAAATCAGGCGTGCCAGGCTTCCGAGGGTACATGGAAAATTCTTGGGTAATTTGGGAGCAGATTCAGAGAGCAAAAAGAGAGAATCATGCAAGCAAAAGGCAAATAGCAAACCACCTGCTTCAGCAAGACATTCCATCCTATATGCAAGGACAGGAGAGAGCATTAACCCCGAGAAAAAGGCCCAAGAAAAAGGGAGACCCATGAGGGTCAACTTGGGGAGGCAGCTCCAATTCCCCAGGAGGATTGCTGAAACATCCCTCTGGCCAGACCTGATTATGTGGTCAGAGCCTTGTAAGACTATCCTTTTGGTGGAGTTCACTGTTTCATGGGAAGAGGGTTTGGAGGCTGTTAATGACAGCAGGGAGGCTGGCTGGAAAGTCATCACATAGAAGAGGGATGCAGAGACTCTGTCAGATCCTGAACTGTTTGCCTGATCTGCGACATGGGATGCACGGGAGCAGGGTGTCGAAAAACCATCAAAGAACTGGCTGATAAGGCTGAGAAACTCAGCTTTTGTTCCTTTTGTTTTAGGTCAATTAACTTGTGTTTAGGTTCAGGATTTTAGTTAATTAACCTGTTTTGTTTATTGGTTTGTCATTGTGCACGGCCTTTTGTATTTATGATCGGGTGCCATTTGTATTTATTTCCGGTGTTCCCCTTCCTCCGTGCACGTCTTTATTTATTTTATTTTTTTTCAAAAATATTTTATTAGGAGAAAGTGAAAGTAAGCACAATACAACATCACATTTATATACAGAATACCTTCATAACTTTCCCCATTTTTCCACCACACATCAACCAAGTTTTATAATAGAACACACAAAAACAAAAGTGTACCCCAATCCCCCCCCCCATCCCATGTCCCATCCCAGCTCACCACAACCAACACACACATTGCCAACAGCAATAGCTACAGAAAAGCCACAACACTTGTATGGAAGCACACATTTAATCAGGTAATATTTTTAAGTTGGAAAAATATGATATAAAGGGCTGCCACTTCTGGAAAAATTTATCTGTGCACCCTCTTTGTGTGTACCTTATTTTCTCTAATTTTAAAAAAAGCATGACATCCCTCAGCCAGCAAGAAATAGAAGGGGGCTTGGTAGATTTCCAAAGCAACAATAAGCAGCGTCTTGCTAATAAGGATGTAAAAGCTATAATGCCGCTTTGCATAGTGTCAAGTGCGAAAGAGCAGTCTGAAACCCCAAATATAGCAATTAGTGCACAAGGTTGAACCTGAACTCCAAGAACAGTGGATATTATAGTAAAATAACCTGTCCAAAAACCTTTTAGTGCAGGACAAAGAAAAAACATGTGGCTAAGGTCACAGGGGGAACCATGGCATTTATCACACACATCTTTCACTTCTGGATACAATTTAGAAAGCCTAGATTTAGAGAAGTGTACCCTGTATAAAACCTTAAACTGAATTAATCCAAGTCGTGCACAAGAGGTAGTAGAGCGTATACCATCCACGGCCTGTTCCCAAATGCCTTCTTCTATCTGGATTCCTAGCTCCTCCTCCCATTTACCCTTCAATTTTACATCAGAGTAATCACTAATAGACATAATGAGATTATACAATTTTGAGATGACTCCTCTATGATGAGGAACCATTGAAAGCATGGTTTCCCAACACTGTACTGAAGGTAATGTAGGAAAACCAGGAAAACTTTTAGCCACAAAATTGCGAACTTGAAAATAGCGGAATAGATGAGTGCCAGGAAGGCCATGTCGGGAAGACAAATTAGCAAAACTGTCAAAGACACCATCTACATACAAGTGTTTACATTGTGTAATACCTTTATCAGCCCATAGTGAAAAAGCAGAATCTAAAATTGATGGAGGAAACAAATGATTATTATTTAAAGGACTCAGAGAGGAAGCCGATTTAAATTTAAAATGTCGTCTGAATTGATACCAAATTTTAAGTGTGTTAAGAACCACCTGATTATCTGTATACAGAGAAGGTTTTGTGGGCAAAGAGGAATAAAGTAGAGCAGATAGAGAAGAACCTTTACACGATGAACTTTCTATTTTACACCAAGTGGATCCAGGAGACATTAGCCAGTAACAAAGCTTATGAATATGAGCAGACCAATAGTAAACTTGAAAATTGGGTAATGCAAGTCCTCCGCTAAGTCTACTTCTCTGCAGCATAATTTTACGGAGCCTAGGTGGTTTCCCTCCCCAAATAAAGGAACAAATAATCTGATCTAATGAATCAAAGAAATGTTTTGGTAAAAAGAGAGGAATTGACTGAAATAAAAACAGAAATTTTGGCAAAATATTCATTTTAACAACATTAATCCTACCAATTAATGACAGGGGAAGGTTACCCCATCTTTGAATATCGGACGTAACCTTCGAAATAAGAGGAGTAAAATTAGCAGCTGCAAGACCAGATAATGAACGAGTCACATTAATACCTAGATATTTAAACCCAGAATGACTTAATTTAAAAGGCAAATCAAACTGTTGAAGATGACAGGCTGCAACATTAATAGGAAAACACTCACTTTTTGCCAAATTTAATTTATAACCTGAGAAAGTGCCGAAATTCTCCAGAATACTTAAAACAGCAGGGACAGAAAATGTAGGATTAGTTAGATACAGTAACAAATCATCCGCATATAGCGACAATTTATGTTCAGTATCGTTACGGACGATTCCTTTGAATAAGGAGGAAGATTTCAGTGCGATAGATAGAGGCTCAATAGCGATGGCAAAAAGAAGAGGTGACAGTGGGCAACCTTGGCGAGTTCCACGACCCAGATTAAAATAATCCGAATAAACATCATTAGTGTGGACACTGGCTTTAGGGGATGAATAAAGAAGGCGGATCCAAGAAATAAACTTATCACCAAAGCCAAATCTCCTCAAAACAGCAAACAAGTACTCCCATTCGACCCTGTCAAATGCCTTTTCAGCATCCAAAGAAATTACAATTTCAGGAAGTACAGTTGATTGCCTTGAGTAAATTATATTAAAAAGTGTACGAATATTAAAAAACAATTGACGCACCTTTATGAAACCATTTTGATCCTCAGATATAATGCGAGGGAGCACATTCTCCAAACGGGATGCAAGTATTTTAGCCAACACCTTTACATCAGCATTAAGCAGAGATAGTGGTCTATATGAACCACAGGAGGTTGGATCTTTGTCCTGCTTGAGGAGAAGTGCAATGGTGGCCTGTGTCAGAGTTGGTGGTAATGAACCACCTTCTAAGGATTCGTTGAACACAGATAAAAGTAATGGAGCCAAAGCACCAGCGAATGTCCTAAAAAACTCAATTGGAAAGCCGTCGGGGCCAGGGGCTTTGTTAGATTGCATCGCTTTAATTGCATTCAATACTTCCTCAAGAGAAAGCGGAGAATCCAATTGTTTAGCGATATCAACATCAACCACTGGGATTGAAAGACCATCAAGAAAGTTGTCCATTTTAGTGCTATCCATAGGAAATTCTGATTTATATAATGAGGAATAATAAGATTTAAAGTAGCATTAATCTCCGAGGGGTCTGTAGTAATGACGTTATAAGCGTTTCTGATACTGGGTATCAAACGTGAAGCGGCCTGGCGCTTCAGCTGATGCGCCAGTAAACGACTTGCCTTGTCGCCATGTTCATAATATGTGCTACGACTGCACAATAATAAGCGTTCTGCCTCTTTAGTGGTAATACGATCAAACTCTGCCTGAGAGTCAATACGCTGTTTAAGTAATTCTGGAGAAGGATTCAACGCATACAAGTAATCAAGATTCCTGATAACAGATGTAAGTTTGTTAATTCTAGCATTATTGTTTTTGTTAGTAAAAGCAGAGTAAGATATGATTTGACCTCTTAGGTAGCATTTAAGTGTCTCCCAAAGCAGCGAGTATGAATAAGATTCAGTTTGATTGAAAGCCAAGAAGTCATTAACAGTATTTGAAATAAAATTGCAAAATTCCCTTTCTGCTAACAGAAGAGAGTTAAATCTCCAAAGTGGTGGGTTACATTTGGCAGTAGAAATTTGAATATCCAATAATAATGGTGAATGATCTGAAATTACAATACCTAAATAGTCAGTAGAGTTCACACAAGAATTGAGTGCACTGTCAATTAAAAAATAGTCAATTCTAGAAAATTAATGGTGCACCGGGGAAAAGAAAGAAAACTTTTTAGTAGAGGGGTTACGAAATCTCCATGGATCCACAAGTCCATTTTGTTCCATAAAATCTATGAATGACCTAGACATAGCAGATTGAGTTAGATTAAGAGGATTAGAACGATCTAAGGTAGGATTGAAAACACAATTTAGATCCCCTCCGAGAATTAACAGATGTGTATTTAAACGGGGGATATTACTTAATAACTTATTAACAAATTCCACATCATCAAAATTTGGAGCATAGACATTTATCAGCAAAACCTTCGTCTGCATGACAGTACCAGCAACTATGAGGTATCGGCCATCCCTATCTGTAATAATATTAGTGGCAGAAAACTGACATTTTTTACTAATTAATATGGCAACGCCCCTAGACTTCGAATTAAAATTTGAGTGGAAGACCTAAGGACAATATAACCTGTGTTGATCTTTAGTGCGAAGGTGAGTCTCCTGTAAAAAAACTACATCAGAAGTTAGTCTTTTTAAATGTGCAAAGACCCTGGACCGTTTAACAGGGTTACCCATACCTCTAACATTCCAACTAATAAATCTGAGATGTGTGCCTGACCCAGCTATGCTGGGACCACTATTGGCATCAACCATTTAAATAAATGAGAAAATAAAAACTCAGATGGTCGCGGTGAGCAGAGACGGGACGCCCTCCCCCCAAAGTACCCCCAAACATTAACACACCCAAAGTCTCCATAAACCCAAAAGAAGAAAAAACAAAAACAAAGGAGACAGCAGTGCTTCCTATAGTAGCAAAACGCTGCTCACACTAGTGTGAAGCAACACGGGGACTACACAGAAGAAAAAGTGGAAGAGAGAGATAAAAGGAGAGAAAGAGAGAAAAGGACATTCCCACCGATTTTACCATAATACAATATTATGCACTAAAAGCGAGTTAATAATGTATTACATTTAAAATAAATCCCCTATTTTCAAACCAAGAGATGAACACTTTAACAAAAAAAAATATGTTATACAAAAAGAAACAACAGTATAAAAAATCCAATCAATTAAAAAACTAATATCTGTATAAACACAATAACAGTTAACGTCAGCGTTAAAAAAAACAGTATAACCTTAACCTCGGAAAAGGTTGGAGTTCACCTAGTGGTCAAAGTTTTAATATATTTGTTGGCTTCTTCCGCTGAAACGAAATCTTTTTCAGTACCGTTATGCGAAATTCGGAGCCGCGCTGGATAAATGAGTCCAAACCGAACACCGCCAATGTCCCGAAGTTTCCGTCTGACGTCATTAAAAGCAGCTCGAGCCCGAGCCACCTTAGCAGTGTAATCAGGAAAGACCGAAATGGTTGAATCTCCAACTTTAATTTGCCGGAGCTCTCTGGCGTGGCGCAAAATGTCCACACAATCACTGTGATAGTGGAACCTACACACAATGGCCCGTGGACGATCACCTGGCTTGGGTTTGGGTTGGAGGGTTCTATGAGAACGGTCCAATAGCGGCTCCTTTTCCAAAGCGAACGCATCCTTCAGCATGACGGCTACAGCAGAGGTGGTACAGGTGTCAGGGCCCTCTGGAACCCCCACTATCCGGACATTATTGCGGCGTGACCTGGACTCCAAATCCTCACATTTATTTTCTAATTTATTTACCTGCGCGGTGAGAGACTTTATAGACTCCTTCATCTCTGAGATGTCATCGGAGCACACGACGAGCGCGTGCTCCATCTCTCCCACTGTGTTTTTAATGTCAGACACAGTGGCGTCAATAGCAGCTTTATCAGAAGCTAACTGTGTCTTCACCGCGTTCAGGTCCGACTTTATAGAGGACAGGACATCTCCGAGTGTTTCCTGGAGCTCTTTTTTAAAAATCTCCGCGATGTCTTTCCTCAGTGAATCCAGCAGCTCTAATTTGAGAGTTGCGATGTCCGGGCTGGTGTGTGCTGAGGAAACTCCAGCAGAAACCGCTGGCTCACTTGAAGTCGCGGTCGGAGATTGTGCAGTAGGCCGTAATCGAGTCTGAACAGTACTGCGAGTTTTAATATCTTTTGCAGCCATGTCAGATACTGAAAGTTAATTTTTCCAACAAAAATAACAAAATAAACTTACGGGGGTAAAATAAAGCAGAAAAATCGAACTCGAATGTGCAATTAAATCATAAATAACTACGAGATCGGCAGGAGCAACCAAGACTGCGTCTTACTCCATAGATGCTCGATAGCGCCCCCCCACGTCTTTATTTTTATGTCTCCTTGCATTTGTACCTTTTGTGTTTATGGTGTTCCTACACCTTTAAATAAAAACCTGTTTGCTACCTGGTGTGCCTGCGCGTTAAAGCGCGTTAAAGCGCTTTGGCTCTGCACTTCCATTGCGCATCTGTTCTGATCGAGGTAAGCAAGCGTGACACTAATCCTGTACTCTGACCCCAACTAAAATGGCAAATAGCGTTTCCCTTTCAGCTGAAAACAGCATTAGCAATTTTACATTGCTCTGCTTGGTTGGAAAAATAAGATGCTAATGATGATGCTGGGAAAAATGTACGCCTCATTATATATATATATATATATATTATTTATATTCATATATATTTATTTTGGTGCAATTTATCTTAGTTTCTCCTAGATGGACTGTTTTTCCATCTATAGCAAGGCCATAATTGGCTTTGGGGTCATCCAAAAGTTAAATAAACCATGGATGCAGCTGAGCATCCATGTGTAAAAAAAATGAATCCTAACAAAAAAAAATTAATCCTAACAAATATCTTTACTAGTACCAATTAAAATGCGCTATTTGAACACACTGAAGGCGATATTCTATCAAGCTGTCAAAAGAACAGATTCTAGTGTTCATGCTGTACTAATTTCGCCACTCATTTTGTTCTTAGATTTGTTCGCCACTCAACACAATTTGTTCTTAGATTACTGTTGCCATCTTAGCCCAGTGGTGCCTGCTAGGTCCACAACATGCTCAGTGCTGCTCCCTTTAGGTCCAACATGCTCATTGCCACCAGGTGTTTGTCTTTCAAACTCAAGTTGTTCTAGTAAACATGTTTTTCATGTCCTTTGCTTGTATTTGGACTCTTTGCCATGCCTCTTTGCTTAGTACTGCACATGCGCCAGCGAAAAAGGAAGAAGCACAAGAAAGACAGACATACTGAAGTTCCATGCAGAACAAATAAAATATGCTTCAACTCCACACTTCCTAGAATCTTGTTGTTGATGTTTAATAGCTGGAAAACAAAGTGGAGCTGAAAGCCTGGATCAAGTTTCAGCACACTATGTCAGTGAATCAGTAGAACCACACCTTCACCATCTATGTGTCCGAAATGGTCAGATCCTTCTGTTAACTCATGCAAAACCTTTGGCCCTAATGAGGCAATCATAGGTTTGTGGTTAAGGAACCAGCCTTGCAAATTGAAGGTCAAGTACTATGGCTGAAGTGCCCTTGAGCAAGGCACCTAACCCCAATTGCTCCATGGTCACTGTGCATAAGGCTGCCCACCACTCCAGGCATGTGTGCGTACTTCACCAGTGTGCGTGTGTGTGTGTTTTATGGCAGGGATTGGTTAAATGTGGAGGACAAATTCCTCTGTGTTTAACACTAGAGTTGGAAAAATTTAAATCCCGAGGACAACAGCCCCCCCCCCCCTTTTTTTTCTAAAACAGGGGGTCATCAGGCAGTTATTCATATACATAACAACCCACAGCCCATCCACCCCCCAGCCTAGGGAAACGCTAGGTCAAAACTGCATTCAAAGGTAAATTTCCTGAAATTCAACCTAATTTCAGTGACTGATAATGAAAATGTGATAATATCTCCATGCATATTTACCAATTAAGAAAAAAAGAGTGTCTCAAAATAAAGTTTTTAGCAGTGACTAGTAAGTTATATAATTTACAAAGGTACAACAATCTTTTGTAATAGGCTTTAGCAATAACACTTTAGTGTAAAAGAAAAAGTGGAATTGAACGTGACAACAAATAAAATGAAAACTATATCTAAAAAAATAAATTTAAACAGTATTCAAACCAATTTTTCCACAGTGTTTTTATTTCTAAAAACAGCATTCACATATCCCTACAGCGGGGAAAAAAGTATTTAGT
Source organism: Corydoras sp. C115 (assembly GCA_019802505.1). Classification (NCBI taxonomy): domain Eukaryota; kingdom Metazoa; phylum Chordata; class Actinopteri; order Siluriformes; family Callichthyidae; genus Corydoras; species Corydoras sp. C115. The sequence goes on along the minus strand of JAFMOC010000111.1, from coordinate 1,740,837 downwards.
TGGTCACCAATTGTGCAAGTTCTCTCACTTAAAAGTATGAGAGAGGCCTGTAATTGACATCATAGGTAGACCTCAACTATGAGAGACAAAATGAGGGGGGGGGAGGGAAATCTGAAAATCATTGTCTGATTTTTAAAGAATTTATTTGCAAAAAAATGGTGGAAAATAAGTATTTGGTCACCTACAAATAAGCAAGATTTCTGGCTGTTACAGACCTGTAACTTCTTCTTTAAGAAGCTCCTCTGTACTCCACCTGTATAAACGTCACCTGTTTGAACTCGTTAACAGTAAATAAAAGACACCTGCCCTCAACCTCAAACAGTCACACTCCAAACCTGCACAAGACTGAATCTGCAATAGGCAAGCAGCTATTTCACATGCTTAAATGTGTGAATTTTCTTTGTATTGTTACATACAATTACTGTCGCTAATTAGAATAGATTAGATTAGATTCAATTTTGTCATTGTGTAGAGTACAAGTACAGGGCCAATGAAATGTAGTTGGCATCTAACCAGAAGTGTAATATATACATTATTTACATAAAGTGCATTGATAACAGTGACCGGTGCATTGAGAAGTGAAGTGTATAAATGTATATGTATACATAAATATGAACATGAATGAAGTATATTAAAGTACAAAAGGTGCAGAAAAGTGGTTGTGCAAAGTGGTTGTGTTAGCAAATGTTGAGTGTTGACAAGGATAACCGCCTCAGGAAAAAAAACTTTTCCTGAGACTGCTGGTGCATGAGCGGAGGCTCCTGTAATGATTACCAGATGGTAAGAAGCTTAAAAGTCCATAATTTGGGTGGGTAACTTCCTCAATGATGTTTCTCACTCCCAGGCAGCACTTGTGATGTATGTCTGCGATGGTGCCCATCATGCTCTGCGCCGTTTTTACCACCCGCTGGAATGCTTTGCAGTCTGCAGCATAGCAACTGTCATACCATCCAGAGCTGCAGTTGCTGAATATGCTCTCAATGTTACAGCAGTAGATGTTCACCAGGATCCAGCTTTCTTGAGGCTCTGAAGAAAATAAAGGCACTGCTGTGCCTTTTTAATGAGGACGGAGGAGTTCAAGGACGAGGTGAGATCATTAGATATGTAAAAAAAGAAGGAACCTGAAGCTGGACACCTGATCCACTGCAGCACCACTTATGTAGATGGGGGTGTGAGCTTTGCTCCTAGTCTTCCTGAAGTCCATGATGATCTCATGGTGTTGTCATGGCACCATGAGGACAGATGTTGTACTTCGTCCCTGTAGGCCATCTCATCATGGCCTATCACCGTGGTGTCATCTGTGAACTTGACTATAGCGTTTAAACCATAAACAGGCACACCATCATGGGTGAAGAGGAAGTACAGGATCGGGCTCAAAACACAGCCTTGTGGAGCACCAGTGTTTAGGGTGATGAGAGGAGGTTGCCTAATTTAAGAAACTGGGGTCTGTTAGTCAGGAAGTCTAAAATTCAATTCCAGAGTGATGTGCTGATGCCCAGATGGTTGAGCTTGGATATCAGCATGGACAGAATCACTCTGTTAAATGCTGAACTGAAATCAATGAACAGCATTCTAACATATGAGTTCTGACTGAACGCAAACTGGTGTGGGTCCAGTGTAGTAAGCAGGTAGGACTTCGGGCAACAGGTCGGAAGTCATTAAGGGCTGAAGCAGTTGAGTTTATGGTGGCAGACTTGAAGATGGATGGGACAGCTGCCTGGGCCAAAAGGTTGTTTGCGAAGACACCCTAGAGTTTCTCAGCACAAGCTAATGTCAGAAGTGGAAAGCACAAGTGGAGGATCGTTTTTTTTAAACCTTGTTTCCATGGTCAAAGCGAGTGTAGAAGTGCTTCAAGAGAATGACCTTTGTTTCAGTTATAAAGAAACCAGCCATCACCTGAATGACTACCAACCTGATGAATTTACAACTGCAACCATGAAGTGCCTAGTAAAATCATACTTCTGTTCCACACTTCCAGTGAACATGGCCCTTCGCTAATTCACATCCAACCCCAACAGATACACATTTTAACTGCCAGTTTCTTGGCCAGGTAATATGTTATTTCTTTGTTTTATGGTTGTGAAATGGGCATCCCTATCCTTCAGTCTCCATGTGAAAACAAGATAAACACAAAATATACAGTTAAAGGGCACTCTTTGAGAGAAAATAACCAACCAGACACAAAGTTCCAATTGCTGAAATATTTGGCTTATTGAAAAGAGCTGCAGGGTTAAATACATACTGTTCACAATAAATCTGTTCTCTGATTCATGTGTAAAAGGCCTTCAGACTGGTTGCATGCTTTGTTTATGTGCTTCCAGTTCTATGTGCTCTTTCTATTCATGTTAGGTTTCACATTTTCTACATTTAGGCTTGTGATATTTGAATAGGTCAAAAGGTCTTTAAAGGGTACACTTTTTGCATTCTAGCCCTCTTGCACAGACACCTCCTTTTTTTGTAAGTACTATGTCTAAAACTAGTCTGTTTAGGTGGGCACCAAGCATTAGTTGGTAGGTTCCTGAATAATGCCTTCAAATGTCATCCCTAACTAGAAGTAGTAATCCTAGTTGAGGTAACAGGGATTTAAAGAATTGTTCAGTTCTGCCTTGTAATTAGTGTTTTTCAGGGATGTCGTCCCAGGTACATGGTTTCTTCATGTTACTGGTTGTACAGACTCCTGCTGCATGAGCTGGAAAGTAAGAAAACATTCTTCTTCTGCCCAATATCAATCTGCGAAGTGCACATACTATATAGGACTCACTATGTCCTACTGTCTTCTTAACCATAATATTAATATACTTCCAGAACTCATTATCTCCAAGATGTCTGTAAGATGATTCGGGAAATTAACATTTACTTTTTCATGTAACATTTAAATTCTTCCAGCAATTTCTGCAATCCATAGTCCGATAATGTTGTTGGCAAGATTCTCATTGCTAGGAAAACTACAAGCATATGTTGAAGGCCCTCTAGTGCCTCCATCTTAGGAGAATACTGATTTTGCCATGGCCTGAAAGATGGATTAGGGGTGATTACTACAGGTAATCCCTGGTATTTGTCTTAGATGTGTCATGTTATTCAACAAGTCTCCATCTTCTTTTGTGATCATCATTCCCTTTTGAATATCCAAATCTCTTTCTGAAAAACCTGCCCATTCTAACTGTATTTTAGGTTTAAGGCGTTGTCGCACACTTTCCACTCAATTAGGTCATTGTTAAACTTTACCCATGGTTCTAAATCCCTCCAGTGCACATCCAGTTATTTAGCTAATAAACATTCACCTATTTTCTCTATACATCCTACTTTGTTCAAATCCATTAGTGACGCACAAAATTCTAATGACTGGTGACCAATGTACACACTTTGATTATATCTGCTCAAAAGTTATTAACCAATACTATTAATAGGGTTTGTCTGGATCATGGCTGGTTACATGTTTCAGGTTTTACAAACATTGTTTTTCTGTCTTGCATTAACTGCTTCTGCTTCTTTTATAATCATTTGTCCTAGATCATCAACATTTCTCTTAGTTGGCCTAATACAGTGCTGGTTAAATGTGAGATCAAATTCCTCACTTTGTGCTACTACTTTCAGTTTAGAGGGTCCTGTTGTTATAGTTATATGTAATTTGCACATCAATTCCAATTAATTTGGAAATTAATTTGGATTTTGGATAGTAAGAAATTGTATAAGATTATTTTCCAGTCTCTGTATAGCACATGTTTGGTATATTCCTCTGTTCTCTGTTCCTGTACCTTTACGCACAGGAACAAATAAAAGTGAGTGAAGAGGTGAAACGCCAGCATACACTGATCGCAGATTACCACCCCAACACAGCCAAGCCTGAGATATACATATTTATCTACAAGGGATTAATTAAATGTGTTTTTAATTTATTTATACAGATTAATAGTGATTCAGAATAAGAAACAGTAACTGGAAGGCTATTCCAAATTTGAGGAGCCTTGTGGAAGAACGCTCTTCCACCAGCAGTAATTTTATTTATTCTGTTTCGGCTTATACAATTGAATCAGCTCACTCAGATACAGATACTGATTATGTAGAATTTTATATGTTATCAATAAAATTTTGTACTCAATACAAAACTTAACTGGTAGCCAGTGTAAGTTTGATAACACAGGACTGATATGATCAAACTTTCTGGTTTTAGTTAAAACTCTAGCTGCAGCATTTTGCACAAGTTGTAATTTATGTAATGATTTATTAGAACATCCTGTCAGAAGTGAATTACAATAATCTAACCTTGAGGTAATAAAAGCATGAATTTGTTTTTCTGCATCTTGGAGGGAGGGGATATTTTGTAGCTTTGAAATGTTAAGAAAGTGAAAAAAATGCAATTCTAGTAATATTGCTAAGGTGCTTTGTAAAGGAGAGATCTGATTCAATAATGACACCGAGATAATTTACAGATGAACTGGGTCTAATTAACAAGTTATCAAGGTTTAACATAGTGTTAGAAGCTTTGTTAATTTTGTCCTTGGGTCCAACTATTAGAAACTCCGTTTTATCAGAATTTAGCAGTAGGAAGTTTTTTGACATCCATATTTTAATATCTTGGATCCAGTCCTCGAGCTGAAATGCATAACTGTGTATCATCTGCACAAGAGTGGAAACTAATTCCGAAACGAATAATTGATCCCAATGAAAGCATATATAACGCAAATAGGAGTGGACCCAGAACTCAACTCTAAACCACATTTAACTTTAGCAAGATCAGAACATTAGTTGTTAACACAAGTGAATTGATATCGATCTGTCAGATAGGATTTAAACCACTGGAGAGCAGATCCTGTAATGCCCACACTGTTTTCTAATCTATCAACTAAGATGTTATGGTCTATAGTGTCAAAGGCTGCACTAAGATCTAATAATAAGGAAAGAGATTTGGTTATTATCAGACGACATTAATAAGTCATTAACGACTTTAATTAAGGCTGTCTCAGTGCTATGATGAGACCTAAAACTTGACTGAAAAACTTCATGAACGTTATTAGCTAGAAGATGGCGATTCAGCTGGTTGAACACAATTTTTTCTAGGATTTTAGAGACAAAAGGAAGGTTTGATATTGGTCTATAGTTGGACAGTATTAGAGGATCTAAATTAGTTTTTTTTAAGTAATGGTTTAATGACTGCACTCTTCAGATTTTTGCGGATATAGCCTATTATAAGTGATGAATTTATAATGTTTTTAAAAGGCTCTGTAATATTTGTAGGAGGTCTTTAAGCAGACAGGATGTTGTGTTTGTTTGTGTAATTAATGAGACAAGCTCTTTTTTATATATGGGGTTAAATATATTTAAGTCTTGTACTATATTATTTTCTCTACCACTAGATTTTTCAGAAATTGTTGAGGGTTGATTATTGATTACGCTATAGGATGCATTAGATGATTTAAGTCTTATGTTTTCGATTTTATCGCTAAAGAAATTCATGAAATCATTGCTGCTGAACTGTGAATGAATCTGTGAATCTGATTCAGTAGCACCTCGAGTTAGTTTGGCAATGGTACTAAAGATGAATCTTTGGTTGTTTTTGTTGTTCTCTATTAGTTCAGAATAATGTTTAGTTTTCGCTGCATTGAGTGCATGTTTGTATTCAGTCATACTGTCCTTCCATGCAACCCTAAATAACTCATTTACGCTCCATGGTTCTAGTGGTTTGTTTTAGGGCGCGTGTTTGATCATTAAACTATGGAATGAGTCTTTTATCTTTAATCTTCCCCCTCCGCCTGGCGCCGAGTGTGGCTGCTGTGTTGCGAGCTCCCACCAATTTGTCCAATTTTTTGTTATTTGTGTGTTTATTTTTTACTCTTTCCATACCATGCGCTACTGGCATCCTCGTTTATGACCGACAAACACTTCTGGAAATCAGATCATCGATTGCTCATCGCAAACTGGACATTGAATTCCACAACGGTGATCCTTTGTTTACAAACACTGGTGAAGTCCCATTCACCTGGGTCGCCTGTGGCGTCCTCGTCAGACTATGATGGCATGCTCAACCGACCGCTTCTTCCCACCATACTTCTGGCTAACGTGCAGTCTCTGGACAACAAGCTGTGTGAGCTCCATGCACGGATCGCTTTCCAGCAGGAGGTATGGGACTGCAGCGTTATTTGCCTCACAGAAACCTAGCTCTCCGCAGACACTCCCGACCACGCCATAGAACCTGTGGGGTTATCTCTACACTGTGCCGACAGAACCAAAGAGCTCTCCGGGAAGAGTAAGGGAGGTGGAGTATGTTTCCTGATCTGATAATGCTTGGTGCATTCGGAGGAACATACACTTCATCGAATCTTACTGTTCTCCGGAGCTGGAGTTTCTTAGCGTGTTCTGCCGGCCAGCGTAGCTACCCCGCGAGTTCATGGGTCTGTGCTTAGTAGCCGTATACATTCATCCAGAAGCTGACTCAGACCACACGCTCGGGAGGCTACACGAGTCTATTATATATAAGACACGAGTCTTCATACGGAAGTGTGTAGACGACATAGTGCCATTCAGAACAATGCGCGTCTACCCCAACCAGAAGCCCTGGCTGAACCGCGACGTCCGCTATGCTCTCAACACACGCAGCGCTGGTTTTAGATCTGGAAATATGGACAAGTATAAGCTACGCTCTCCGTAGGACCATAAAAGCGGCTAAACGTGGGTACAGAGAGAAAGTGGAAGTACAGTTCAGCACAACCAATAACCGGAGATTGTGGCAGGGGCTGAACACAATCACCAACTACAAAAAACACCCTCACACTCTGCCCAGCACCAGTGATGAGCTGAACCGCTTCTACGCTCGGTTCGAGATGGATCGCACTGCGCCCCCGGCGAACGCCACGCCCACCGCTGATTCAAATTCACCTGACGTGCGTAGAGTCTTCCAGCGGGTAAACCCCCGCAAGTCAACTGGTCCAGAAGGCATACCCAGGAGAGTGCTTAAAGTCTGCTATAAAGAACTAGCAGGTGTTTATGCTTATATTTATAACACCTCATTCGCTCTCTCGGTTGTGCCTGCATGCTTCAAACAGGCCATAATAGTTCCAGTCCCAAAGACAGCCAGCACTACCTGTCTGAACGATTGGAGACCTGTTGCCCTAACCCCAATCACAAGCAAATGCTTTGAGAGACTGGTTAGGGACATCATCTGTACCTCACTACCCGACACCGTGGACCCACTACAATTTGCATACAGGCAGAACAGATTCACTGACGATGCAATCACCCTGACACTGCACACTGCCCTCTCCCATCTGGACAAGAGGAACACATATGTGAGAATGCTGTTTGTGGACTACAGCTCAGCATTCAACACCATCGTTCCCGCTAGGCTCATGGAGAAGCTCCTGGATCTAAGGCTGAACAGTTCACTGTGCAGCTGGATCCTGAACTTCCTGACTGATCGGAGGTGTTCAGGATGGGCAACACTACATCTGCCCCACTGACCCTCAACACTGGAGCCCCACAGGGCTGTGTGCTCAGCCCACTTCTGTACTCCCTGTACACCCATGACTGAGGCAGCCAGACACAGCTCCAACATCATCATCAAGTTTGCATCATCAAGGCCTGATCTCCGACAACAATGAATCGGATTTCAGAGAGGAGGTTAACATCCTGGAAAACTGGTGCTAGGACAATAACCTCTCTCTAAACATTAGCAAGACTAAGAAACTGGTTGTGGACTTCAGGAGGCAGGAGAAAAAGCACACGCCAATCACCATCAATGGGACTGCAGTGGAAAAGGTCAGCAGTTTCAAATTCCTAGGCCTTTACATCAGTGAGGATCTGACATGGACAGAACACACCACACGGGTGGTTAAGGTTTGGCCTGAACCCCAGAATTCTTAAGACTTTTTACACCTGCACCTTGGAAAGTGTACTGACAGGAAGCATTACCACCTGGTTTGGGAATTGTACTGCTCTAAAGCGGAAATCACTGCAGAAGGTAGTGCGTACGGCGCAGCACATCACAGGGGTTAAGCTCCCAAACCTTCAGGGACTATACAAAAACCGCTGTCTGAGGAAATCTAGTGTCATCATTAAGGACCCCACTCACCCTAGCCACTGCCTTTTCTCGTAGTTACCGAGTGGAAAGAGGCTCAGAAGTGTAAAGACCAGAACCAGACAGTTTAGGAACAGCTTCTTCCCACAGGCAACCAGACTGAGGAATAGCCAATAGAACTGCAAACTGCACCTTGCACTTTACTGCACTTCACCCACATACACTCTTACATACACCCTCTTCCATATTTTACATTTTAACTTTTTATATTTTAAATTTATTGTATATTTTCTTCCTCATATTTGTTTTTCACTCACCTCATATAAGTTTTTCACTCACCAGTACCCCAGTACTAGGTGATGTGACAAGAAAAATCCTTGAATGCTTGAATCCTTAATCCTTTTTAGTTTAATGGAGCGACACTGTCTAAAGTTGTAGAAAACACATGTTTAAGGTATTCAGCTTTGTTCTCAAGTTCATCGGGTCCTGATTTAATGTTTAATTCTGCTGAAAACATGCTGTCTATGAGTAGGAAGATCAGGAGAAAAAATAAGTATGTCGTCAATATAAACCAGAACAAATGAATCAATAAATTCCCACTACACTTCATTAATGAAGGCCTGAAAAATGCCTGGGGCATTTGTCAGACCAAAAGGCATGGCCAAATACTTGTACTGACCTGAGGCGGTGACAAAAGAAGTCTTCCATTCATCCCCCTTCCGAATGCCAGATTGTAGGCACTGCGGAAATCCAATTTAATATAAATGGTGGCCTCCTTTAATCATGCGAGAGCAGAAGACACTAAGGGAAGGGGATAAACAATTCTACAGGTAGCCTGGTTTAGCAACCAGTAGTCAATACACAGTCTCAAGGAAGAATCATTTTTGGGGACAAAGAAGAAACCTGAAGCCACGGGAGACTTAGAGGGCCGAATAATGCCACTCTTGAGGGATTCAGCAATATAATCCCGCCTATATAATATAATGTATATATAGGCCAATATAATGGCCTGACTCTCAGTAACCCTGAGAGGGTAAGGACTTACACGTGGTAATTTAACTCCCTCAATACGATCAATAGCACAATCCAAGGCACGGTGAGGAGGAAGAGAACATGTATCAGAAGAGCCAAATACCTGACCCCACTTAGCATACTCAGAAGGAACTCCCTCTGGCATACTGGGACAGGTGGTACACATCTTCAACAAATGATTGTTCCCCCCACAGTATAGACACAACCGTTGCCGAATACCGAAGAGTGTGGGGTGATGATATCCAACTCTTCTTGGACTGCTAGAGTTGATCTAGACGAATGGAGGTGGTGATGATTTCGTTGAGAGACATGCCCACATCCTGGATCAACAACTATGCTGCAATTTCCAGTCGCAGTCCTGAACAATAAGCAATGATAAGAGCAGCCTTGTTCCAACCTGAACATATGGCTAACGTCTGGAACTCAAGCGCGTACTCAGCAACCTAGCGAGAAGCCTGCTGCAGCTTATACAACACCTCATCTACCGCACGCTCCTGATGCAGGTGGAAGAAGGTGCAGTGGAAATGTTCCAGTAATGAGTCAGAAGCACGCACCTCAGCTGTGCGCATGTGTTAAAGAGCTGAGCCCCAGTCTCCAGCATGTCCGCGGAGACGAGAAATGATAAAAGAAATCTTCTACTCGTCTGTAGCAGGCGGATGATTGGCGAAAAACATGGAGCACTGGAGTAGGAACTGTTCACATCCCTCCAGTTCCCCATAGTAACAGCCAGGGTCTGCCAACGGAAGTGGTGATGATGTAGGGAGGCCCGCCTCCAACGCAGAAGCAACTGCGCTGGCGGAGGAATCGGAAGAAGCCGGGTCGGGTTGAACGCTCTGATCTAGTCGCGATTGGCAATTCATAAGTAATCCCATAGTCTTCGTCAGCTCCTGCATCTCCTGCCGTAGTTCACAGAAAAAACGGCCATGCTCCCGAAGAGCGAAAAACTCATCGGTGGAGTTGGACGAATCCATGTTCTGGTGTTGGTTACTGAAGCACTTCCGGACGGAATGACAGCACAACACCATGTGCAAAACCAAAACGGGGAGGCGGTAAGCCAGATAATCCACTTGAATGGTTCGAATCCCAATCTCTTCCATGTTCTCTCCGTGTCCGTGTGGATTTCCTCTGGGTTCTCCGGTTTCCTTCCACAGTCTAAAAACATGGATCAAGGTCAATTGAATTCTCTAAATTTGCACCACATAGAGTGTTTGTATGAGTGAGTGTGCCCAGCGATAGATTGACGCCCTGTCCTGGCGCAGCGCCCAGCGCCCGAACCCCCCCCCCCCCCCCCCCCTTTATCCTCTATCCATTATCCTTTTTTATGGATGTTAATGTCTAGCTTGGCATACATACATCTTATCTCTGAGTGAGAAACAGCTATTTCTGTAGATATTCTGAAGTGATCTTTTTTGCTCGTTGTATGATGCGTATTTGATACAGTGTTTCTATGGATGGGAGGGTGTGGCCTGTGATTTTGGATGATTTATCTATTATGCGTTGTAGTTTTTTTCGTGAAGAGCTATCCAGATTTTCGTACCAGACTATTATGGATGAGGTAAGTATGCTTTGAATACTTTTTGAATTGGTGATATTATATATGAACCAGGACACAGGTCACAGTTTAAAAGTTTTACTTTATATTAAAAAAATATATCAAAAGCAATATCACTTATTTCAGGGCATGTGCACACATTACATAATAGATAACCCAGGTACAAGTGACCCTTACAAATATAATCATAGTGCAGGGGCCACGTTGTTGCTCAGAGAGCATGCCCACTGTACAGAAAATAAATATTAGAAATAACAGAAAGAGTGCTTACCAGCTGAACATCACAGCTGCATAGAACATACCAAGTCATTGAGGGGCCTGAGCCACCCTAGCTGCTCCTTTATCAGAGGGCCACCCCACGGGGAGTTAAAAAAGAGTACGCTAAGAATCCTCATGGGCGCTTGTGGTGGCTGGCAGAAATTATGGCACCTATTAATGACCTACGGCCACCCAGGATTCGCCGCAATGCTGCATGCTGGGACAATAATAACTAATCGATAATAATATCCCAGCATCCACTTCATTGCTTAATTGCAGGGGAAGCGAATTACTGCTGCATCAGAGCCAGCACATCACAGACGCAAGCCATGACTAAATAGGGAAAACGTTACAATAATCTGAAATAATTAAAACATAATAAAAACAATTTGACCCCCCCCCCCCCCACCAAAAAAAATAATTATCACTTTTGACTATAGAGAATTGATAGAAACCCTTTGTAGGCACTTTAAGTAGATGAATGTCATCTGTCATGTTTGGTCTGTTAAGTTTTTATACACCAACCTATTGGCTGTAATCTGTCAAAGGCTTTATAATCCTGCAAGCAAACAATTCAATTTCACTAGAACTCTCTACTCCAGTGCTGTTGGCATAAATATTTAGGGTAGGCTGCTGTTGTAAAAGCAGTGGGAAAATAGAGTGGTATTTTGGCCTCCAAACAATTTTGTGAACTTGGCCAGTAGAATCCACTGAAGCATGGAAGTCCTTCAATTTACCATATGAACATGTTATTCAGCTTTGCCAAAATTTGAAATATGTAAATTAGCACGCTTGACTTTGAATACAATTTAATTACATTTAATTTGTTTTCAAAACCTGTACTGGTTAAAATTCAGATTTTTACTAACCCAACCTCTCACAATTTTTTTTCTTTCTCATACTTAAATAATAAAAAATAGACCTGCTAAACCTGCAAAGATGTTTGAAATAAAAAATAATAATAATAAAAAAAAAAAATATATATATATATATATATATATATATATATATATATATATATATATATATATATGTGTAACGATCTCTCGATCGAGCGAGGCGGATCCGCTACTCGGAGACACGAGCTGAGTCACAGGTACAATCACAGGTGAGTTTATTAATCCAATCGTGAATCCACAGAACGATGAACACAGAACACGGGACGTAGTAGTAGTGAGGCGAAGGGTGATGACGTCAGCGGGGAGTAGCACAAACGACCAAGGGGACTGTAACGGAGTAGACTAGACAGAGTGTAGACACCGGGAGACGAACTGCACACAGACAAAGCACAGGACAGTACACAGGTCGAGGCAACGAGAACACTAAGACTTCGAGGATGGGGCTAGTAGTGTCGAGGCAGGCAAACGGCATGGCACAAGACAAACTGGCGGTGAGGGTAGGGCGTGCAGGGTATAAATAACAAAACCGTGATTGATCCCAGGTGCGCGTGATTACAGGGGCGTGACACAGAACCCAACCCACACCACGTGATCAAAACAAACCTTGACATTACCCCCCCCCCCCTCAACGGGTGCCTCCTGGCACCCTAAATGGCTTCTCCAGAAAGCGGCGGTGAAATTCCGTGATGAGGAAAGGGTCCAGAATCGCCGCTCGAGGGACCCAGGAGCGTTCCTCCGGGCTGTACCCCTTCCAGTCCACTAAGAATTGGATACCCCGGCCACGGCGTCGGGAGTCCAGCAGGCGGCGGACAGTCAATCAGGCGAGGGGCTGGGGCTTGGCGGGGTCGGGGGTTGAGCGGGGAGTGCATGACGTGCTTGATATGGGAGACGTGGAAGGTGGGGTGGATACGCATGGATCGGGGCAACTGGAGGCGGACGGCTGTAGGGTTGATGATGCGGGAGATGGGGAAGGGGCCGATGAACCGGGGACAAAGTTTACGGGAGTCAGTCTTGAGGGGGATGTTCTTGCTTGACAGCCACACGAGTTGCCCCACCTTGTAACAGGGGGCCAGGCGGTGTCTCCTGTTGGCCGAGGCGGCGTACGTAGACTGGGCTTGGTGGAGCGCGATCAAGGTGTTCTTCCAGGTGCGGTGGCAGCGGCGGATGTGCAGGTTTACTGATGGTACACAGGTCTCGGTCTGGTCCTCGGGAAACAGGGGGGGTTGGTAGCCCAGTGCTACCCCAAAAGGAGACTTCCCCGTGGCGGAGCTGCGCACGGTGTTGATCGCGTATTCCGCCCAGGCCAGGTTCTCGCTCCAGCGCTCCGGGTGTTAGGCGGACATGCAGCGCAGGGTGGTCTCCACCACTTGGTTGGCCCTCTCAGCTTGCCCGTTGGATTGTGGATGGCCACCCGACGTCAGCGACACATCGGTCCCAAAGAACTTGTGGAAAGCTCTCCACACCTGGGAGATGAATTGAGGTCCCCGGTCCGAGACGATGTCCATCGGGATGCCGAATATCCTGAAGACCTGCTCGAAACATAATCCTGGCAGTTTCTAGGGCAGAGGGAAGCTTGGACAGAGCGATTAGTGACACAGACATGGAAAAGCGGTCTACTACTGTGAGAATGACAGAGTTACCTCTTGAATTGTGCAACCCGGTTACAAAATCCAGGGCGATGTGGGACCAGGGACGCCCAGGTATGTAGAGCGGCTGAAGTAGTCCGGCGGGGGGCTGGTGCAACGCCTTGTTTCAGTGCAGATGGTACAGGCGGCGACGAACTGTCGGACGTTGGCTGCCAAGGTGGGCCACCAGAACTGACGCCGGATGAGTTCCTCTGTCCGTGACAAGGCGTCAGGCTTAGCATTTCGAGTACTGGGACGATAGGACATGGTGAAGTGGAACCGACCAAAGAACAGGGCCCACCGAGCCTGACGGGAATTCAGGCGCTTGGCTGACTGTATGTAGGCCAAGTTCTTGTGGTTGGTCCAAACCACGAACGGCTGGGCTGCCCCCTCTAGCTAGTGTCGCCACTCCTCAAACGAGAGCTTCACCGCCAACAGCTCGCGATTCCCCACGTCGTAATTCTTCTCCGCTGCCGTCAGCTTCCTGGAGAAGAAAGGACAAGGGTGAAGCCTACCTTCCTCCGACTTCTGCGAGAGTACCGCCCCCACTCCAGCGCCCGACGCGTCGACCTCCACAATGAACTGCTTGGACGGGTCCGGTTGGATTAGAATGGTAGCCGTGGTGAACCGGTCCTTTAGGATGTCCATGGCGTCTTGGGCCTCCTGGGTCCATCGGAATTTCTCCTTAGTGGAGGTGAGAGCGGTGAGTGGGGCGGTGATGCTGCTGTAGTTGTTGATGAACCGCCGATAGAAGTTGGCGAACCCCAGGAAACGCTGTAGTTCGGTCCTTGATGTGGGGGTTGGCCAGTCGGTGATGGCCCTAACCTCCTCGGGGTCCGGTTGCACAGCTCCCGGTGAGAGGATGAACCCCAGGAAGGGCACAGACCGCTGGTGGAAGCTGCACTTCTCTGCTTTAGCAAATAGGCGGTTCTGCAGCAGGCGTTACAGGACGAGTCGCGAGGGTGTGCTCGCCGGGTGTCCTGGAGAAGATCGGTATGTCGTCCAGGTAAACGAAGATGAATCTGTCCAGGAAGTCCCGCAACACATCGTTCACCAAGGACTGGAACATGGCCGGGGCGTTCTTAAGGCCGAATGGGACCACGCGGTACTCGTAGTGGCCGCTGGGGGTGTTGAATGCCGTCTTCCATTCGTCCCCCTCCCTTATACGGACCAGGTGGTAGGCGTTTCGCAAGTCCAGCTTGGTGAAGATGGTTGCTCCCTGCAAAGACTCAAATACGGATGATGTTAATGGCAGAGGGTATTTGTAGGGGACCGTGATGGCATTTAGTCCCCTATAGTCGATGCAGGGACGTAGGGTGCCGTCCTTCTTGGAGACAAAGAAGAAGCCGGCACCTACGGGGGAGGTCGAGGGTTGAATCAGTCCGGTGGCGAGACACTCCGACACGTACCTCTCCATAGCTTCCCTCTCCAGACGGGACAGTGGGTAGATCCGGCTGGACGGAAGAGGGGTCTCGGGCAGGAGGTCGATGGCGCAGTCGTAGACCCTGTGAGGCGGGAGCTGGCATGCCTTGTCCTTGCTGAAGACCTCCCCAAGGTCATGATACTCCTTGGGCACCGAGGAGAGGTCCACAGGGCCGGGGCTGTTTGAGGCCGGAGGGTTGTAGGGGGAGGCAGCGGTGAGCAGACATGACGAGTGGCACTCCGTCCCCCATGTCAGGATTCTGGCGTTGACCCAGTCGATGTGGGCGTTATGTTTACGAAGCCAGGGGTATCCCAGGATGACGGGGGCCTCGGGAGACTGGAACACCGCAAAGCAAATCCTCTCCTGGTGGTTGCCCTCCAATGTCAGCCGCGTAGGTGAGGTGCTGTGTGTGATGGGTGACAACCATCTGCCATCCAGTGCCAGGGTGTGGAGAGGATTCGCTAGGGGAGAAACAGTTAGACCATAACGATTAGCAAACCCCACGTCTATCAGATTCTCCAAAGCACAGGACAGTACACAGGTCGAGGCAACGAGAACACTAAGACTTCGAGGATGGGGCTAGTAGTGTCGAGGCAGGCAAACGGCATGGCACAAGACAAACTGGCAGTGAGGGTAGTGCATGCAGGGTATAAATAACAAAACCGTGATTGATCCCAGGTGCGCGTGATTACGGGGGCGTGACACAGAACCCAACCCACACCACGTGATCAAAACAAACCGTGACATATATGCTAACTATGATAATGTGGAGAACATGCCAAGCTTCCAAATATTAACAAATGCTAACCAAAAGAATGAACAATTGAAATAAAAAGGATTAAAAAAGAAAAAGAAAAAAAAGAAATAAAAACCTGTAAAGTTTTACCTGTAAAGCTTCCAAATCTCAACAAAAGCTCACCAAAAGAATGAACAACTAAAATATAGAGGAAAGAAAGAAAAAATAAGTCAATACGAAAAAAGGCTTCAAAAAAGGTGCGTGGCACGAAAACCGTATGCCAAATTGCTCCAAAAAGCACAAGCAACCAAAGTGACTGTAGGTACTATGACACTACAAAATTTCAGCGTTCTACCTCAAAAGCTGTGTGACGAGAAAGCTGGAAAATTGTGCAAGAATAATAATAATAAGATTAAGAAGAACAATAAGTTGGCTCTTCCAAACCAACTTAATAAGTCATGATAAATGATAAACTAGAAAGGAAAGTTTGTGAACAAACTTCAAAGTTGGCTTGGAAGGGCTGACTGCTGCTGCTGCTACCAACTACCAACTAAAAATGTGGAGAACATGCCAAACTTCCAAAAGTTGACAGTGGCTAACCAAAGGGATGAACAACTAAAATAAAAAGGGAAAAAAAGAAAAAGAAAAAACATGTAAAGTTGTTTGAAATTCAAAAAATGCTAACTATGCTAATGTGGAGAACATGCCAAACTTCCAAAGGTTGACTAACCAAAAGGAAGGAAAGTGGCTAACCAAAAAGATGAATAACTAAAATAAAAAGGAAAAGAGAAAAGAAAGTTTTTTTAAATAAAAAAAGTTATTTTAGATAAAAAAAATGCTAACTATGCTAATGTGGAGAACATGCCAAATGCCCAAATCTTAACAGACCCTCACCAAAAGAATGAACAACTAAAGTAAAGAAGAAAACAAGAAAAAAAAGAAAGAAAAACCTGTAAAATTGATTGAAATTCATCGAAAAAGAATTTCAATGGAAGTCATTGCGAAAAAAGCGCTCCGAAAAAGGGCTGTGGCACAAAAATCGTACGCCAAATTGTTCCGAAAAGCACGAGCAACCTAAGTGGCTATAGTACCTACCATAGTGCCGAATTTCAGCATTCTATGCCAAAAGCTGCAGGATGAGAAAGAGCTAGAAAAATTGCGTGAGAATAATAATAACTAGTAAGGAAAGATTGTGAACAGACTTTGTTGGCTTGGAAGGGCTGACTGCTGCCGCAAAAAACAACCAAAAAAAAAAAAAAAAAACTGAAAAGAAAAAAAAAAAAAAAAAAAAAAAAAAAAAAAAAAAAAAAAAGTAAATATTAACTATGCTAATGTGGAGAACATGCCAAACTTGCCAAATGATGGCTAACGAAAAGGACGAACAACTAAAATAAAAAGGAAAAAAAAAGAAAAGAAAAAACCTGTAAAGTTGTTGAAAATTCAAAAAAGTTCTAACCATGCTAATGTGGAGAAAATATAAACCTTCCAAAGTTTGGCAGTGGGGCTAACCAAAGGGATGAGCAAAAACATATTTAAAGGATAAAAAAGAAAAGAAGACATAAAAACCTGTAAAGATAGTTGCAATTCAAAAAAATGCTAACTATTCTATTTTGTTGAGAACATGCCAAACTTCCAACGGTTGACAGTGGCTAACCAAAAGGATAAGCATATGTACTTAAAAGAAAAAAAAAAAAAAAAAAACAGAGAAAAAGAAATAAATAAATAAACTAAGAAAACTAAACAACTTGTTGTTGGAAATTTAAAAAAAGCCAACTATGCAAATGTGGGGACCATGGCAAACTTCCAAATCTCAACAAAAGCTCACCAAAAGAGCTAGAAAATTGCGCGAGGATAATGATAATAAGATTAAGAAGAACAGAAAGTTGGCACTTCCAAGCCAACTTAATAATAATACGAATATTAAGAAGAACTTCTTCCAAGCCAACTTAATAAGTCATACTCAAATAATGTCTCATCCAGTATTATCATATCAGGTATGACTTATTAAAACAAATATTTTAATGATATCATCTCTGAGTACAAAATTTTATTGATAACATATAAAATTCTACATAATCAGGCTCCACAGTATCTGAGTGATCTGATTCAATTGTATAAGCCAACACATGAGTTCAGCTCCTAGAATAAATAAAATTACTGCTGGTGGAAGAGCATTCTCCCACAAGGCTCATCAACTTTGGGATATTCTTTGAGTTACTGTTCGTGATTCTGAATCATTATTAATCTTTAAAAGTAAATTAAAAACACATTTATTTAATCTTGCATTTAAATAATTCCCTGTAGATAAAGGTGTAGATCTCAGGCTTGGCTGTGTTGGGTTGGTAATCTGTGATCAGTGTGTGCTGGCGTTTCACCGCTTCACCCACCTCATCATTAATGGGGGGTGTGGCACTGATATTATGCTGTTCCAGGGATCTCAACTATGTAGAGTCTGCAGTATCTGTCTCTTTTAGTTATGCTGCTTTAGTCAATGATGCCGGAGTCACATGCTGCACTGTGTCAATCAATTACTATTACTTAAATGCTGTGCTTTATTATTAGCTCTAACTGCTTTTCTTGTCTGTTTCTTTTTAGGTGTGGCCAGTTTCCTGGAGGTGTAGTCAGATCTTCATCCATGGCTCTGCCGAAGCATTGCGGCTATGACGAATACTGGATGGAACCTGGATATTAATTGGACTGGCGTCCTGCAGGACCCCCTTAATGGGCTTACATATAGTTTTCCAGTTGTTAGAGTTTTTCCATTTGTTAAATATAGTCACCCAATCTCGACACAATCTGTACAATAGTATTCTACACTCCTAGCATCCAATGCTGCCCGGCTGCTCAAGGAGGATGAGTCCCCCACTGAGTCTTGGTCCTCCCAAGGTTTTTTCCTTAAAATAATAACATAACAGGGAGTTTTTTCTTGCCACTGTCACTTTGGCTTGCTCTTTCGGGGTTTAAAGGCTTTTCATTCTATAAAGCTGCTTTGCTACAATGCACAGTTGTAAGAAGCACCATGTAAATAAATTAATTGAACTTGAATTTGCAAGACATTAAATTAGAAAAATTGCCTTAATCTGCTCTACAGTAGTGTTCTATTTAAAATGTAACCATCTGCAGTACCCCCTCCCTTGCTCCCTACTGCCCAAGACCAAATCTCACTCTAATAAAATTGCATTATTTAGCCAAGCCTTTAAAACTCTACTTCACCCCTCACTCTTCTCACTCCCACATTCTCCTTTTTTCTTACTTTCTTTCCTATTTTATTGAAAACCACAGAGCACACACTTCATTTGAGTAGTATTTAACAGCACCACATTGGACACTGCAAGGATCTGGGCCATGGGAAGACAATTTCTATTAAATCTTGTGCAAAAACAAGAGGGATTCACAACTGGTGTGGTGTTAATTACAGGGAATTACCAGAAAGTAAATTTAATGCACTTGTGCTGAAAATCTGTGTTCTGTAATTTAAATTGCTAAGTAAGACAGGTCAAACTTGTTCTAAATAAAATGGTTTAAGTGTGTGCTTTAGAGACTGCCCCCTGTGGCCACAAATCAGGATTGTCCACATAATGAATGCTTCATAAATCCAAACTAATTTGTTAATATTCTTTTGTAGATGCATGTGCACATGCTGGGGGAAACATATTTAAAAACATCCACAAACCCCAGTTTTTACAATTATGTAAACTTAATAAAATTAAGTCAGCTTTACAAATTTTTGTATAAAAACTATTAATAAAGATGAATATTATTAAAAAAAACAGTATCAGGTAAAACCCTGTTTGATCTTATGCATGGTTAGAACAGTGACATTTTGTTATGGTTCAAAGCCTTATGAGCAACAATCCAGTGCCCTAACTATAGAATGTTGTTAAACTTATATGAGTTTTAAACTTATATGTCCACACAAATTGATCTGAATACTTTCCTGATAGATACAGTCATATGTAAAAGTTTGGGCACCCCTATTAATCTTAATCATTTTTAGTTCTAAATATTTGGGTGTTTGCAACAGCCATTTCAGTTTGATATATTTAATAACTGATGGACACAGTAATATTTCAGGATTGAAATGAGGTTTATTGTACTAACAGAAAATGTGCAATATGCATTAAACCAAAATTTGACAGGTGCAAAAGTTTGGGTACCCTTATCATTTTATTGATTTGAATACTCCTAACTAATTTTTACTGACTTACTGAAGCACAAAATTGTTTTGGTAACCTAGTTGTTCAGGGGAAGGATACAAAAAGTTGTCTCAAAGATTTAACCTGTCAATTTCCACTGTGAGGAACATAGTAAGAAAATGGAAGACCACAGGGACAGTTCTTGTTAAGCCCAGAAGTGGCAGGCCAAGAAAAATATCAGAAAGGCAGAGGAGAAGAATGGTGAGAACAGTCAAGGACAATCCACAGACCACCTCCAAAGAGCTGCAGCATCATCTTGCTGCAGATGGTGTCACTGTGCATCGGTCAACAATACAGCGCACTTTGCACAAGGAGAAGCTGTATGGGAGAGTGATGCGAAAGAGTCGCTTGAGGTATGCAAAAGCACATTTGGACAAGCCAGCTTCATTTTGGAAGAAGGTCCTGTGGACTGATGAAACAAAGATTGAGTTGTTTGGTCATACAAAAAGGCGTTATGCATGGCGTCAAAAAAACACAGCATTCCAAGAAAAACACTTGCTACCCACTGTAAAATTTGGTGGAGGTTCCATCATGCTTTGGGGCTGTGTGGCCAATGCCGGCACCGGGAATCTTGTTAAAGTTGAGGGTCGCATGGATTCCACTCAGTATCAGCAGATTCTTGAGAATAATGTTCAAGAATCAGTGCCGAAGTTGAAGTTATGCCGGGGATGGATATTTCAGCAAGACAATGATCCAAAACACCGCTCCAAATCTACTGAGGCATTCACGCAGATGAACAATTACAATGTTCTGGAATGGCCATCCCAGTCCCCAGACCTGAATATCATTGACCATCTGTGGGATGATTTGAAGCGGGTTGTCCATGCTCGGCGACCATCAAACTTAACTGAACTGGAATTGTTTTGTAAAGAGGAATGGTCAAAAATACCTTCATCCAGGATCCAGGAACTGATTAAAAGCTACAGGAAGCGACTAGAGGCTGTTATTTTTACAAAAGGAGGATCTACAAAATATTAATATTACTTTTCTGTTGAGGTGCCAAATATTTAGAACTAGAAATGATTAAGATTAATAGGGGTGCCCAAACCTTTGCATATGACTGTAAATACCTACCTGAATCACAAATTGTTTTCATTTTAAAACATGAAGGTCTAATTGTACAATTACATTTGTTTAAATTAGTACAACTCTGGAATGTAATTTAGAGACATATTTAAAATAAAATTAAACAATATATTTAGCTTTTTTAAATAATGTGGGCAAATATCTGCCCATCTCAACTTAAAGCAGTTGGACCAGATGGTTAGATGTAAAGCATCTTTTACCCATGAATTTCTGGAACACCTTTATCACTGTCAACAACAAATCACATTCATTTATTAAACTGTTAATTTTGTGCATTATTTTAATAATATTTTATTAAATTACGGTCATAAAGCTCAGTTTAGCACAACATACACAGCATTTGGTCAATAAATACATAAACAATCCAAAGTGAAAATAAATCATATTGTGTATTCTAGGTTTTACACACTACAATTGTATAGACTGTATTTGCTTATGATTATGGTTCAGATTTAAAGTGCCATTTATAGGCAAATCTATGCTCCCATACCTTTAATTTTCATATTTAATTTAGCAGAGTTTATATTGATGCTAAGATAATTTAATAATTAAAAAAAAACTTTTCTTCAGCACATTAAAAATGTCAGGATTACTAAGAGGCAATGTCCATCCATTATCTTCCACTTTATACTCTATAAGGGTTGCAGGGGTTTCCCCATGCCCATCCAGGGGAGAACGTATTGGGCGCTGGGCAGATACACCCAGGACAGGGCACCAATCTATCGCTGGGCACACACTCACTCACACAAACACACTCAATATGGGGAAATTTGGAGAATTCAATTGACTTGATGCATATTTTTGGACTGTGGGAGGAAACTGGAGAACCCGGAGGAAACCCACGCAGACAACATGGAAACTCCACCCAGATTGGGATTCGAACCGGGAATCCCTAGCGCTGAGAGGCGAATGTGCTAACCATTAAGCCACCATGTAATAGGCAATGTAATTAATATAAATGTTTCCTTATTTGCACCACACAATTCAATCCTAATAAACATTGTTGTTCAATAATCAAAAGATGTTGTTCAATAACAAAAAAGTTTGTGCTATCAAAAAATCATGTAAGGAAAAAAACTAACCCATGTCTTGATTAATCCAAGAGACTGTACTGCCTGCAGCATCTTAGGAATTTTGACCTGTCCCAGGAGCTGATGATGCAATTCTACACTGCAAGAATAAAATCTGCCCTCTCTGCATCCATCACAGTGTTGGGGTGATCAGCCTCTAAACACACTATCCATAGATTCCAGCACATCATCAAGTCTGCAGAGAGGACCATGGGAGTACAGCTACCAACACCACTGTATCTGCACGCTTCCATAACCAGGACGCGTGCAGGGAAAATTGTCTCTGATCCCTCATACCCTGGACATTACCTGTTCAAACAGCTTCTCTCAGGTTGGGGTTTTAGCCAACTGAGGATACACAAATAAATGATTTCGACATGTGATCACACTCATGAACATTTGAACACTACACACAACGTAATAGATAGCTAATGCCATACTGCACCATTTTCCTTTCCATCTGCTGATAGTATTACTGCACTCAGCCCTTTACTTTTATTTTTACTGTACATATTATACTCTGCGTTTCTAAGTTTACAAGTGTTTGTGTGTGTGTGTGAGTGAAAGAGAGGTGTGTGTGAGAGAGAGCAAGAAAAAAAGAGAAATTGAGTGTGTGTGTGTGTGTGTGTGTGTCAGTGCATGGTTAGGATGAGTGGATGAGAATGTTTTTGTGCACTTTGAGCATTTGCAGCCAAAGAAAAATTCCCCGAATGTGTAAGCATACTTGGCCAATAAAGTAATATTCTGATTTTGATTTTGATTCTAGTGTACCGATTTGTTGAAGGTTCTGTTCAGATGAGATGTGGTGCCAAAATTCTTGCAGAATTTGTCATGATTCTACTGCAGACAGCTTTTGTTTCGGTTCTTTACATGTTACTTCCATGCAAACCCCATGATGTTGACATAATATCTCTTCGGGTATTTTACCGCTTGTTAAATGACTCCATATTCTTTTTTAACTATGAAAAACTCTTTATGCATTTGGTGAGGTTAGGGACATTGCAGAATACTCTCAGAACCAGTCAAATCCCTCCTCAGGCTACACATTACTAAAAGCTACACAAAAAAATCGAGAGAGACACAAAGACCCTTCACGGGGAAGCAGAGCATCCAGAGACCTAAAATAGAGACTCTGATATTACCCCTCCTGGACGGGTTTCTTAAGACCGGGTCATAGACAGGTCGAGGACCTCTAGGGTTGCCTTGGCAACGAGGATGTCCTCTGAGATGCGGTGCCGGCCTCTCGGGAAAATTGCGGTGAAATTCCCCTTTCAACTCCTTGTCCAGGATGTCCTCCGCAAAGACCCAGCTGTACTCCTCCGGTCCGAATCCCTCCGATTCCAAGTAATGAAGTCTATGATTGCATTGACGCGAGTTGAGTAGGGAGGATATGGTGTACATACTGGACTCTACTTCGCTGTACGTCCGAGCGAAGAGACTCCCACCAGTATCTACGCAACAACACCTGAATGGTGCAGAGGACTCGCAGGAATGAACGAGTTCAGGAGGTCAAAGCTGTTGAAAAATATAAAATGACAGGCGTTCATACGATGCCCCTTCAAAAATTGCAAATTCATTCCAATTATGATCAGTGTGCACGAGAATGGGAAACGTGGAACAGATAAGCCAGTGACGCCATTCTTCTACTGCAGTCTGGGTGAATCAGAATGGGAGCTGAGGTGAAGCATCCCTAAAGCTCCTGGAAAGCTCACTCAGCCCCAGGGTTCCTTCACAGAGTAACGCGCGACGAATAAAGCCCCGGATAAACCAACGGCAGAAATTAGCAAAACTCAAAAACGGCTGCAACTCCTTCACCGAGGAGGGTGTGGGCCAGTCAAGGACCGCCTGGATTTTAAGCGGCTCAATCTCCAACCCGTCCTTGGAGAGCACAAAGCCCAGAAATGAGATCTTGCTCGCATGAAAGATACACTTCTCCCCTTTAACAAATAGCCGATGTTGTAGGAGGCAAGACAACACCTGCTGTAGGTGTACCACGTATCTAGGTCTTGGGGAAAAAAATTGAGTATGTGGTCCAAGAACACTATTATCCCAGTATCTAAAAACCTGCGCAGGACATCGTTGATAAATACTTTAATTTGTATTTATGTGTGGACAGAGAGGTATGAAAGCAGGTAGGCACAAACCCTGATTGATGAAAGTCCCATCTGATCCTGAGTCGATCATCTCCTGGGCCTCTATTATGGACTTGCCGAAAAAGAACTTTACGCCTAAGTGGAACTGGTGGTAGTGTGGTGCATTGGGACCTCTCACCGTTTGTCTGAAGGACGTGCATGGCAGTCCCATATCATGTGCAAGGCTCCACCACAGTACAGACAAAGGTGTGACCTGACGCGACTTTGCCGCTCCTGGCGAGACAGGCAAATCGTGTCCAGCTGCAAATTGTGTCTGTGGCGTGCTGGTGCTCGCGGCGGACGGAGGAAAGGTGATGGTCCATCAAGATCGAGATACAGATGAGGTTCGTCAGTGAGGAGTCAAAGTTTATTGCAGGGGCAGGTAAAACAAAAAAGACCTTTTTAAAAAATTGTTTACAAATATCTAAATCTGAGCTAATGAGCACTTCTTTGCTAGATAATTCATCCACCTCACTGGTGTGGCACTAGCTGCGTGAGTGACAAGTACTGCCTTTGACATTTACCCTAAGTATTATTAATTATAACACAGTTATTTTAGTAATTTGAAAACACTAGGCATGTGTAACTGTGGAGCTGGGGAGAAAAGTCGGAGCTAGCTTCGCTGGTTATTGGAAGTAATTAATGCACCAGACGCGGCTTAACCTGATCAATGTGTGATGCCTTTATAAGTAGTTACATTGCATGCCGTAGGGAAAGAGAAATCAATGGACTGACAGGAGCAGGACGTTTGGTGAGAATATCAGCACACATGTATTTTAAATGTAATTTTTAATACACTGTGAAGAAATCCTGTCTCCAGTTCTTAGTCATACCCACCCATTTTTTGGCTGTCCCAGAGAGTGAAAAGGCACCTGCCGCAGGACTACTGGGGACCTGCTGCTTTTGCATGACCAACATAGTGGTAGTGGAAGAACGGAAGAGCCTTCTTTGACCAGGATTCCATGAAAGTGGCTCAACGACGAAGAGATGGCTTCATGAACTCACGGGCAGACTAAATCATGCATGGAGGCAGGAAAACTCCCTGTTTCTTTGTGGCAGATTGCCCACACAAACATCCCTCCCACCACACACACACACACTCACACATCTAGAAAAATCTGCTGAGAAGGCAGTGGCAATGGAATCATGTGATCATGTGTGAACTTCATGGATGCCACAATATACATAATCTCCATTAAGTTGTATGGCCTACACTAGCACAAAACAAATGCATGGATTCCCTGCCAGTTCCATCTCTTGTCCTGTTTATTTGACCATGTTTTCACTGTATGAATGATACTCTTATTATTTTTAAAGCGTCTCCCACTCTCATGTTTGAGAAGCTTGAAAACATGGACAGCCAAGGGGCCAATTATGAATTGCATGGAGGATGAGGCAATGTTTTTTGAGGCTCAGTCAAAAGGGTGCTCTGAAATATAAGCATTTCAGTGCCACAGCCCCTGCCAATAGTGAGATGAGTTATGTGATAAAATGACTGCACAAACTTTGCTAAATCACAGAATTACCAACTCTCAACTGTTTCAATTCGAATTTTGTAATTTGGGACGTTTAAAAAAAAAAAAAATATTATGTAAGATAAAAACAATTGCCACTGTTTTCTGATGGCCACTATACAGAAATCTATACAGATTTGTTTTTATGTTTTTTTCTTTTTAATTCCAGACACTTATAATAACTTTAAGAGTCGGTCAGTACACTCTATAATTACATTTTAGGATTACTTTGTATATAAATTTTCTGGTTGCAGGTTTTGCATCTAATTTTGCTACTGGATTTGATTTTGCCTGAAGAAAAACCTGAAATGTGTCTCAAAAAAACAACACAATTTCCTTTCAGCTACTCACATGAAGAATCTTAGCAATAGACATGTAAAGTCAAAGATAACTGTTATTAAGCTATTTACGATTCAAAATTATTGCTTGCAAGCTTGCCAATGAACTGTGGTTCAATATTGTTCAGAGAACAATATTGCCTTTATTGACAATTGGCCTAATTTTGAGGGAAGGCCTGGCCTTTGGAAATGGGATGGCATCCATCCTTCCTGGGAGGGTGCTGCGCTCATGTCGCATAACATAGCCGAAAGGGTTTTTATTTCAGATAGGAATGAAAATTGACTACTCTGAGCCAATGCCAGGCAGCAGACAAAATGGCCTAAACAACAGCCTGTGAAGTGCCAGGAGTCATAACCCACAATAATTAGGTTCCATCTCATTAAAACAGTTATCAAGTATCGCAGTGAGCAAAAAAACTAAAAGTGTGCCAAACTATGTTAAAACTTGGGTTATTAAACATTAGGTCACTCTCATCAAAATCAGCTCTAGTTCAAGAAATAATTATTGATAAATCCAGTTCCACAAAGTGAGGTAATCTCTGATCATTATTTAATAACCTATGATTTAGAAATTAATATTGATCCAGTCATTAAGCCACCGTACAAAATGAAGTGCAGAATTATTCCCTCTACTGCATCATTCGTATAACATTTACCTTAATTAAACATTAAACCAGCATCAGGACAAGATGAACTTGAAAACAAAGCTGAATACCTTAAAAATGCCATTGCCAAACTAACCCAGAGTGCTACTGAATCAGATTCATAGATTCACACACAGCAATGATTTTATGAATTTCTTTACTGATAAGAATTAAATCATGTAATGGGCAAGGTCAATGTAAGGTAAGGTAAGGGCCAAGGTAAGGGCAAGGTAGCTCAGTGCTTGTAAGGTAAGGGCTATCACTCTAAAGGTTGGGGGTTCAAATCCCAGGTCCACTTAAATTACCAATGTGGGTCCTTGAGCAAGGCCCTTAATCCTCATTGCTCCAGGGATGTTGTCAGTTCACCTGTGTTAACAATCAATGTTCTGATCTTGCTAAAGTTAAGTATGGTGTTCTGCAAGAGTCAGTTCTCGGACCACTCCTATTTGCCCAATATATGTTTCTATTGAGATCATTTACTCATAAACATGGAATTAGTTTCCACTCTTATGCAGATGATACACATGATATTTTCAGCTAACCCTAATGATTAATGATTGATTGATTGATGGATGGATAATTCCCTGTGGATAAAGGTGTAGATCTCAGGTTTGGTGGTGTTGGGTTGGTAATCTGGGATAGTCTGTATTGGCATTTCAACTCTTCACTAAGCTCATCATTAGTGGAGGGTGTGGCACTAAAATGATGCTGTTTCAACAAAGAAGAGTCTGTAGTATCTGCCCCTTTTAGTTATGCTACTCCATTCAGTTATGCTGTACTGTGTCAATCAAATTCTGGTTATTACTAAAATGCTGTGCTTTATTATCTCTAACTGCCCTAAATCTGTACATCGCTGTCCTACACTGTTGATGGCTGACTGCTTAAGAAGGATGAATCCCCCACTGCCCCTTGGTCCTCCCAATGTTTCTTCCTTAAAATAACAACATAACAGGGAGTTTTTTGGTTTTTTTTGCCACTGTCGCTTCGGCTTGCTCTTTGGGGGTTCAAAGGCTTACAACACTGTAACGCTGCTTTGTGACAATGTACTATTGTAAAAAACGCTCTATAAAGAAAAAATATATATACTGTACTCATTATACACCTATGACTGCGTGGTCACCTCCAGCTCCACAACCATCATAAAGTTTGCTGACGACACCGTTGTAGTAGGTCTGATCTCTAACAACGATGAGAGGGCCTACCTGAGGGAGATTACATACCTGGAGAACTGGTGCCAGGATAATAATCTCCAACTCAACATCAGTAAGACTAAGGAGCTGATAGTGGACTACAGCAGGAAACAGACGAGGAGCTTCCACCCTGTGAGGATCAATTTATTTTAATTAATTTTATCTTTATTCTATTCTATTTTTATTCTTTTAAACAAATTTAATTTTCTGTGGAGAGGTCAAGAAAGAATTTCACTGCTGGCTGTACCATGTATAACTATGCATGTGACAAATAAACCTGATTCTGAAACCTGATTCTCAAAGGCTTACAACACTGTAACGCTGCTTTGTGACAATGTATTATTGTAAAAAGCACTCAATAAAGAAAAAAAATATGACTTGAACTTCAACTTGGTTCCTTCCCAAATGTTTTAAGGCTTTTTGCATATTACTGTCTCTTAAGATATGGCAATGAAATACATAGGATTTGCTTTTGATCATAGTTAGGTTAAATGTATAATGAAACACGCATCCCCCACCTTTGGAATAAATATGGTTTATGACAGCCTTCCTTAACAAAACATAATGACAAACTAAAACAATACTATTTGAATTCCTATGAAATAAACACAGGTATGGTTTCTACGTGTCACAGTTGTCCACCTGGGATTTAAACGCGACTGCACAAATACAGCGCAGAGCCGCGGCGCTCTAACGCGCAGAAGGGAGCCAGGCACGCAGGTAGAACAAATAAAGAGTATTTATTGAAGGTGCAAAACACCAAACATACAGGCACAACGGACAGTGTAACAAAAACTCAAAGACGCGCACGGACAACATGTAACCCCGGAACTAAATAACCGAACACATCCCATCACGTGCACAGAAACAACCAGTGAAACCCAGACGCTAATTAACCAAACCACCCAGACGAGACAGCCAATTAATTAGACAAACACAGAAACCAAAAACACCCAAACACAATGGCCGAGAAACGGGTGCCCTAGGCGAGGCGGACGCCCCCTGGCGGCGGGGCGTGCGGCGTGCGGCCCCTGCTGCTCGGGCTGGGCGGCGTGCAGCCCCTGCTGCTCGGGCTGGGTGGCGTGCGGCCCCTGTACTTCGGGCTGGGCGGCGTGCAGCCCCTGTACTTCGGGCTGGACGGCGCGCGGACCCTTGACTTCGGGCTGGACGGCGCGCGGACCCTTGACTTCGGGCTGGAAGGCGCGCGGACCCTTGACTTCGGGCTGGACGGCGCGCGGACCCTTGACTTCGGGCTGGACGGCGCGGACCCTTGACTTCGGGCTGGAAGGCGCGCGGACCCTTGACTTCGGGCTGGACGGCGCGCGGACCCTTGACTTCGGGCTGGACGGCGCGCGGACCCTTGACTTCGGGCTGGACGGCGCGCGGACCCTTGACTTCGGGCGCTGGGCGGACCTCGGCGGGCACGCATGCAGGCAGGACCTCGGCGGGCACGCACGCTGGGCGGACCTCGGCGGGCACGCACGCAGGCAGGACCTCGGCGGGCACGCACGCAGGCAGGACCTTGGCGGGCACGCACGCTGGGCGGACCTCGGCGGGCACGCACGCTTCACTCCACGCCGTCGCCGCGCTCTGCGTCTGTGTCTCGCCACCGGGGGTTTAACAAACCGGACTGGACCCTCCGTCCAGAACTCCTCAGTGTTGCGGAGGGTGCGTACGGGCAGAATATGCCCATACAGGTAAGATTCGCCCGCCTCGTCATCGGAAATCTGAACAATGTCCAGGCCTTCCTCTGCGCAGAGCGCCTCAAACCCATACCTCCACATCCATTCCTTATCGGAGTCGCTACACTCCGCCATGACGCTGTTTGAGCCGCTCCCACGGCTCCGGGACGGCGGGCTCCGCATAACGGCGCACTCGCGGAAACGGCGGAGCGCGCCGCGAGTACGAGGCTATACGGCCCCCCCAAAGAAAAATTTAAAAATCACCTACCTGGGCTCTGGACTCCCCAAACGTTGGCGCGTCTTTCTGTCACAGTTGTCCACCTGGGATTTAAACGCGGCTGCGCAAATACAGCGCAGAGCCGCGGCGCTCTAACGCACAGAAGGGAGCCAGGCACGCAGGTAGAACAAATAAAGAGTATTTATTGAAGGTGCAAAACACCAAACATACAGGCACAACGGACAGTGTAACAAAAACTCAAAGACGCGCATGGACAACATGTAACCCCGGAACTAAATAACCAAACACATCCCATCACGTGCACAGAAACAACCAGTGAAACCCAGACGCTAATTAACCAAACCACCCAGACGAGACAGCCAATTAATTAGACAAACACAGAAACCAAAAACACCCAAACACAATGGCCGAGAAACGGGTGCCTAGCACTACGCACTAACTATTTACCCACTCTTTTACAGAAATACTATTCTGTATACTAACAATTTATACTTTTTAATTATTAAGTTATTTAATCAATGTAATGGTACTTAGCCTTTTGTTGTAAGGATTGCACCCACAACATCCCCTTGTGATCTATTCCGCTGACAGCCATTTTTAACTTTTTTAATATATATTTTGGCACTTGACAGTGTCACTTTCAGTTTATTGGGTTTGGCTTTGTTAATCATTTCCTCTTTTTCACAATTGGTTTCCTTTGGTTATCTAAACCTTCTGTTCTGCATGGCATGCCAAAGTTTGTTTGTTCACTTTAGTTTAAGGAATTCTAGTTTCTTGGTGTTTTGTTTTAAACCTTACTTATAAGTTTAGATTATGTACTAGCCATTATATTTTGTCTTTTTGTCATTTTATTTTTTTAACTGTTCTGATGCTACAATCAGCCTAGTAGCTATAATTAACTATTATCCTGTCTTTCTAAATGCTATCCTGTATTCAGTTAGAGTGCTGTGTTATCCTGTTTTCAGCTAGTGAGCTGCATATATTTGTGTTTCAGATGAAGTGCTCTGTTATCCTGTTTTATACGTTATTTATGATTTATATTTTTTCATAATGTTTGTTCTTTCATTCTGTTGTATACCGTGTATTTTATTTTGTTATAATGGTTATGCATTGGTTCTCCTGTCACATTGGTTTTACGTCTTAGATGTGAGCAGATAAGAGTCTTTAGGATAAATTTTATTTAATAAATTAGTTCAGAATTGATGTTGTTTACAATGTTTTTAGATTGTTGGGGCTTGGAACAAACTATTTTGCACAAAATATTAAGTCCCTACTAATAAAAACTTGTAATATAAGAAACATTTTAGTTTAAATGGTTCATGTGCATGGACTGTTCCAAATTCCAAATTAAAATAATTGATTATTTGGTTATATTCTATTTTTTAATAATATTTAATGTTTTATTTTGTAAACAAACAAATAAGGAATTTGAAAAAAAAAAATGTATTATTAATAATAATAATTGTAATTGTAACATTTGTTTGATCTGCTTAATGAATTAACAAGTTTGATTTACTTGAATTAGGCAAATGTTAAATTACATACATTCGCTAATTTATATACACCAGAATACGTGCGACTTATTGCTACATTTGTTCAGGCCATCAGGACAATTTATTATGTACTTTTAGATGTACTTTGCAGTTTTAACATTACAAAATGTAGTCTGTTTTTCTACGCACTTTATTTATATTACTTATGTCAAATTTTGTTCTAATGTGTTGAACCCCAAAAGGACCACCACAGAGAAAATTACTTTAAAATACCTTTTGAAAACATTATTTGGGTGGTAGATCATTCTTAGGGAAAGCACAGTGGCTTAGTGGTTAGCACATTTGCATCTCACTGCTAGGGATTCCTGGTTCAAATCTGTTAGGTTCAAATCCCTAGCCGACCAAACAGCTGCGGTCCCGATGCCAAATCAAAAGCTGACCCTGTTGTCAGCTATCAGTCAGGAAACACGCTGACTGCAAATGATGCTTCTGTCCCTGATGCCGGAGCCCTCTGAGTGCTGTAGTGCAAACATTTGGGAAAAAAAGATAACCACACGTGTGTTGATCATCAGTGCTTCGATTTATTATGATTCATAGCTCGTTTATATACAGTGGAGGAAATAAGTATTTGATCCCCCACTGACTTTAAAAGTTTTAATACAAAAAAACAAATGAAACGTCTCATAATTTTATGCCAGTTTTATTTTAACAGTGCCACATAGAATATCAAAAGAAAAATGGAGAAAATTACATGAAATGAGAAATATAAAATAATTTGCACTTCATTGAGGGAAATAATTATTTGATCCCCTAGTAAAACCATGACTAATGTTGGCTCCCACAGACCACTGACACACCCTAATCACAGTGAAGTCATTACCTGAATGAGAGACACCTGTCCCAAATTATCACCTGTATAAAAGTCCACCTGGCAACAGTCTCAGTGACACTCCAACATCTCCACGAAGGGCAAGAGTAAAGAGCCGTCTAAAGATGTCAGGGACAAAATTGTTGACCTACACAAGGCTGGAATGGGCTACAAAGTCATAAGTAAAAAGCTGGATGAGAAGGTGACAACTGTTGGTGCAATTATTTGGAATTGAAAGAAGTACAACATTACTGTCAATCGACCCAGGCCTGGAGCTCCATGCAAGATATCACCTCGTGGAGTCTCATTGATCATGGGAAAGGTTAAAAATCAGCCAAGAACTACACGGGAGGAGCTGAGTAATGATCTCAAGGCGGCTGGGACCACAGTCTCCAAAAAAACCATTGGTAATACACTGAGACGTAATGGTTTAAAATCATGCAGTGCACGACAGGTTCCTCTGCTCAAGGAGGCTCACGTCCAGACCCGCCTCAAGTTTGCCAATGAACATATTAATGACTCCGAGAGAGACTGGAAGAAGATGCTGTGGTCAGATGAGACCAAAATTGAGCTCTTTGGCCTTAACTCAACTCGACGTGTTTGGAGGAAGAAAAATACAGAATATGACCCTAAGAATACCATCCCCACTGTCAAGCATGGTGGTGGAAGTATTATGTTTTGGGGGTGTTTTTCTTCTAAGGGCAAAGGCCAACTTCACCGCATTGACGGGAAGATGAACGGGACCATGTATCGCAAAATCCTGGGTGACAACCTCCTTGCCTCTGTCAGGGCACTGAAAATGGGTCGTGGATGGGTTTTCAGCACGACAACGACCCAAAACATACAGCCAAGGAAACAAAGGACTGGCTCCATAAGAAGCATATCAAGGTCATGGAATGGCCTAGCCAGTCTCCTGACCTCAATCCCATCGAAAATCTATGGAGAGAGCTGAAGTTTCACGTTTCCAAATGCATGCTTATAAACCTTAAGGATTTGGAGGTGATTTGCAGAGAGGAGTGGGCCAAAATTACTCCTGAAGTGTGTGCAAACCTTATAAAAAACTATAAGAAACGTCTGACTGCTGTGCTTGCCAACAAGGGTTTTGCCATCAAGTATTAAATGATGTTTTACTAGGGGATCAAATAATTATTTCCCTCAATGAAATGCAAATTATTTTTTATTTCTCATTTCATGTAATTTTCTCCATTTTTCTTTTAATATTCTGTGTGTCACTATTAAAATAAAGCTGGCATAAAATTATGAGACGTTTCATTTGTTTTTTTGTATTAAAACTTTTAAAGTCAGTGGGGGATCAAATACTTATTTCCTCCACTGTAGGTAGATGGAAAAAAAACAGAACACAAAACAAGGACATTCTTCCCACAGTCTGCTAACCAGGTGCATGTGAAAGAGCTACAGTTAGTCAATACACCGCATGTCCCAATCATGTGCTTGAGCCCAATCATTTTCCACAGGACAGTAACTAGCAAACATGTATTCTTCAGCCAGAAGCCGAGGTCAGTTAGACCTTCACCAGGGAACGTGAGGCCTTTTAAACTTCATAAGATCAACATGATTAAAGCATCATAGTACATTATAGTAAATGGTTAAATGATAAATGATATGAATGAAATGAATTTAAATGATTAAGCATAATATAAACATTAGCTTTTAAATATCTGACTAACCTAGATCACTTCACTTCTATGAAAAATCAGACGAATGAGCCAACATTATACATTATAACCTTACAATCCCCCCTTTGATCACAAAGTGATTACTTAAAATGATGTGATCTCAGGGTCTGGTCTTCTTACAACATACATTACTGGGGTTTCAGGAGGTTGGAGGTTCTTGGGAGGTCAATATTGCTGAACCAGGTTGGTCATACGAGCCTAGATACTTTGGCAGCAGCATGGTCTAAAACAAAAGATGAGTACCATAATGAATAGAATATGTAAGGCCGTTGCTACATAGGGTGAAAGCCACCCGAAAAGGGTCCACCAGAGTCCCCAGGATCTCTTCCCATGCTCATTCTGTAACAAATTTCAGCAATATTATGCATCGCGTCTAAAGCTTTGGCAGACATATAGGTGCAAAATTTCAGCAATTACAGAACAGACACCACCTTCTTTGGTCTTTACATATCTAAAGCCATATGATTTTGAATAGTGGTTAAAGAGCAATAAGTTCTTCTCGAATATCCTCAATAGCATTTATACTTTCATTTGTAAAAGCTGCTAGATGATAATGCGTACTTTAACATATTTATACAAATTACATAAACCAGTAGAAGATGTCTGGTGGTCACTCTATGTTGTTCAAGCACCTCGGTATAAATTATTTACTAACTGTATCTGTCACGATAGTCTACCTCGGGCTGAAGCGGTGGCGCATAGGAAGCGCAGACCGCCGCGTATACACGCGCTGAAGGGAGCCAGGCACGCAGGTAGCGGGGAACAGGTTTATTAAAGGTGCAGTGCACCACAAAACGTGAGGTACAGAAGACTATGTGACATAAAACAAACGACCAGCACCAAAGACAAGAAACAATGGACATAAATACAAAAAGACACCCGATCACGTGCACAAGACAAACCAATTACAGAAAGGAGTTAATTAACTAAACTAATGAACACTGAACGTTAATTAACTCGAACAAACGGTGCGAAACACAAAACAGGTGACAGGTGCCCTAGGCACCTGTTACATTACCCCCGCCCCTGCGGTCGCGCAACGGGGGGACGCGACCAAGAGAAAAAAAAAAAACAGTCCCGGGGGAGGGGGGGGTCCTCCGCCCTCCTTGAGCGGGGCTTGGAAGGCGCCCTCGGGTGGACGCCCTCTGCGGGTGAGGCGTGCCGAACGCCCTCTGGCTGCAAAGTCAGGTGGACGCCCACGGCGGATCAGAAGTTGGCCACGCCCACTGGCTGCGTGGTCCGGTGGACGCCCACGTCGGGCGCGGAGTTGGCCACGTACTCTGGCTGCGTGGCGAGGCGGGGGC
This sequence comes from Corydoras sp. C115, assembly GCA_019802505.1. Classification (NCBI taxonomy): domain Eukaryota; kingdom Metazoa; phylum Chordata; class Actinopteri; order Siluriformes; family Callichthyidae; genus Corydoras; species Corydoras sp. C115. Next base: position 1,705,849 of record JAFMOC010000111.1, on the reverse strand, counting down.
CCCCGTCGGACGAGGAGTGGGCCACGCCCTCTGGCAGCGTGGTCCGGTGGACGCCCACGGGCGGCGTGGCGAGGCGGGCGGACCTCGGCAGGCACGCACGCTGGGCGGACCTCGGCGGGCACGCACGCTGGGCGGACCTCGGCAGGCACGCACGCTGGGCGGACCTTGGCAGATTCGCACGCTGGCAGGACCTTGGTGGGCACCTCAGGCTCTCCCTCCTGCACACAGAACATATACACCCCCACCGCAATGCCCAAACACATAGACATCTCAGACATGGGGAAGACGGACTGGACACACGAGACAGGGGGACACACCACGTTCACGCCACATGGATCCACATCTACCCCCCCGAGTGTTGGCTCCGGTACCGCCCCCTCGCAGCGCGATCCAGACACAGCGCGGTCCGGCGCGGATGCGTCACGTGACTGCCCTGCAGCACACGTACCGCGCTCAGCAGCTGCGCGCGCACGCTGCGTTTTAGCACCACGCCGGCGCGCTCTGCGTCTGGATTTCGCCACAGGGGGTTTAACAAGCTGGACCGGAGCGTCCGTCCAGAACTCCTCAGAGTTTAGGAGGGTGCGTATGGGCAGAATATGCCCATACAGGTACGACTCGCCCGTCTCATCATCGGAGATCTGAACCAAGTCCAGACCCTCCTCAGCGCAGAGCGCTTCGGAATCATAACAATCATAATCCGACATTACACTGATCGAGCCTTCCTTACGGCTCCGGGACGGCGGGCTGCGCATACGAGGCTACACGGCCTCCGCAAAGAAAAATTTAAAAATGTGCTTACCTGGGCTCTGGACTCCCCAAATTGCCTGGCTGGTCGTTCTGTCACGATAGTCTACCTCGGGCTGAAGCGGTGGTGCATAGGAAGCGCAGACCGCCGCGTATACACGCGCTGAAGGAAGCCAGGCACGCAGGTAGCGGGGAACAGGTTTATTAAAGGTGCAGTGCACCACAAAACGTGAGGTACAGAAGACTATGTGACATAAAACAAACGACCAGCACCAAAGACAAGAAACAATGGACATAAATACAAAAAGACACCCGATCACGTGCACAAGACAAACCAATTACAGAAAGGAGTTAATTAACTAAACTAATGAACACTGAACGTTAATTAACTCAAACAAACGGTGCGAAACACAAAACAGGTGACAGGTGCCCTAGGCACCTGTTACAGTATCTCCCTCTGATTCAAAGTCGACAGCACAAATATTCTTGCCAATACTGATTAGGTTTATTTTTGAGTTTGCACCTTACACCCAACCGTACATAACCTTACACCCAACCATAAGAACTGTAACATAAATCAAATAAACAAATATATACAATAAGCAATTTCCACATTGTAAACTATTAATCTTAATAATGATCCTTTTTTGGTTTTACCACACGAATTTACATCTTGATTTAGAACTGTAATTTCATATCAATTCACTCTAATGCTAGAAAAGGTAATAAACTTTACGCAAACATAATTGGTATACTAACAGAATACAAACCTCATTGGCTGCATGAAATATCTAAGAGAGATATAATTTCACGTTGCGACCTGTCGTTCTCCAGCTTCTGAATAACCCTTAATGCTAACTTTGGAACCTTTGTAACATGGTAACCGCGGTAATTAGCAGTGTAACCATGGAAATTAACGTTATCAATGTTCTTAAAAGAAAAGACGTTATAAAATACACTATTATACAATTTGACAAACTTTAAACCATTTAAAATATAAACTGCTCAAGTAGGCAGTTACACTCCCACCAAAATCTATGATTTTAAATCATGAAATGAAATTATACCAAGCAGATTATTTTACAGCTTTTACTCTTCTCACTGGTTACGCAATGTAGCATCTTCTTGCAGAAGACCAATCATTGACTTTTACATCTCTGCGATTCTTGCGTATTCCCTGTCTAAAGGAAATATGGAGATACTCTTTCTTCCACCGACTTGGCCAAGAAGAGATTGGCCAAGAATTCTTGGAGCCAACGTTCCCACTGAGGTCGCGAATCATCGGGCAAAGTAGCGTCCCAACACGTTTGCAGCAGGATCTGCTTTCCAGATAATCCTCTATGATTAAGTGGTTTCTCCTTGATAGCCACTCTAAACTGGAATTCGTTAGAAGTCAAGCACCGCTGCACTTAAAGAGTTCTTTCTATTTGTGATTCTCCTAATGCCATATCCTTGGTTGTAGCAGCTTCAGCACATTCTTTCTTGGGAATGGTGTCAAGGACTTCCCTACTATTAGAAACAAGCTGAAGTCGTAGGTTGCCTGTGCTGCAAAGTTCTCTGGCTTCTTTCACCAGCTGGATTGTTGGACTTGTAGATGTCATGCTTAACAGGCCATCATCAACGTAAAAATTCCGCTGTATGAACTTGATGGCGTCATCACTAAAGCGTCCTCGTCCTTCCGTGGCGATATGCTTGAGTCCATAGTTGGCGCACCCAGGTGATGAGGCTGCACCACACAAATGGACCTTCATTCGATAGGTGGAAGCTTGAACTTCAATATTTCCATTCTCCCACCAAAGGAATCGAAGATAATCTTGGTCTTCTGTCTTCAAATGAAACTGGTGAAACATACGCTCTATGTCACACATGATTGCAATCGGACCTCTTCAGAAGCGAAACAAAACTCACACCAAGACATTCATTAGATCTGGACCAGTTAAAAGATGATCATTCAGAGAGGTTCCCTGGAACTTGGCAGAATACACAGGAAGACTGAAGATCTGGTACCACTTTCTTCACTACCACTTGGTGGCTTACTCCCATACCATCTCCATAATTGAGACATGGATTACCACAGCCTACCACACTCCATCCCAGATCCGTTTGCTGTGCAAAGGGTTGGTTTCTTTCACCAACCACTACTCGTTTTGGTAGTAAAGCTTGAGGACAGTTGCTGCCTATTAACAGGCCAACTTCACAGCTTTGCTGAGGAGCAATCTCATCTGCAATATGTTCCAGATGAGTCCATAACCTTGCTATCTCCGGTGTAAGAATATGATTTCTATTTGCTGGTATAATTTCTCTGGAATAAGTCACAGGAAGTGGTATTATCTCATCTGAATAGTTGAGACATGGATTACCACAGCCTACCACAATCCATCCCAGATCCGTTTGCTGTGCAAAGGGTTGGTTTCTTTCACCAGCGACTACTTGTTTTGGTAGTAAAGCCTGAGGACAGTTGCTGCCTATTAACAGGCCAACTTCATAGCTTTGCTGAGGAGCAATCTCATCTGCAATATGTTCCAGATGAGTCCATAACCTTGCTATCTCCGGTGTAAGAATATGATTTCTATTTGCCGGTATAATTTCTCTTAAATAAGTCACAGGAAGTGGTATTATCTCGTCTGAATAGAAACCTCTTATTTGTAAATTGGTCAGCTTCTTGCAGGACACAACGCTATTTGTTGAAGATAGCGTGGTAATACTCAGCTGAACTGGTTCACTCCTTATGTTGAGTGCCTTTGCAGTCTCCTCAAGTATAAATGTCGTATCACTCTGTGTATCCAGAAGTGCGTACACAAGAACTTCACGATTTGGCTCAGCCGCAGCAGAGACCCACACCGGAATTATTGTAGATGCATGGGTGTGGCTGCCACTCTGGATGACTTTATGTACTATGGCTCACATATACTTGTAGCTGTACTTGGTTGATCTTGTTGTTGTTCTGGCTTTTCATCCTTTGGCTTGTCTTAATCAGCCTTTACTACTTGCGTTTTTTCTTGCTTGCGTTCTCCTTTAGTAAGATTATCATGAAGGCAAGTTGGATGACCTTTCTCGCAGGTCTTGCAGATATTCCTCTCACCGCAGTTCTTGGAACGATGACCCCATTTCAAGCAACCAAAGCACAACATTTTCTCCTGTACAAATTGGACTTTTTCTGTGATTGCCTTAACTTCATAAACTTACGGCAATCTGGTAAACTGTGCCCTGCTTCCTCACAGAAGACACAGTTTTTGTCGTTGGCTGGCTCATCTGAATTCATTATTAAAGCATTTGCTCCTGGACTTCTATTACTTATACCCTTACTTTTCTCTCCTTCACGTGGATTTGGTGTATGGAAAGATGTCATTGGGTTACAAACGATTTTGGCTTCACGTGTTAAAAACTGGACAAACTGGCTGAAGCTTGGAAATTTTATACCTTGTTCTTGTAATTTTATGACTTTCCGTTTCCATCTCAAGATCAACCAATCTGGAAGTTTAGCAAGTATCTTTCTGTTCTCGCTGCAGTTGTTAAGCACTTCGAGATCTTCTATTTGAGACATTGTAGATTCACAGCTACGAAGGAAGTCAACCAGTTCTTGCAGTTCTATATTATTTTTGGTACTTATTTTGGGCCATGCTTCGATCTTATGTCTGTAGGCTTGGGCAAGCATGAATGAACATCCATAACGTTCTTCCAGGATGCGCCATGCATCAAAATAGGCTGACTCAGTCCCATGCAGAAAGTAACTCTCTATGGCCTTCTTCGCATTTCCACCCACATATTTTCGTAGATAATATATCTTTTCTTCATCTGGTATGTTCTTTCTGTCTATAAGCGTCTGAAAGGGCACTTTCCAGTGGATCGCCACTGAATATTGTTGGTTCTGGGATGGGAAGGCGATTAGCATTAATCGATTCTGCAAGTACCTTAGCAAAGGATACTGTGTTGTCTTCAGCTGGATTTATAACAGCTTGTGGTGGGAAAGTACAACGTGGTGGACTCTGTTCCTGTTTGATTCCTTTTCCACCCTTTGCAGGAATATCTTGATGAAGCAGTTTATCTATTTCTTCATCTAAACGTTGACTCCTTTTAGATGTTCGATACGAATGTTCACTTTGTTCATATACTTGCTGCCGTGCCTTAGCAGCTTTCAGTTCTTTAATCATCTCCAGACGTGCTATTTTTCTGCGCTTGGCTTCTAGCACTCTTTGTCTCTCTACAATTTCAGCTTCCTGTTTAGCCTTTAGCCTGGCTTGTTTAGCCTTTAGCTGGTCAGCTTCAGCTTCCAGACTCTGCAATTCTTCTATATGATGTTCTTGCACTAGCAGTACTTTCAAGGTGGCTTCTTTGGCAGCAACTTCGGCAGCTGCACTCCTTTTGCTAGCAGAAGATCTATGGGAATATGTTGACTTCTTGCTGCTGCGAAGGCGAATGCTGCTCTTGGCTGACCTTGGCTCTTCAAGACCATGTTCTTGAACATTCGTTTCTTGATGCACATATTCTGTGTCACTGATTGACAGATGTCGATTCTACGATGTGTATCTTGATCAGGAACACTGATTCGTCTTAGCTCGTCATAGATAGCATTCAAGTTTTTTGAGGCATCATTCACCTTGGTAACATTTTCATTTAACAAGTTGGCTGAACACTGTCCACCTAAATTTTGGTTGACTGTCTGAATGACTTCCTTCCACTTCTTGTAGCACACACTGAAGCGACGTTCAATTCTTTTCACTTGTTCGTCGTGCAGTGCTTGACCCTTCTCTGTCATCTTGCGGACTCTTTGGTCTCTTTGTGTGGCTCTTGTTCAGGAATTGAATCAGGACCTTTTGGACAGTCAGTCATTTGTGAATGTGTGTCAGCATGGGACTGCGGCTCATCCTTGATGCTTGATCTTGACTCTACGAGTGTTTGGCTCTGGTCACTATTCGTATCACTATGAATATTTGAAATCTTCTATCTACAGGATTCCTCAAGCAGTGAAGCAGTGAGTTCTTACTGCTGTTTCCTAAAGCATTGAGTTCTTACTGTAGCTCCCTCTGATTCAAAGTCGACAGCACAAATATTCTTGCCAATACTGATTAGGTTTTTTCTTGTTATAAAATACACTACTATACAATTTGACAAACTTTAAACCAATTAAAATATAAACTGCTCAAGTAGGCAGTTGCAAATTACAGTACCAATTAGTGGCACTTCGCTGTTTGGTGTGTGTATATGAGGTGATTTTGAGTTTTTAAATTTTATCACTGTGAGTGGCGATTTACATAAGAAATTTAATCCGTGGTCAGCCCAAGTCTTAAGCACAGATAAAGACAAGATAAGTGCGATGGGTCCCATATTTGGCTACTTAAAAAAGGACAGAAATAACACAAAGATGTAAGAATAACAATAATTAATCCAATCCAATACAAAAATCAATAATTATTGATTTTTAATTATAATCATTACAACCGTGTGAAGCTTGAGCCCAATAATCTTCCACAGGACAGTAACTAGCAAACATGTATTCCTCAGCCAGAAATAACACAAAGATGTAAGAATAACAATAATTAATCCAATACAATACAAAAATCAATAATCAATCATTATTGGTTTTTCCTCATGGAAGTTTATGGTCCGGCTTTAGAGCCCTCGCAGCAGGGCGAGTGGGTGACGACCAGGTGACGTACACGTAGAACTGAGCATCACTCTTCTAGGATCCACGTGTCCAATCGGTTTTCCCCACTCAGTGACTCACCCACTGAGAGACCGGTTGCTAAAAGTGCTCTGGTTATTGGCGACTCCCAGCTCAGACACGTGCGAATCGCTACCCCCTTAGAGACCCCAGCAACCATAGTCCGGTGCATTCCGGGGGCCAGGGCTCCAGACATCAGGGCGAACCTCAAAGTGCTGGCTAATGCTAAACGCTCATTCTCTAGAATAGTTATTCACGTCGGCACTAATGACGTTCGTCTCAAGCAGTCTGAGATTACTAAGGCTAATGTTAAAGAGGGGTGTGGAACCGCTGCAATGATGTCTGATAAAGTAGTTGTCTCTGGTCCCCTACCAATTAGGCGTGGCGGCGAAACCTAAAGCAGGTTATGGTCGCTGCGTTGCTGGATGTCTAAATGGTGCTCAGAGAACAACATTACCTTTATTGATAATTGGTCTACTTTTGAGGGAAGGCCTGGCCTTTTGAAATGGGACGGCATCCATCCTTCCCGGGAGGGTGCTGCGCTCATGTCACATAACATAGCCGATAGGGTTTTTTCTTCAGATAGGAAAAAAAATTGACAATTCAGAGCCAAGGCCAGGCAGCAGACAGAATGGCCTAACCAACTGCCTGCGAACTGCCAGGAGTCGTCACCCACAATAACTAGGTTCCATACTATTAAGACAGTTATCAAGTATCGCAGTGAGCAAAAAACAACAAAAAGAGTCCAAAAAGTGTGCCAAAAAAATCTCATTAATATCAATACAACCTCAAGTAATGTAAGAAACACTTTTAAGTTAAAACTTGGGTTATTAAACATTAGGTCACTGTCATCAAAATCAGCTCTAGTTCAAGAAATAATAACTGATAACTTTCTAAATGTCTTTTGTCTCACAGAGACCTGGATTAGGGCCAATGAATACCTAGCATTAAATGATGCCTCTCCACCTGGTTAGACTTATGCTCATAAACCATGTCTTAGTGGACGAGGAGGTGGAGTGGCTACGATCTATAAAGAAAACATAAATGTAACACTTAATAATAAGTATGAGTCAAAATCCTTATTACCATATACCGCCCTCCCGGCCCATATTCAGAGTTTATTAAAGAATTTGGTGAATTTCTCTCTAACATAGTAATCTCATCAGACAAGGCCTTAATAGTTGGTGACTTCAATGTTCACTTTGAAAACCCACTAGACTCATTTAAATTAGCCTTTGACTCCATCCTAGATTCCATGGGCATTACTCAAAGTGTAGTTGGTAAAACACATCGCTGTAAACATACATTAGACTTAGTTTTATCACATGGTATTAACATTAATAATTTAACTATTGTTCCACTATGTGAGGTCATCTCCGATCACTATTTGATAACCTACGATTTAGAAATTGATACTGATCCAGTCATTAAACCGCGATATGACATGAAGCGTACAATCATCCCCTCTACTGCTGTGTCATTCCTACAACATTTACCCGAATTAAACATTAAACCAGCATCAGGACCCGATGAACTTGAAAACACAGCGGATTACCTTAAACACGTGTTTTCTGCAACCTTAGACAGTGTCGCTCCACTTAAACTAAAAAGGATTAAAGATAAAAGACTCGTTCCATGGTTTAATGATCAAACACGCGCCCTAAAAAAAGCCACTAGAACCATGGAGCGTAAATGGAGACAAACTAAATTAGAGGTATTTAGGGTTGCATGGAAGGACAGTATGACAAACATGCACTCAATGCAGCGAAGACAAAACATTATTCTGAATTAATAGAGAACAACAAAAACAACCAAAGATTCCTCTTTAGTACCATTGCCAAATTAACTCGAAGTGCTACTGAATCAGATTCACAGATTCACTCACAGTTCAGCAGCAATGATTTCATGAATTTCTTTAGTGATAAAATTGAAAACATAAGACTTAAATCATCTAATGCATTGTGTAGCGTAACCAATAATCAACCCTCAATGATTTCTGAAAAATCTAGTGGTAGAGAAAATAATATAGTACAAGAGTTAAATACCTTTAACCCCATATCTAAAAAAGAGCTTGTCTCATTAATTACACAATCAAAGACAACATCCTGTATGTTAGACCCAATACCTACAAATCTGCTTAAAGACCTCCTACCAAATATCACAGAGCCTTTTATAAACATTATAAATTCATCACTTAAAATAGGCTATGTCCCCAAAAATCTGAAGTGTGCAGTCATTAAACCATTACTTAAAAAACCTAATTTAGATCCTCTAATACTGTCCAACTATAGACCAATATCAAACCTTCCTTTTGTCTCTAAAATCCTAGAAAAAATAGTGTTCAACCAGCTGAATCGCCATCTTCTAGCTAATAACGTTCATGAAGTTTTTCAGTCAGGTTTTAGGTCTCACCATAGCACTGAGACAGCCTTAATTAAAGTTGTTAATGACTTATTAATGTCCTCTGATAATAACCAAATCTCTTTTCTTGTATTATTAGATCTTAGTGCAGCCTTTGACACTATAGACCATAACATCTTAGTTGATAGATTAGAAAACATTGTGGGTGTTACAGGATCTGCACTCCAGTGGTTTAAATCCTACCTGACTGATCGATATCAATTCACATGTGTTAACAACCAATATTCTGATCTCGTTAAAGTTAAATATGGTGTCCCACAAGGGTCAGTTCTGGGTCCACTCCTATTTGCATTATATATGCTTCCATTGGGATCAATTATTCGTAAACATGGAATCTGTTTCCACTCATATGCAGATGATACACAGTTATATGTTTCAGCTAACCCTAATGATGGTTGTTCAGTCACTAAGCTCGAGGACTGCATCCAAGATATTAAAATGTGGATGTCAAAAAACTTCCTACTGCTAAATTCTGATAAAACAGAGTTTCTGATAGTTGGACTCAAGGACAAAATTAACAAAGCTTCTAACACTATGTTAAACCTTGATAACACTTTAATTAGACCCTGTTCATCTGTAAATAATCTCGGGGTCATTATTGATTCAGATCTCTCCTTTACAAAGCACATTAGCAATATCACTAGAATTGCATTTTTTCACCTTCGTAACATTTCGAAGCTACGAAACATCCTCTCCCTCCAAGATGCAGAAAAACTAATTCATGCTTTTATTACCTCAAGGTTAGATTATTGTAATTCACTTCTGACAGGATGTTCTAATAAATCATTACATAAATTACAACTTGTGCATAATGCTGCAGCTAGAGTTTTAACTAAAACACGAAAGTTTGATCATATAACTCCTGTGTTATCAAACTTGCACTGGCTACCAGTTAAGTTTCGTATCGAGTACAAAATTTTATTAATAACATATAAAATTCTACATAATCAGGCTCCACAGTATCTGAGTGAGCTGATTCAATCGTACAAGCCAACACGTGAGCTCCGATCTCAAGGTGCTGGTTTACTCTTAGTTCCTAGAATAAATAAAATTACTGCTGGTGGAAGAGCGTTCTCCCACAAGGCTCCTCAACTTTGGAATAGCCTTCCAGTTACTGTTCGTGATTCTGAATCACTATTAATCTTTAAAAATAAATTAAAAACACATTTATTTAATCTTGCGTTTAACTAATCCCCTGTAGATACAGATGTAGATCTCAGACTTGGCTGTGTTGGGGGGTAATCTCTGATCAGTGTATGCTGGCATTTCACCTCTTCACCCACCTCATCATTAATGGGGGGGTGTGGCGCTGGAATGATGCTGTTCCGGGGCGCCATCTCAACTATGTAGAGTCTGCAGTATCTGCCTCTTTTAGTTATGCTGCTCTAGTCAGTGATGCCGGAGTCACATGCTGCACTGTGTCAATTAATTACTTATTAATTAAATGCCCTGCTTTATTATTAGCTCTAACTCCCTTCCTTTGTCTGTTTCTTTTGAGGTGTCCCCCGGCTTCCTGGAGATCCATGGCTCTGCTTACGAATACTGTATGGATCCTGACAAGGCGGTCCTGCAGGACGCCCCCTAATGGACTCACATATGGTTTTCCAGTTGTTAGTTTTTCCATTTGTTTAGTATCTGGACATGGCTGTTCTACACTGTTGTTGCTGCCCGGCCGCTCAAGGAGGATGAGTCCCCCATTGAGTCTTGGTCCTCCCAAGGTTTCTTCCTTAAATAACAACATAAAAGGGAGTTTTTTCTTGCCACTGTCGCTTCGGCTTGCTCTTTGGGGGTTTAAAGGCTTTTCATTCTGTAAAGCTGCTTTGTGACAATGTACTGTTGTAAAAAGCGCTATATAAATAAATTACTTGACTTGACTTGACTTGTAAGATGGTATTTGTCTTTGCCAGTATTCATAGGGGTACAATTGGATGAATATGCAGGTAATGGCAACATCCAGGAGAAAGATTTAGGTTAAGGATTGTTGGTGTTGAGGCAGGTGTGGGTGTAGGTATAGGGGTAACGGATAGGATAGGGGTATAGGAGTTCATTCTTCTTCCAATGATGATGTGGTACTAGCGGTACCCTCCTTGGGTCGTGGACTATTTTTAAAACAGTATATAATTGTAATGGTGCTGTAGAATAATACAGAATTATAGGGTCTGCTTCTGCTTCTGTTGCTGCATACACCATTGGAAGATAGGGCGACATCTAGACTGTTGAGTAACTTAAGAAATTTGCAAACGTAAACAAAAAATTAAAAATCTAATAAAATTTGTCTGAAACTTAAAGTCCACTTAAGATAATTAGAACGAGTTAAGCCCCCATCTATGTGAGAGTCGGACTGTACCAGTCTCTTTAGTGGGTAAAAATAATAAACCGAACCTAATATAGTATATATATATATATATATATATATATATATATATATATATATATATATATATTGTGACATTATCTTGCTTTTGTCACCCCTTTACGTGTTTTTGCCTTTAAGTTGATGTGCAGATGTAGCTGGTGGAAGTCACCAACTCTGATGGTTAAGGAATGCACTTGCAGTTGCTGGCGCGTTCCCACATTACTCGTAAAAATTATCAGTATACATCAGTGGTCCTCCCTTTTCATGAAATACTGTGAAAGTAAAAACATAGATAAGCAGTTATTATTTGGACTGGTCCAAACTGCTATGTCAGTGCTGTCCTCTGGAACCTGCAAATTGACTTGTTTGAAAAAAAATATCTTTTTCATGCAAATCACACTACATAGGTTTAATACACATGTGTTTCTTCTGTTAAAGGTGAAGTCTGTTGAGGCCACATTCGGTGCACAGCCTTAAGAAAATAAAACTCTTATCAGTCAGTTGATAAGAAACATGCATGAATGTACAACTCACTGCTGCAAAGAAAAGTTATAACTTTAATCATTATGTATTATTAATGTCTCTGCAAAACTTTTTCTCATGCTCCTGTGAAGAACATACAAATATAATTCATAAGTCCTTGTCCTCATTACATATTGTCAGTCAGGTCAGGTTTAGTTATTTATCAGTTATTATTCATGGGGTACCCCATGTTTCATTAAATGAAAAATTAAAGTGGTACACCACATAGTTTTTTCATAATTAAAGTAAATGAAATATTTTGCTCTGTTCATTTATTGCTTTGAAATTTAAAGGAAAGATCCTCGAGACGCTGTTCGGAAGTCCAGAAAAAACTTTATTATCTCCAAAGCGTGTAGCGATGGATCAAAACCAAAAAATTAAACTAACAAAGCTTTAGCGCCCCAGGAAGCCATGGAGCGTGCGACCGGACTTCCAGGATCGACTGATGTCACCGTCATGTTCTCTAGCATGGGAACTGGGTCGGCGTATGATCGAAGTGTGAAATAAAGTCAATCGACGTCATCTGGTGACACAGGGAAGTGGGAGGCGCCGGCAGCTCTCCCCAGGTAAGAGCATGCACGATCCTCTGAGTACCTGATGCGAAGAGAGAGACCCAACTATGCACTTCCGGGCCGAAACCCTTCCACTCCACCAAATATTGTAGCCTCCCATCACGCCTACGGGAATCGAGCAGCGAGTATACTGAATATACCTTAGGGTCGATCTCTTTTGAGGCCTCAGTATTCGATTCCCTCCAAGTACCCTCTAGTGGACCCGATACAAATGGTTTGAGGCAAGCCACGTGAAAGGTTGGGTGGATGCACATGGAACGGGGAATTTTGAGATGGAACGCAACCTTGTTAACGCGTTCCACAATTTGGAAAGGGACCAATTATTTAGGTAGCAGCTTGCGTGTCCCCTGGTGACATCGGATGTCTTGAGTACTAAGCCAGACCATATCCCCAGGTTGGAATTGGGGCATGGGACCTCGTGAACGATGGGTGGCATGTTTAGCGATGGAACCATGCTTGCACCACGGGCGCGTCAGTAGGGGTGTTGTCCCAAGGTGCAAATGGGGGCTGGTACCCAAGTAGGCACTGGTAGAGCGTGGTTCCGGTGTGTGTAGATGCAGAGGGACTTGCTTAGCTCTGGTGTGTGCATTCACAAGCCCCGTTGGACGTTGACGTAAGGCTAACCAAGACTCCCAGTTTCTCCATGAACGTCCGCCAAAAGGCTGAGGTGAACTGTACCCCCCGATCGGATACTATATCCTCTGCTATGTCAAATGTGGTACCGACACGTTGGAACAGCAGCTCTGCTGTCTGAAATGTCGTGGGCATTCCGATAAGGGGGAGGAACCGAACGGTATGCGAGAACGGATCGAGGATGGTGCAGATCACGGAGTAGCCATTTGAAATAGGCAGTCCCGTGACAAAGTCGATGGCAATGTGGGACCAGGGAGTGGAACCAGTTTGCCTGCAGGAAGGGTGCGAGGCACCTTACATTCAGCACATAGGGAGCAGGAGCTTACAAATCGTTGGACGTCCGCACGCATTTACTCCCACCAGTACTTCCGTTCGAAAAGTTAAATCGTGCGTGCCATGCCTGGGTGACCTTAGCTAGGGGTGGTGTGTGCCCATGTGATCACTTGATCCCTAAAACTGGTGGGAACATAAAGCATATCCGACGGACCTCCAGGGGGAGCATTGGATATCGGAACCGCCCTGCGAATGCGCTGTTCCACCTCCCACAAAATGGGGTTAAGGACGTGGTGCGCCTGGAGAATGTGTGAGAGTGCGTCGGCGCGCCGGACGGAACGAGATCTGTAGGTTGAAGTTATTAAAAAATAATGACCACCGAGCCTGACGCGCATTGAGGATGCGGATAGGGATCCTGGAGCCAATCAACCAATGTCGCCACTCTTCTAACGCTAATTTGATAACGAGGAGCTCACGGTCCCCTATACCGTAATTTCGCTCGGCAGGGTTAAATTTCAGTAAAATTACGCAACGGGGAAAATCCCAGAGGATCCAGTTACCTTTTGGGAGAGCACAGCCCCTACCCCACTACTGGAGTTGTCTACCTCCACTACAAATGGTTGACCTAGGTTTGGATGGGTGAGCGCCGGGTCCAACGGGAAGTGCTGTTTGAGGGCCTGAAATGCTTTCTCTGTGGCTGGGGTCCATTTAAACGCTTTAGGAGCCCCTTTAAAAAGAGAGGTGAGAGGCAACATGTGCAGGCTGAACTTGGGTATGAACTGCCGATAGAAATTGGCAAACCCAAGGAAGCGCTGCAACTCCTTCACCGAGCGGGGCGTGGGCCACTCGAGGATGGCATGAACCTTGCCGGGATCCATCTTGACTCCCTCTTTGGAGAGGATGAACCTGAGAAATGAAACGGACGAAACGTGGAAAATACATTTCTCCTCCTTGAAGAAAAGTCCATGTCGCAGTAATCGGGAGAGAACCCAACAGACGAGCTGGACTTGACTCTCGATGTCTTGAGAGAAAATAAGGATATCGTCCAAATAAACGATAATTACATTGTCCAAGAACTCACGCAGCACGTCATTAATGAATGCTTTGAAGACCGCGGGGGCATTAGTAAGCCCGAACGGCATAACCAGGTATTCATAGTGGCTGGAGGTGGTACTGAACCCGGTCTTCCACTCTTACGGATAGATTGCGTAGATCTAGTTAGTGAAAACCTTAGTGCCATGGAGCCTCTCCAAGTGGGACAGAATGAGGGGAAATGGATACGGGTACCATTTGGTAACCTTATTAAGCTCCCGGTAATCGATGCACGGGCGGAGATCTGACCCTGCCTTGGGAACGAAAAAGAAGCCTGAGGCCGTGGGGGATTTCGAAGGCCGAATTAAACCATTCTTTAATGCCTCGCCGATATATGCTCGCATAGCCTCCGATTCACTGACAGATATGGACAGGTGCAGGGCAATTTGGCCCCTTTAACAATCCACAATCAGAGGGGGTCTTCTGCTGAAATGGCGGGGCCTTCTTCAGGCCTCGATCAGAGGAGAACGTCCTCTGATCGAGGCATGGCAGGGACCCTCTGCCTACGTAACAAGGTGGACCCCTCTGCGGATGAGGCATGGAGGACGCCCTCTGTGGACGTGGTGAGGCGGACGCCCTCTGCGGATGAGACGAGTTGACCGCCCTCTGCGGAAGAGGCTAGGTGGACGCCCTCTGGCTGTGTGACGAGGGGGATGGCCTTAACAAACGAGACGTGTTGTACGCCCTCTGGCTGTATGGCGAGGCGGACAGCCTCTGCGGACTAGGCTAGGCTGACGCCCTCTGGCTGTGTGGCGAGGTGGACGGCCTCTGCGAATGAGACGTGGAGGACGCCCTCTCGCTGTGTGGTCCGGTGGACGCCCTCTGCGGGCAAGGAGTGACGAATGCCCTCTGGCTGCAAGGCGAGGCTGTCGGCCTCTACGGACGAGTCATGGAGGATGCCCTCTCGCTGTGAGTGAGGAGTGATGAGCGCCCTCTGGCTGCGTGGCGAGGTGGCGCCCTTTGCGGATGAGACGAGGTGACCGCCCTCTGCGGAAGAGACGAGGTGGACGGCTTTTGTGGATGAGACGTGGAGGACGCCCTCTCGCTGTGTGGTCCGGTGGACGCCCTCTGCGTACGAGGAACGACGGACCTCCTCTGGCAGGGTGTCAAGGCGGAAGTCCTCTGTGGCTGAGCCTAGGCGGACGGCCCCTGCGGGCGTGACGTGGCAGGCCCTTGTGGACGGAGAGCACCGCGAGTACACAGGTTTACGGCCCCCACAAAAAAAAATAGAAAAAAGGGCTTACCTGGGCTCTGAACTCCCCAAATACACTGGCACATCATTCTGTCAGCTTGCTTACCTCACATGGAACGGCTGCACAGTGGAATGCGCAGGGCCGAAGCACTTTAACGCGCTGAAGGCACTTCTCTGTCATCTGATGTCTTTGCAACTTTTTTCACAGAAAAGATTGAGGGCATCAGCAAACTCTTTCATACTCACCATTTCCACAACACTACATCTCACACATCCAGCCATCCAACCCTCTCCTCCTTCTCCCCTGTCACAGAATCTGACATCTGCAAAATTCTTCTTGCCAGTAACCCAACTACTTGCCCCCTTGATTCTATTCTATTCTATTCTATTCTGTTCTATTCTTCTTCAATCCATCACCTCCTCCATCACACCAGCTCTCACACACATCATTAACTCCTCTCTCTCGTCTGGGACTTTTCCAAATTGTTTCAAACAGGCCATAGTCAAACCCCTACTCAAAAAACCTACGCTCAACCCAAATTTGGTCGAGAGCTACAGACCTGTTTCTCTTTTACCTTTCCTGTCTAAAACACTTGAACGGGTGGTATCCACACAGGTCTCCAAATTTCTTAATCAGAATAATCTCCTTGATCCCAATCAATCCGGTTTTAGATGTGGTCACTCCATGGAGACAGCATTGCTCTCTGTAATTGACTCACTTAAATCTGCCAAAGCCAAATCTCAATCCTCGGTCCTCATTTTGTTAGACCTTTCTGCAGCTTTTGATACAGTAAATCATCAGATTCTACTGTCCATTCTAGCTGAATTAGGCTTTTCTTGTACGACACTTGAATGGTTTCGATCCTATCTCACAAGGAAGGACCTTCAAAGTGTCATGGAATGGGGAGATCTCTAACTCTCACCAAGTACGCACTGGTGTGCCTCAGGGCTCTGTACTTGGTCCTCTCCTCTTCTCACTTTACATGACATCACTGAGCACAGTCATCCAGGCGCATGGTTTCTCTTTCCACTGCTATGCTGATGACACTCAACTTCATCTGTCTTTTGCCCCTGATGACACCACCATCTCAAATCGGGTATCTGCCTGCCTCACCAACATATCTGTCTGGATGAAGGCCCATCATCTCAAATTATTAATTCATTCATTCATTATCTCCCGCTTTATCCTCTATTAGGGTCGCGGTGGGGTTCCCAATGCCCATCCAGGGAAGAACGTCTCGGGCGCTGGGCAGAAAGACCCAGGACAGGGCGCCAATCCATCGCTGAGCACATACTCACTCTCACAGACACACTCTATATGTGGGGCAATTTTGAGAATTCAATTGACTTGATCCATGTTTTTGGACTGTGGGAGGAAACCGGAGAACCCGGAGGAAACCCACGCAGACACGGGGAGAACATGGAAACTCCACCCAGATGGGGATTCGAACCGGGAATCCCTACCGCTTAGAGGCGAACGTGCTAACCACTAAGCCACCGTGCTGCCCTCATCTCAAATTAAACTTAGAAAAAACAGAGCTTCCCATTATCCCAGCTAAACCCTCAATCCATCACAACCTGACCTTCCAAATTGATGGCTCCACAATCTCCCCAACCGATTCGGTCCGGAAACTTGGTTTCACAATAGACTCCCACATTAAACTCTCTGATCATGTTATCAAAACCGCCCGTTCTTGTAGATTCCTTCTTTACAACATAAGGAAGATCAGACCCTTTTTACTGAACATGCTACCCAACTGCTTGTTCAAGCCCTAGTCTTATCCCGGCTTGATTATTGTAATGCGTTTTTTGCCGGTATCCCAGCTTCCACAATCAGACCTCTTCAACTAATTCAAAACTCTGCAGCCCGACTTGTGTTTAACCAGCGCAAGTGAACTCATGTCACTTCATTACTCATTTCCCTCCATTGGCTTCCTGTAGCTGCTCGCATTCAGTACAAGTCACTGACTCTGGCATACAGAACCATTTCTGGATCTTCCCCCTCCTACCTTCACTCTATCTTTTCAAAATACACTTCGACTCTTCACTTCGCTCCAGTGATGATTGCCGCCTGGCGATTCCACCGCACCGAGGAGCTAATTCTCACTCCGTGGCGTTCACCACTGTAAAATGGTGCGACGATCTTCCCAACTCTGTCTGTAAGGCAGAATCACTAAACAGTTTTAAGAAACGACTTAAGACGCATCTCTTTAACAAATACCTGTTGTGGGTAAAAAATATAAAAAAAAGGGGGGGGGGGCGCAGAATCGAATAACAATCAGGTTTGATGAATTTACAGTGTAGTTGGTTTTCTCCATGGCTTCTGACTTGTGGTTTTCTCATTTGTAAGTCGCTTTGGATAAAAGCGTCTGGTAAATGACTAAATGTAATGTAATGTAAATGAAGGGAGTCAGACTCACCAGGTAGTGTAAAAAGGTTTTAATTAAAGGTGTAGGGATACCAAACACAAAGAGGTACAAACACACAAGGTGACATTAAACAATTACGTCCCCGGAGGAAGGGGAACGCAGAAACTAAATACTAACAACCACCGACCACGTGCACAAAAACAACCAATCACCGAACGGAATTAATTAACTAAAAATAAGGAACAGGTGCCCTAAGCACCTGTTATACACACACGTACACACACACACACACACACACATATATATATATATATATATATATATATATATATATATATATATATATATATATACTGTATAATATACAACTTTAACTACAAATATAATACAGAATATTGAACTATAATTATACTATATATATATATATATATATATATATATATATATATATATATATATATATATATATATATACACAGTGCATCCGGAAAGTATTCACAACCATTTTCAGATCTCTCCAGAGATGTTCAATCGGATTTAAGTCTGGGCTCTGGCTGGGCCACTCCAGAACATTCACAGAGTGGTCCTGAAGCCACTCCTTTGAGATCTTGGCTGTGTGCTTTGGGTCGTTGTCCTGCTGAAAAATGAACCGTCGCCCCAGCCTGAGGTCAAGAGCGCTCTGGAGCAAGTTTTCATCCAGGATGTCTCTGTACATTCATCTTTCCCTCTATCCTGACTAGTCTGCGAGTTCCTGCTGCTGAAAACCATCCCCATAGCATGATGCTGCCACAACCATGCTTGACTGTGGTACTAGGGATGGTATTGGCCTCGTGATGAGCAGTGCCTGGTTTCCTCCAAACATGACGCCTGGCATTCACATCAAAGCTCTGACAGAGTAATCATCGGGTTCTTGGTCACCTCCCTGACCAAGGCCCTTCTCCCCCGATCGCTCAATTTAGACGGCCGGCCAGCTTTAGGAAGAGTCATGGTGGTTCCAAACTTCTTCCATTTATGAATGATGGAGGCCACTGTGCTCATTGGGACCTTCAAAGCAGCAGAAATTTTTCTGTATCCTTGCCCAGATTTGTGCCTCGATACAATTTTGTCTCGGAGGTCTACAGACAATTCCTTTGACTTCATGCTTCGTGTTTGCCCTCTGACATGTAGTCAACTGTGGGACCTTATATAGACAGGTGTGTGCCTTTCCAAATCATGTTCAATCAACTGGATTTACCACAGGTGGACTCCATTTAAGCTGTAGAAACACCTCAAGGATGATCAGTGGAAACAGGATGCACCTGAGCTCAATTTTGAGCTTCTTGGCGAAGGCTGTGAATACTTATGTAAATGTGATTTCTTAGTTTTTTATTTTTAATACATTTTCAAAACTCTCAAGAAAACTTTTTTCACATGGTCATAATGGGGTATTTTGTGTAGAATTTTGAGGAAAGAGATTAATGTAATACAATTTGTAATAAGGCTGTAACATAAGAAAATGTGGAAAAAGTGAAGCACTGTGAATACTTTCCGGATGCACTATATATATATATATATATATATATATATATATATATATATATATATATATATATATATATATATATAATAAACATGTAGTATCCATTAGAAATATATATATATATATAAATATAAATATAGCAGCAAAAATGTGAGATGTGTAAGATGAGGTAGATGAGTTATTTGGTGGAGAAAGATAACATGTGTGAATGACTGTCATGTTAGATGGAGTTTATCTTACAGCTTCTGCAATGAAGTCTATGGTGTCTGTGCAGCCTTCACCACCCTCTGCAGAGCTTTTTTGTCTGCAGCAGAGCAGCCTCCATGCCACACGTTGATGCTGGAGCACAAGACACTCTCCACCACACATCTGTGAAAGGAGGTGAGGACTGAGCTCCTTAGTCCGGCTCTCCACAGCCATCTGAGGAATAGAGCCACTGATGTGCCTCCCTGACCAAGCTGGAAGTGTTGGTACTCCAGGTGAGGTTGCACTGTCTGTGATGCATCCAACCACTGCTGTGTCGTCAACTCAGATGGATAGGTGAGCAGTCATATGTTAGCAGTGTAAACAGGAGGGGGCTGTTTACGGCAGACCACGACAGAGCGCTCGTCAGATTAATATGATTAAAATCGCCCGCCACCACGTAAAACGCCTCCGGATGCTTGTTCTGAAGCGAGCTGATGTGCTCATGGGGTTCCTTCAGTGCATTGTTAGTATTAGCATCCGGTGCTATGTAAACAGCATTGATAAACACTGCTATAAACTCAAGAGACAAATAATGCGGACGACATTTCACAGTCAGCTGTTCTGTCGCTTCAGAGCAGTGGCTGTTTACCAACACACAGTTTGTACACCAACCTTTATTTACGTAGATGCACAACTTCCCCCCCGCCCCCCCCCCCCCCCCCCACTCAGAAGAGCTGTCTGGCGACGAGCTGGAAGGCTGAGTCCGGCATGTTGTCTTGTGTAGCCATGTTTCAGCCATGAAATAAATCACCGCACAGTTCCTTATCTCACCAGAAACGCTCGTCCTAAGCCGCAGTAGGTCCAGCTTGTTATCCAGAGAGCGGACATTAGAAAGAAAAAGCAACGGAATCAGGGGTTGGTTTGTGTTTGCCCTAAGCCTGGCTAGAACACTGCTGCGCTTCCCCCGTTTCTGTCTCCGCTCACAGCGCTTTTCCATTGTCTGCTGCCCTTTGATCTGCCGTGCCGATGTTCGGAGGAGCTGAAGTCTTCCGAGCGTAGATTTAAGATTGTTATCCATGGTTACTGAATTTTTTCCTAAACTGTCTTTTATTATAAAGAGTTCATTCCTGCTATATTTCACATGCTCAGTGCGTGTTGATTCGGGGTTTGGACCAATATGAAAATTATTAAATTCAGGGTAATCGACGGGAGTGCAAGAAGCCGCTGCACTAATGCGTGCTGCCATCTTGAAAGGAATTAAGCATGCATAAGCTGGATAAGCATAAGATGCACAAAGACAACTCTTGAATCAGCAGGAGTAGAGAAAGGAATATATTTTTCTTATGTTGATCTCCAATCAACAGAAGAATCAACAAGCTTAGCTATCTATGGTTTCCAGCACCATCTCAGAGATTAATCAGTACTCACAAGCTGACATGAAGGGAAATCCATTAACCCACAATGCTCACCCCAGAGATGAAAATATGAGTTCCACTTTTGTCCCAGGCATCGCCTTAAAATCTCCCCTTCCACACTGATTATGTCCAGTTTTTATCATCCATGTTCAAGCCGCGATTCCACAAACTTTTTTGTCTCCTGGCTTTACTGCTGTTGTTGTTTTCACCTCTTCCACATCAACTTAAAGCTGTCAACTTAAACTCCCCTAATTATACTGCATATGTGGCCCGTACAACTAAACCCAATTAGATGAAGACTACGCCACTCCCTAATTGTAAAGGGTGGGAGAGCCCTATTTAATTATGCTGTAATGGTTCACTGAAATGATCACACAGCTGCTAAATACAATAACTTTATTTAAAACAAAATCAACCAAGTATCAATTACACAGTTATGCAATTCCCCATAGAAAGCTCTAGAATTGCAGTCAACAATGTAAAACATTAAACATGTAATGCAGGTAAAAGCCACAACGCATAGCCCAGTATACAAATAATCACCACAATCAATATATTATTAAATTTTGATCTTCACACCCAGGTATCTATTTCCACACCAAAATCACAATTGTTGTTCACCCAAACTGCAACACATGAACTGGGCTAAAAGTTGGCTTACACACCTGCCTGACAGCCACAACCTAAAACAGAAAAGAAAAGGTTACAAACACATCCAATATTTAAAACAGAGCTCTAAACAATTTGTTGCAATTAATACCCGGTATTCATTAAAAGTAGGACATTGGTACAACATTAAACCTCAGAACAGACCGTCAGTTCTCATCACAACGAAACAAACAAAAATCAAATATAAATAAAACATGAGAAATAACCATGAGAAAAACAAAATACAAAATAGTGAGAAAAATAATAAAAGACAGTGAAATAAATAATTAAAAACAGTGGGAAAAACAACCCTGGGAAAAAGAGTGGCTACATCCTATGCTGGCCACCAACCATTCCTATAAAGAGACAAAATTAATATTAATGAGAAATTACCCCAAACCTGCATTTATCTTAGCAGCTAATTAGTCATACTAGGCTAATGCTAATTGCCCAATACCGTGATGCAAAAGAACTAATATACATTACCCTTCTGTAGTTTGCTCAGTGGTGTCTGCCAATGCCTTCTACACACTCTTCCACAGGCCCTGGTTTCCCTGGATAACTAAACATGTTAATTAATTAATAAAACCACTTGGGCCAACAGCAACTAACCAAGTCATATTGAACCACCCTATTATAAAAACCCACAGGCCCACACTCTACAGGCATTAACTAACATTGCTAAAAACATTGCTCTGATTTCTTTCCCCACTGGGACCTTTTTCTTTCCCCACTGTCCCACAGGCTACACATAGATATTTAATTCCCAATCTGACCTCGCAGGTGTTTCTGTTCCACCCTCCAGCTCCAAGGATCGACTCACACTGTCTTCAAACTCTGTGGACTCCACAGGTCAGACAGCAGAAAATTTCTGGCAGCTGCTGCATGGGGAAATATGCATCCCAATGAATTATTTCCTACTTCTGCTTCCAGGGAAGGAGAGTGACCCAATGGATGAGTTCCTACCTCCATCACCAGAAGACATATCTCACAGGTAAAACTGTGCCCTATCCACCAGGCATCTAGGTCATGACTACATCTCCCAAAAGGAACCAGCCAAACCACGTGTCAGCGATCTTCCAATGAAAAATGTGTTTTGGTTTGTAACGTGGAATAATGCTAATTGGTTTCAGCTGCACGTGAGATTTAAAGCCCTATTTAGGGTTCACAATTCACAACAATCGAGGCAAAGTATTGCATTGTCTGTGTAAATGAATAGCAAGCGTTCTCCTCCCACGTCTTGTCCTTCTGGTCACAATCTTCCATCTGTTCCTCATTTATTCTCTTTCCCTGAGACCTATAATTCAGTCAGAGTGAGTCCTGTAACCTTTTGTGTTCAACTAAAAAAAACACTTTTTCATTTGAAACCTGCTAGTGGCTGTGCACCTCCGTTTCCGTTCCGATACACAAATTCAGCAGTTTAGCACAAACTGGCTTGGCTGCTATGCATAAATATTTTTATGTCATAATGTTTAGAACTTCAGCTGACATACCTAGAGGTTAAAGTATGCCCATTCATTTTGAAACCACTGATAATTATCTTACAAAGTTTGGCACAGTGGTGAGCCATGAACAATCCTTGCTTGCAAAAAATTAAGTGTTTGATGATGGTCCTTTTACACACATTCTTGATTAACCCATCTGTTGCTATTTAATAACAGGAAACACTTATTTTGTCTGTTAAAAGATAATTACAGATTATGAGTTTAATAGCATTTTAAAGTGACACAGTATTCCTTGAATAGGAGTTTGTAGTTGGAGATTGTCAAAAAATAAGAAAAGGTCTTTGAGCCTCTGAGCCTAGTCTCAATATTAAGAACATGTGCAACTTATGAATGTAAACCTGTGGATTATTCCACTGTCAGGTATTTATAATGTAAAGCTATGCCCTCTACAGTCCCTTCATTTATGGGGAATTTCTATTTACGGAGATACAAAGAGGAGACGTGATTAATTTTGTCATTATCATTTCTGGTGCATTGTCCAGAACCATAAAAAATAAATCATAGTAAAATATGCATGTAAACATAATAAATCACAAACCATGTGTTTGTGTGCATGACATTTTTAAACATGTACAATTATATGAAAAAGTGTAGTTTAAAAAAATGTTTTTACAAAAATACATGCTCATTGTAAAAAAAATGTATATTTATTACCTAATAAACATTTTTTGGTGAAAAATCTCTTGGTGGTAGCACACAAACAGTACACAAACAGCTGGCAGGATCTTCAAAATCCGGTGCTGTAATGTTTTATAGTCTCTGTACTGCACCTTCTCTGGTTTACATGCAAGTGCAACATACACGGACACACACACACACACACACACACACACACACACACAGTGTTCTTTTCACATATTGTCAGACCTTCACATAAAACTCTATATATATAATATAAAATATATATTTTATGGAAACCTACTTAAAACCAATCCCTCATCTTAAATAATTTTTATCTTAAAATCATATTAATTATATTGTGCGTATCAGTTTATGGACAAAAAGATAAATCCCCACAATGAGACACATGCACACACACACACACTCACACACACACACACACACACACACACATTAACATGCACACCTTTTTTTTTTTTTTACTTTATCCTGCTACATCTTCTATGAGGAAATGGGAAACAGTCTCCTTTAGTTCAAGGGAGCAAGTACACATATGGTTCCTTCTCTCCAGCATTCACTTGCATACCACACACATACACTCTCCAACATTCATACACACTCAAACACATGCACATATGCCCTCCAAAGCACACCCAGACACACACCACACACAGTACAAGAAAAGGGAACACACAAACAGAAATTGAACAATGCAGAAACACACTGAAATGCTCTGGTTGCACACAAATAAGCACAAACACATCGACAAACACACAGGCACAAATATACACATAAGCAGGACTCGCACTTGCATTCCCCCCTTCATGCCACATGCATTGGCACGTCATCATTCTCAATGTGGTCCCTGTTAGTGCTAAGGCATGGGGCCTATTTACATTGGGCTTGATTGGTGGACCCGGCCCTTATTCCTTCTTTTTGCCATATTTATGTTCTTTGAAATATACCTCATAAATGCGAAGTATCTGCTCTGTGAGCTTTGGAATGAGCACAAGGCAAACGAATGAACAGCCGATATCAAAGCACCCGACTTGAGTTCTTATTTTAGGACCGTGGGTTTTGAGAAAGGTGATATGGCTGCCCTTTCATTTGCCTGTTTTTATCTTGGGCTAGAACGATGTGTACCTGCGTGTGATCGGAATGCTGAATCTCAAAGGACAGGAACAAATGTATTTTCTGAGTCAGAGAGAGAGAAAAAGTAAAGGATAACCAGCATGAAATCATACTGTGCTCTTTCATTTCATGTTATTACAACAGGGTGAACAGATACTCCATGGTTCTATGCATTTATATTAAACAGCCAAAATGATCCTGGCACTGTTATTAAAAGTGGTACATTGCAATCAATCAAATATCTTACCTCAAACACCAAGGCTTTTCCAATATACAATTTTTTTTATTATTACATTAAATATTTAAAGAATTCATATAAAGGTGTGTAAACCCCTTGTTCATAATTATTATCAGTTTGGTGTAGGTGTTAGAAATCGCTCGTTCTTCCCCAGGAGATCGGCTACGCGGGAGGAAATGCATATGCCGTCTTGCGCCTGAGGAGCATTTCCCCGGGAACGGCTACGCGGAGAAGAATGCGTACGCCGGTCCGTTGGAAGAAACGCTGCCACGGATATAACTTGCACGACACCAACAGAAAGGGGGGAACAAACGAAACGAAACTAACACCGGGATATAACCACCACAAAGACGTGCACGGGGGTAATGGAACACGGGAACTAAATACAAAAAACACCCAGTCACGTGCACAAAATAAACCAATCACCCAACGGAGTCCATGAGTACATTAATGAGGGACAGGTGCCCCAGGCACCTGTGACAGTAGGCCCTTTCAATGTAACATGCTTTTAGCATTAAAAAAAAATTACTTTGAACTGATTTAAGGAACAAAAACAAAAAACATTTTTCATATTTTATTTTGTTTATGGGCAAACATTTTACTAGAACCATCTAGAACCATTTTACCAGAACCATGTAATTGTTAATATCAATAAAAATATTCTGATTAAAATACATCTTAATATAGTGATTAAAAATGAAATACTATAATTCAAAAGTGTGCATGAATAATTTATATACTTTTGCAATAACAAGAAATTTGGGAAAGAGATTTGGAATGAAAAGGCATTCTCAAAAAATACTTTTACAACAGTTTTCAGAATCTGTATAGACATTGTAAAAATTATATTGTCTTTGATGGACATTCCATTAAATGTAAATGACTTTTCTTTTTTATGTATGTATCTATATATTCTTTTTTGTTGATTTTATATTGAAAGTCAATTCATTTTTGGTCTATACATTATGTAGAAGACATTCTGCTGGTGTCAGGTAATGATAAAGTGTGTAAGGTAAGTATGGAGTGGTTTATCTATTGCCAACTAGAAAATATAGTTCTGCACCAAATATAGTTCTGCACCAAATAGAATGCTCATTTATCATTATATTTATCATTATTTAGTAGATATATTCCATGTAAATATAATCTGTGTTTAAAAGCTAGATTCATATTGGATAATAATGTTCAAACAATTCAATGAGGACCAAAATAATCATTTACGAGACTTTAATGATGACATTATATGTATTTGTTAGGCATTTACTTGGTCTCAGTAGGATTGATCTTCTGTATGTAATGTATACAATATTATTATTTAACACTGCTACTCTGTCCAAGGAAAATGGGTCCCCCACTGTGTTTTGGTCCTTTCAAGTAGTCTTTCTAAAAACATCAGGGAGTTTTTATTGTAGCAGTGTCAAATTGGCTTGCTATTTGAAGTATCAAGCTTTACAAAATTGTGAAAATTCTTTAAAACTGTGCAATACTATAAATTTATATTTTTGAGCTTAAACCTTAAACTAACATACAACAATGATTTAACAAATGTTATAATGCAGATTTTGCTCAGAACAGACTGTGGGTTGGAGGAGTATTTTTTGGAGCATGTTTTGTAACATTTTTAGGGTTTTTTTTTAGGGGTCTTAGCCATCTCCTTGGCCCATATTTAGACATCAATAACTTTGTAGAGAAGATTAGACTTTGATTTTCCAATTTAAAAATAAAAAAAATAAAACCTCCATAATTAATCCCAAACAACACATTTTTGCATATACACACACACACACACATATATATATATATATATATATATATATATATATATATATATATATATATATATATATAAATTGCAAAAATCTGTATAAGATTAACCCCTACTCTGTGAACAAAAAAACAAGTTTTTTTTTTTTACCTTTTATAGATAGAGAGAGGGAGGTGCAGCAAGGTGTCTGCATCACCTTATATGTCTGTTTTAAGGTTACATGTATGCGTGAATGTGTTATTTTGTTAAGCATCCCAAACACACACTCACTCTATCTCTCTCTTTCACACACACACACACAGACACACATGTATACAGAGCAGTAGCTGGCTTTATCAGTGCACAGATACTCCCAACTTCCTTTAAGCATCAGCAGCTTCTCCTACACTACATTAAGAACTTTTCAAGGGTCGTTCTAAAGCTGCCAATGTCAGACAAGACAAACAACAGACCAAACAGACCAGGTCTATCCTAACTGATCTGGCTGTAGAAAAAAACCTTGAAACTTCTTGTAAATTGCTGTCACATAATCCAATCTGCAAGGAAAAAAAAAAAAATATATATATATATAATACATTTTAACACAAAACTACTAAAAGAAAAACTAACCCCCTTTTTTTTTTTTTTTTTTTTTTTTTTTTTTAAACAACAAGAGGTCCAGCCACCAAACCACTGCAAGTTCACTGTTAGTGGCTGCCTGGCTTATAAACTCACAATGACCTGGTATCACATCCGTCCGCAGGATCCCAAAAAACATTCTTGTTCTGTACAAGAATTACACTTATGCACATTAATGCATAATTGCTATATTAGCCTTCTTTATCGCTTTGTCTTTTTTCATCACAATGGAACTTATAGTGGACGGTAACATTCTGTACATGCAGCCGATTTCAGTGATATTAATGCCGGTCTAATATTTATTTATGTTGCCATTTGTGTTTCTGGTATCTGTCTTTGATGAGCTGCTGGATCTGAAAAAATTTTTGGCCCCATGATGGAGCTAAAAGTACAGCTTGAATTTACTTTGACTTTGCAAGGGAAACTTGAGTTTGAAAATGAGTTTGGTCCATATTACGTGATTACGGCGATAAAGCTGAAGGAACCAGCAAAAACGAACAAAATTAACACCGAATCTGTTGATATCCGAAGACAATGAAAGCAGAGATTCCTCTGTATTAATTTTTTACATGCTGACTCTGATTGAGAAATGCTGGTCTAACCTCAGAAGTTCTGTGTGGGGATATGCTAAGGTCTAGACAGAGATTTTTTTTATACAATAATACAGTTCTGTTGTTATACAATTCTGTACATATGTTAATGGCCAAAGAAGGTGGTATCTGTGTTGTTATTGGTGAACAATGTTGTACTTATGTTACTGCTAACGATAATGTAGGGAATATAACCATAGCTTTAGATTCAATGCATGGGAGAGACTGCACGTGTGATTCAATCCAAATGTAGGACTGTGTTTAAAATTGCGTTATACAGCAATCTGAGTCGCATCATACTCATAATCTACTCTGCTGTCTGGCATCTTTGAGAGGTAACATGGGCCTTTAATATAGGGTCTGTAGTATGCAACACTGAGGTATCAAAGAGCTTGATGCAATACTGTCTGCTTCTAGTACGTTTACTCCTCTCTTGCACCACTCCTTCTTTCTCTCTACCGCATGTATGCATGCCAACCCGACTCTTCACTTTAACACACTTCAAGCACACATGGTTATTATTTAAAGCCAGGCAGGCATAAACATGGTAATATTGTTGTAAAATAATGTCCTTTTAGCAATCATTGGATTAAATGGCATACAAAAATATCCAAATTTAAACAGTGATTCATAATTTTATATACAGTTTATAAGGATCTTAAAAACTGAAGTAAATGGTAAGTTGATTGCAAGGTTGATTTTTCTTTTTAAAAATGGTATATATGTAGCATTTTTTTTTTTTTATGTTTTATCCTTTTCCTCTTACTTATTGGCAAACTGAGTTCTCCTAAACTCTCCTTGCCACTTGCCTTTTACCAACTTCATCAAACACCACATTGAAAAAAATGGCTTTTGGGTTGTGCTATCCGGGTTAGTTTGGCTGATGGTCTTCCTTTGCACCCAGGTTCTATTACTCATACTATTATTTCTTGCTCTCTGTCCGTTAGTGCACTTCATAAGGAAGAACATATATTTTTTTCTTATTTCTTCCCCTACCTTTCCAATTATTCTAGGTTTGACTTGGCTTTAGTGGAACGACACGGTCACCGCTTGGGCGTCTTAGGAGATCACTCATTGGTCCCCCTATTGTGTTTCTCACTGCCTACAATATCCTCGTAGCCAGCTTCGCGCTCAGGACCAAGTTATTCCCAGTCTGCCCAAGAGATTTCATTCTGTGTATGCTGAGTGGGGTCAAGTGTTTGGCTCTTTGGATACGAGTTTGCTTCCTCCTCACCATGCAAGGAGTTAAATTACCACATGTAAGTCCTTATCCTCCCACAGTTACTGAGTGTCAAGCCATGTGTTGATTGTATTGCGGAATCCCTCAAGAGTGGCATTATTTGGCCCTCTATGTCTCCCATGGCTTCTGGTTTCTTCGTCCTCTTGAAGGATTCCTCTTTGCGACCCTGTATTGACTATCAGGCACCTAGCCAGGCTACCCGTAGAATTGCTTATCCCCTTCCTTTAGTGTTTTTTGCTAACGAGCGATTAAAGGGAATCACAATTTTTACTAAATTGGATTTACACAGTGCCTGCAATCTGGCGTGCATTCAGAAGGGGGACGAGTGGAAGACTTCTTTTGTCACCTCCTCAGGTCAGTATGAATATCTGGTCATGCCTTTTGGTCTGACAAATTCCCCAGGCATTTTTTAGGCCTTTGTTAATGAAGTGTCGTGGGAATTTATTGATTAATTTGTACTTGTTTATATTAACGACAAACTTATTTTTTCACCAGATCTTCTTACTTATAGGCAGCATGTTTCTACAGTTCTTGACTGCCTGTTACGTAATCAGTTATTTGTATGTGCTGATAAGTGTGAGTTTCATCATACTAGTGTATCGTTTTTGGGTTTTATAATATCCGCAATGGGTATACGGTTGGACTCTAAGATGGTTAATGCTGTCCTGGAAAGGCCCGTACCTAGTTCCATTCATGAGTTACAGCATTTTTTGGGGTTTGCTAATTTTTATAGAAAATGTATTCGTTCTTTCAGTTCATTGGCGTTGCACTTAACTAACCTACTTCGGGGTAAACCTCGACAATTAGTGTGGAATTCTGAGGCAGAGATTGCTTTCAACCATCTTAAATCCAGATTTACTAACGTCCCAGTATTGGCACACCTGGACCCTGATTTGCAGTTCTTTGTTGAGGCGGATGCATCATGTAATGGTGTAGGTCCGGTAGCCTTCTCGTCGTATAAATAGTATCCGGCCGAGTGCAACAACAGCATTGGTGATAGAGAGTTGCTAGCCATCAAGATCTCCCTAGAGGAGTGGCGACATTGGCCGATGCGGCCAAACATCCCTTTGTGGTTATCACGGATCACAAAAATCTTGAGTATCTTAAGGGGGTCAGTCCAGATGGTTGTTATTTTTTACCAGTTTCAACTTTACCATCGCTTACCATCCTGGTCATAATAACTTGCAGGCAGATGCCCTTTCGCGGTTACATTCTGATTCTGGGAGAGAGCATTTGGATGAATCACCAATCCTTCCTGCTAGTTGTTTTATCAATTCTATTCATTGGGAGTTTGACCATGAAATTGTAAGAGCTTTGCAGCGGGTTCAGGTTCCTCTTCATTGTCCTACAGGTCTTTTGTTTGTTCCAGTACCCTTCTGCACTCTTTTGGGCACTTGGGTTCACACATACCTATGTTCTGGACATTCTGGGGTTGAACGTACTATACAGTTTCTTCGATGCAAGTATTGGTTGGAGACTTTGAATTCAGATGTGCAACGGATTATTACTTCGTGTGCCATTTGTGCTACTTGCAAGAATTTGAGGTTTTTCCTGCTGGAAATCATATGCCTCTACCTATTATCTTATGCCTCTCGTTCCTTGGTCCCACATGGCCATCAATTTTGTCACGGGTCATCCTGTTTCAGAGGGTTTTACTACGGTGGTTGCTGTTTATGACCGGTTCCCTCATGCGGTAAAATTTATTCCGTTGGCAGCTCTTTCCTTGGCTCTCCAAACTGCAGAACTTCTATTTGTCACAGGCCGTGTCGCCACAGGCGGGTGACAGAGACGCACGCCGCCATCCCAGGAAGC
Organism: Corydoras sp. C115; assembly: GCA_019802505.1. Lineage (NCBI taxonomy): Eukaryota > Metazoa > Chordata > Actinopteri > Siluriformes > Callichthyidae > Corydoras > Corydoras sp. C115. The sequence goes on along the minus strand of JAFMOC010000111.1, from coordinate 1,674,725 downwards.
GCAGTGGCAATCAGGTCTGATGAGACCCAGTTGCCAGCTTCTTTATTTAAAGCGGCGTGTGGCGGCGCATCCTCGTCACGCCGTCGCCTTTTTCACACGCAGTGTGTGGTCGGTGGATAAATTCCCATGTTGATTAAACATTGGGCCCTCAAATCATATTGTGTTTCCCACTGTCCTATGATATTGGTTGCCGGGGCACGCCCTGGGGCAATATAACAACTACTTACGATCTGTGTGTCTCACTCTATCGCTGAGATTTAGTTCACTTCATTTCTGTTGCTGGCTGCTGTTGGGCTATACCGCTGCCCGCGTTAACTCCTTTCACACCCAGGTGGTGCGTTTGGTTGGTCCACACGTCGCAGTCCGCCAGTTCGAACCTCGGTCGGGACGTTTTGTGCGGAACTTCCTGTGCGCCTCGGGATTAACGTTTAGTGACAATCGGTATATATATATATATATATATATATATATATATATATATATATATATATATATATATATATATGTATACCCCGTTTATAGTGACACCTGTTGCTTTCGTCATTCCCCCCTGTATATTGGCTCCTACCATTGCCCCCCATCGTAACAGTACGGTGTGGCCAAAGATGGAACCAGCAGGGGACCCGCCTATCAGGGAGGCTTTGCAGCTCCAGGGGGCAGCCATTGGCCACCATGAACAGCTCCTGCAACAAATAATGCAGCAGCTGACCTTGATTGCAGAACAGCGTGCTGAGGCTGTTCCTAGGCCTGAATCACCATCTAGGTTAGGGGCATCCAGATTCCCTCCCTGGGATTCGGATGCACAGATTGCTACTCCAGAGAGGTTCGCTGGGGAGGCAGAGCGTTGCAGGGGATTCCTGCTCCAGTGCTCACTGGCTATCAAATAGCAGCCTTCTAGGTTTCCCACCGAGCGTTCTAAGGTAGTCTTTATGATTTCTTTACTAACTGGCAAGGCCTTAACCTGGGCTAATGCTCTGTGGGAGGCGGAAGCTAGCGAGTGTGCCATGGAACGGACCTTCCGTCAGGCAATCCAGCAGACCTTCTACAACCCTAGGGAGGGGCGTGAAACCGGCCCACGCTTACTCTCCCTGACCCAGGGGTTGCGGTCTGCCGCTGACTACGTACTCGAATTCCGCACCATGGCTGCGGAAAGCGGGTGGTGCGAGGGTGCTCTGCTGGGCATTTTCCACCAGGGCCTTAGTGAGCGGATGAAGGACGAGCTTGCTACTCGGGACCAGCCTACCTGCCTAACCGAAATGTACGAGATGTGCATTCGCTTGGACAGGTCGGGATTTATGTAGTCTCTGGGGCTGCGGGAAGCTTCATTGATGGTGAGCTGGCAAAGAATTTAGATCTACCCATCATGACACTGCCAGCACCACTACCGGTGGTGGCTTTGGACGGCCGGATGCTAGGAGCAGATCCCATCACTCATGCTACCCATCCGGTCCGACGCATTAAAATAGTCCGACGCATTAATCCAGTCACATACAGATTGGATTTGCCTTCGGTCATGAAAATACACCCCACCTTAGCACCACAGACCTCGCCATCTCCCCCCACTAACTATCGCAGGGGGCCCGGCGTACACAGTGCGAGGGTTGCTGGACTCCCGAAAGGTCCAGGGCTCCACCCAGTACTTAGTTAACTGGGAGGGCTATGGCCCAGAGGAGCGCTCCTGGGTCCCGGCCCAAAACATCCTAGACCCTGAACTCATCCGAGAGTTTAGACGCAACTAGGCTGCTGGAATGGGGTCGGCGGGAGCCGCCCCTAGAGGGGGGGTACTGTCACAGGCCGTGTCGCCACAGGGGGGTGACAGAGATGCACGCCGCCAGGGGTAAAACTCCAACTCCCAGGAAGCGAAGCGGCAATCAGGTCTGATGAGACCCAGCTGCCAGCTTCCTTATTTAAAGCGGCGTGTGGCGGCGCATCCTCGCCACGCCGTCGCCTTTTTCACGTGCAGTGTGTGGTCAGTGGATAAGTTCCCATGTTGATTAAACATTGGGCCCTCAAATCATATTGTGTTTCCCGCTGTCCTATGATATTGGTTGCCTGTTTCTGTTGCTTTTGTCATTCCCCCCCCTGTATATTGGCTCCTACCATTCCCCCCATCATAACACTATTCCCTCAACTTTTTCCCATTTTTGGTATTCTTGAAGACATTCTTTCTGACTAGATCCCCCAATTCACTTTTGCAGTATGGGGTGCATTTTTTGAAAAGTTGGGAACCTCTGTTAGCCTTACTTCAGGTTACCATCATAAGAGCAATGAACTTTGCAAGAGAGTTAACCAAGAACTGGGAAAGTTTATTCGTACATTTGCTTTTAACAATGCTTCGGATTGGGCACGTTTCCTTCCTTGGGCCGAGATAGACCAGAACTCTTTGCGACATTCCACTTCTGGAATGTCTCCTTTTCAATGTATCCTGGGTTACCAGCCTCAGATCCTGAAACTTCTAATTTCACTGTGATGGATAAGTGGTTTGGGCGTAGTGAGAATATTTGGGGTCAGGTGCACCAAGAGGGTCTTGCTGTGTAACAAGTCCTTTGCGGATCGCCATAGAAGTGATGCCCCTGTCTATAAGGTGGGGGACCTGGTTTGGCTCAACTCGCAGAATTTCCATTGTCGTGCAGGGTCTCACAAGCTTTTTCCTCGATTCCTGCCGTTTCGTACCGTCTGGACCTTCCAGCTCAATACCGGGTTCATCCGGTATTTTATTCGTCCCTTCTCAAGCCTTTTGTTGCAGGACCTCATGACTCCATTCAGCGGGAGGGTAGGGTTACCCAGTCCTCCTTGTTGGATTCTCGTCACAGGGGTTCTACCATCCTGTATCTGGTAGATTGGGAGGATTTTGGCCCTGAAGAGCGTAGATGGGTTGCGATTGCAGATGTATTGGACCCTCAATTGATTTCTGATTTTCATAACCACTTTCCTGAGAATCCTGCACCCCGTGGCAGAGGTCGACCGTGTCGTCGGGGTATGTTCTCTCCTTCCTCTCGCCTTCTTGGGAGGGAGGATGCTGACACACCTGCTCCTTCTGTTGCCATCTCTCCCTCACTTCCCACTAACTTGTCTCAGGATTTTATTAGCTCTACTCACTGTTCACCATCACCGGAGTTCTGATCACTTGGTTCTCGTTCCTTTCTCACCCTCTCTACTATTTAATTCCCATCTCGGCTTCCGTTCTTCGGGTTGCTTCATGGTGCTCACTGTTGTTTTTTGCTCTCGCTCTCTAGTTCGATTTCTGCTACTCCATCTAGGATTTCTTTTTTTTTTGTGTCAGTATTATTTTTACCATAGCTAATTATTTTTAAAGTCTGTTTTAAAATCATGCAAATTGTTTAACTCTTTACCATTTTTAAAATGGTAATATTACTAATATTGTTTTCTTTTGGTATTGAGAAGCTAAAACCAGGTTTAAATAACACACAAAAGCACTTTACCGACATTGGGTTCAATATGGCAAAGAAATAATTTCTAAACAGACTAATAAGCTCTGGCAATCACTCCTAAAGACTGAACAGCATTCCTCTCTGCGTTAATGCCAAGCCAGAACATTTCAAAGCCACAGGCTGCTTTGTTTGTCGGTCGGGTCATACATCAGGGTCTAAAGAATGTTTACGCTGCCACTGAAACTCAAACAGAATGTGTTAAACACTTTGTGACCACCCAAGAGCTCAGTGCCTCATTCCGCTTCTGTCTTCAGAAGGGCAATTACTGTTAGAGCCATTGCTTTTAAAACTTTAAACAAGGCCGCAAAAGAAAATAATGATGACATTGAGAGCTGGATCTTGAGAGGTTACAGTTTGTGGTACTAATCATTTATCATTTAGCTAGAAATAACTATAGTAGATGAAAAATGCTGAGCTGTCAGTGAATCTTTGTTCCATTAAATTTTGATTTTCACCTTTCAAGTCACCTTTCACCTTGGCATTAGAAAGCATAGAAAATATGGGTAACAATTTATATGAATCAGGTATTTATAATGCAATACATAAAGCTTCATAACACTATATAACATTTGTTAAAATGTTAATGTACATAGATGTTCATAATCACACGTATAAAATATTACATCAATGGAATATCAAGCAGTGTAACACAAATTGATAAAAAAATGCCTAATGCCTGTAAAGAGAGATTACATTACACAGACCCTTTGCTGTCTATCCTGGCAGGTGCACAGTAAGTCTGGGTATGCTGATGAATGATAGAGCAGGCAATCCAGTAGTAAGATGCCAGCTGTAGACTAGAAAGAAGCCGAGGGCCATCCGTGTTCACTCCCAATCAGCGAGAAGGATCACTCCTGCCTTCCAGCAATTTCTTTATTAATTTTGTTCTATCCAGCTTTTTACCAAACACTAATTTCCTGGCACATCTATAGTGGCAGGATAGTCAGAAACCCATGGAAAGTTTAATTTTGGGTGTTCGGAGTTATCCATGTGTATTTCCTGTAAAATATGATATCTGCTTTTAAACATTTCAGATGAGTAGAAACTTTTAAATGTTTAACTGGTCATTTAATTGTCTAACATTTCAACTAACAAATCTGACAGAGGTACCATTATGACTTACGTTCATCATTCAATTAGAGGTAAAGCATTTGAATATAAATAAAAGCTGGCTAATAAAGGGAGAGGAAGGGACTCACTGTCAAGATTCTCGATACCCTCCAGTCTGAACTATTTGGTTTTGTGTTCTTTTTGGTTTATGTGTTGCACTTGAGTTCCGTTTTTTCCACGTTTCAATTTGTTTTCTTTTATACGCAGCTGAACCCTATTTCAGTTAATTACTTCATGTCACATGACCTGTCTTTTGTTATTTAAGCCTTTCCCGCTCTCTCATTACTGTGAGAGAGCTTCAACCATGATACAGGTCTGTTTGGGTTGTGATGCTTTGGTTGAGTATTGTTTATGAATAAATCGCTTGTTTCTGGTACCTGCTGCCTGTTCCGTGTGGTTATCGCTACACTCATTAGGACCATTGTGATTTGTGACGCTCTCTCCAACTATCTGCCACCAGTATCAGGTAGCTCGGATTTTCGTTCTTTTTTTCCGCTCTATGGTTCCCAGGCATTCCGTGGTTGCGTTGAGTCCTGGGTCACTGCTGAGCATTGGATGGCGTAGCATTAGCCTAGCCTTCTACTCTAGCCCAGTAGCCCCGTTGTTAGCTGTTTTGATCAGCCTGTCTTTATTCCCTGTGGTACGCTTTGGGTTATGTGTTTATTCGATTTAGTGCTAGATGTTCACCCTTTTTTCTATGCTGTTCAATTTTAGTGCGTTTTGTTTCGGTTTCTGTTTGTGACTCCTCCCCTTTTTGTATTTCTCCTCACTCTATTGGGATAGTTTTTGCTTTCGGGGTTTTCTTTAGTATGGTGGTCCGGAGGGCTCAGTATAGGGATGATGACATCATTTGGCATAATAGCTATGAGTCACTATGTACTGAGGAGGACATTGATTGCCCAATTGACTCTGATGAGGAAATTTGTGACTCCGTGTTCTCTGACTATATACTCCTTGCTTATATACTTACTTGTCATGCCGCCAGGACAACCTGCAAACCAGTAGAGGAACAGTGTGCGCTGACCAGATCGCAGGCGGTACAATGACTGGGAGCGCTGACCAGATCGCTGGTGGCACGACTGGGTGCGCTGACCGGATCGCTGGTGGTACAACTGGGTGCGCTGACCGGATCGCAGGAGGAACCTGGTGAGCAAGCAAAATTACAGATGGCGCTCCTAACACAGTCTGACTCACAGAGGGCGCTTCGAACACAGTCTGACTCACAGGGGGCACTCCGACTTTTATATCGACAGTAAACAAAAAGTCAACATGTCCCTTGAAAAACACAGAACCACAAGAAAGCTTAACTTTTTCAGTGTGCTGATAAACTTCAAGGCCTCGTCAGGTAAAGTGAAGTCATGATGCCTCCCATCACTTGTTATCCGAATCCTTGAAGGATAGAACAGCCCATATTTATCTCCGTTAATGCCTCGAAGCTGTTTACAGGTCTCATTAAAAGCTACACGAGCCCTCGCAGTTTTCGCTAAAGGCCGGGAAAACCGAGAGTTCAATGTTACAGACTGTGACCCGCTGAAGGTGCCTGGCTTCCATCAAGATGTCGGCACAGTCTTCATAGTTGGGGAGCTTCACAATGACGGGGCATGGTGAGAATGATGAGCCGGTTCAGGTCCTTAGCCAGTGTTTCAACTTTATCCTGAAGCACTGTTGTTTCATCAGTGCATGTGGATAAAGCATGTTCAATGCCCAACACTGTGTTTTTAATGCTGATAAATTATGCTTTAAGCGCAGAGAAGTTCTGCTTTAATTTCAATAAGCAAATATTCTATATGCAAATAAAAAAAAAAAAAAAGGTGCAGTAAAGATAGAGAATGCAACTTTAGTCAGCGGGGACAACCAAAAGCCCGACTACTCCATACCAGCCAAAACCGGAAGTCGATGATCTGACTCTTAAGCCCTAAAGAAATGTCCTTAACCGAGATTGTATTTGTATGATTTACATTGCTGTGAAAAGGTATCTTTTACAATTTGCAAAGGTAAATTACATTATTCTTCTCCTATAGTTTCATACGTGTGTAAGTATACAGTATAGAAACTGCCTGTAATCAATTTCATCCTAATTATTTTATGTCAGGAATAAACATTTTGTTTTTCTTATAGGAACTGGAACAAAAAATGCTCCATTCAAACAGTCAGGTGTTTTGTACTGGCACTGAGGATTGCTTGCTTAGTAGAATTCCTCCAAATTTTGCGTGAGACTAGGTTGAATTTGTGCCACATACATAGACAGATAGAGCCAAGGTTAAACAGTGAAACACTTTCACATGAATTGAATCCAGCAGAAAAATTCAAATCAGAGTCCAAACCTTTGGTCCTAGTTCATTCCAGGAGAGAACAACATGAGGATCTGATCCAGATCCTCTGCTGGGGATTTTCCTTTCCATCTCTATTCACTTAGAGTTGCTAATCTGTCTCCAGAGAGTCATAGATGAGCAAAGGAGGAAAGCAGAGCAGCACCAACCAAAATAAACACACACTGTGACAGGGAGAGGTAAGCCACAGCATTGTTAAAAAAAGGCTAAATGTTTTTTTACTGAAAGAATATCAACCTGTTTTAGGGCACTGAGGTTTGCTAACGGGCTAATGAGATCACTTACAATTCAACTGTTTTCCAGAATTCTTATCAAGCTATTGAATCTATTGACACCAGCTCTCCTGGATTTCTAATCCAATCTAAGGTGTATCCTCAGCTCTTTGACTTTCTTAAGCGGTTGCCGTGTGTGCAATCATTATGAGCCATAGAGTTTTAAACCACAGAACATCTTACACAAACTATATAACCCTTTAACGTCCTGCTCAACCGTTTGGTAGAGCACACTTTCAGTCACTATATCTTATTGAAAACGTTGTTAAACTTAATTCAACCTGATTGTACCGTATCTCCCATTCGGTATAGACATGTTATGCAAGAAAAATTCGCTAGGGGTCACTTTGTCTTTTAGTAATATGACGTTTAAGTTCACCTCCATAGACGAAGTCGGCAACCAGCAAAACAAGCCACACATTCGGACGTATTTTGGCCGAATTTTCAAAGATAAGCATATTTTCTTTGCATAGTGTAGTTTGAGAGGCTTTAATTATCAGCATTATGTAACTTTTTACAACAAAAATATGTTTTATAAGGGTCAAATAACTTTTTAAAAACCATCTCAACCGTTTGGTTGAGATGGCCGTTTATGGTAAAAGTAGATACAGTATGCTTATCTATAGTAATTAGAACCAACTTTTTGGTTTGAATTAAAAATCTCTGATCATTCATATTTTGTTTTTGTAACACATTTATTGTTATTACATGCAATATATTTAAATCTATTTATTTCACAAATTTTGACACATACAAGGAAAATGGTTCATTTTTCAACACATTCTATGCTATTTTTTCCCTTATTTATTATCGCTTATTTTATTATTATTATTAATTTAAAATTATTTATTTAATTTTTTTGCAAATAATAGATGGACACAAAAATATTTAAAGGTCCAAGACCACATTCTGTCTGATGTTGAGTCGGATGTTTATCTGAGTGATGACAATTATAAAATAGAGGATCTAGATTATCTAGATTATCTATGTTTTTTTAGCCCATCCAAACAGTAGATTCTGGAGAAACATCTTTTGAGTCAATCGATGATGAGGACATAGTCTCAACAAGTTTATCTTCTAAACCGCCACCCCGTAAGAAAAAGATGAAAGAGGAAAAACTCCCTGAAAACAATTTCCCTAGAGGAGCCAGAGGACACATGTAACCCTACTTCACCCATAGGCATAAACAAAGGCAGGGAGGAAATCTAGAAACATGAAGACATTGGGACATTCCAGGTTCATAATTCAAGATTTGAGCCCCCTGATGCTGTGAAGACACCATTCCAGTACTTCAAAACACTCTTCACTGACAATATGATTGAACATATTGCACAACAAACAAATCTGTATTCTGCTCAAGAGTTAAGGGAACCAATCAAAACTAGTCCACAAGAGATTGAAGTGCATTTGGCAATGCTAATGCAATGTCTTAATGCAAACCAGCAATGCTTCATAGCATACCATGAGAAATAAACTGGATCCAACGCTGAAAAACCATTAGTGCTGTTGTATATCACACAAGAGTATTTCAGAAAAGGCACAAAAGTTAACAAAGTTAGCATGTTATTGTACTTTATTATTGCTTTTTATTGTTGTTGTTACTATTTGTTAATGTTTTATTATTAATTATTGTTAAAATGTTCTGATTTTGGGGTGACACAGTGGCTTAGTGGTTTAGCATGTTCTCCTTTCAGCGCTAGGGATTCCTGGTTCAAATCCAAATCTGGGTGGAGTTTCCATGTTGTCCCTGTGTCCACGTGGGTTTCTTCCAGGTTCTGCAGTTTCCTCCCAGAGTCCAAAAACATGGATCAAGGTCAATTGAATTCTCCAAATTGCCCCATATAGAGTGTGTTTGTGTGTATATGTCTGTGTGAGTGAGTGTGTACCCAGTGATAGATTGCCCCCTGTCCTGGGTGTTTTTGCTCAGCGCCCGAAACGTTCTCCCCTGGATGGGCATGGGGAACACCCCCCCGCCGTGACCCTAATATAGGATAAAGAGGAAGATAATGGATGGATGGATGGATGGATGTTCTGATTTTACTACAAATATGTCTCAGAAGGAACATTAAATCCCAAAGCTCTCACAACCAGATAATATATGACAACCTTGGAGACATCCCACTTCTCTAAAATGTCAACAAAAACTAAGAGTTAACATGTTATTGCACTTTGTTTAAGTTTTTTTTTTTGTATTTCTTGTTCTTGTTCCTAGTTTTACCATAGACTGCCATCTCAACCGTTTGGTAGAGGTGTGTATTTTGAAAACTGGGGGGTATATTTTAAAAAAAAACACCAATTGTTTTTATTAATGCCCCAAACATATAAAAAAAATAAATAAATAATTTTTCCTTTGCTTTTTTCTTGGTGAGGACATTAAAGGGATAAGGAGAAAGTAGGAAAAATCTGACTATACATTTCACTTTTTATTCCAACAATTAGAAGTGTAAATTAGAAGTGTAAAAGCATTTTTTCTGTCTACTACTGCCAAAACACTACAGTGATGACCTTAGAGGACTTTAATCTTCACAGAAGATAAAAGGGATCTTTAACTTTTTCAAATGAACTATTATGGGACAACACACTCAGGACAGAACCTGAATTTCTAATAGCCTCGTGCCTTTGCACTGCTACTAGGATGGTACTGCTACAACCATTGAATGAATTTTAACCTATAAAAAATTTATTAATTGCTTTTTCTATTTTTGGAAGAAAAAAAAACGGACATTTAATAATTACTCGAAGGTTAATTCAGTTAAAGCTATTTTATTATTGGCCAAAGGCAAAACTCATTTTGTTTGCCAAGGTTGATCTCTCCTTTCAAGGTTAGACTCTACATATCATGCCAAGGTTGAACTTTACATATCAGTTATCAGTATGACCACCAACAATGCCTTTGCTCTTCATGGCCAGGACAGCTTTATAGCCCCTACTCCTACTCTACTGAGTGGGTGGGATTGGCATTCTGGTTTCCCTACTCAATCAAAGCCTTAAACACTATCTAAGCACATCTTTAGAGAAAGTGTACTTCATCCACTCAGTGGACAGTTAAAAACCTACTCCAAGTATGTTCATCCACTCATCCACACAGTAGTTTGGAAAAACAAGTTAGCTTGTTGTATTAGGTTTGACTGATAAACATTTTAACCCTAACCTCCACATGATATTGAGTTGTACATAGGTGCTTAGTTTTATAAATATGGTAAAAACATAAATGTAATATTCACATTTATTATATAAAAAATACTATCTATCTATCTGTCTGTCTGTCTGTCTGTCTGTCTGTCTTGCCGAACAACAGGAAATATATTATGAATAGGCTTATTGAAATGTTTGTACGAATTAAATTAATTTACACATACAAAGAAGCAAAAACAAAAAGTAAGATAATATAATGTATTAAACATGCTTAGTGAAATTTATTTAATTCTTAATAGAAATGCATATGTTGCTAATGACAACTTTAAAATACTTTTGTATTTAGAAACTCATTGCATTCATTACTTAGATTTGATTTTGGCCTGTTTCTCCACATGAACTGTTTTCAAATTTTGTATTTTCTAGGGCTTTTCTTATATAAATTCTGAACTTATTTCCATGGTTTTCAACTAGATTTAAGTCAAATGATGGATTGGGCCCTTCAAGCAGCTTTATGTTTTTTTCTCTGAAACCACTTGAGAGTTTACTTGACATCAGCGTCCTTGTAAATGGCAGCAGATAACAGAAAAATGTTTTAAATGCTTGGTACATTTCGTCTTCAATTATATGAAAACTGCCAGGGTGTAAATATGAATCAATTTCAATCGATGCATTGATTATACAGCCAGCGATTTCATACATGGATGTGTCTGCAAGAGTATTAATTAATGTGTTTATATTACCGCCTTTTTGGTCGCCTAATTTTAATGTCTGATCTGAGGTACGCATACTACCTACTTCAAAGCTGCGGGTGGCGCTACCTCTTTATTGTCTTCCAACATACTTCTCAAGTAAAAAAAAATTGAAAATGAAATATTAGGTTTTTCATAAAAAGATTGCCCTAAAAATATTTTTGCTTCTCCAAACACCAGCGATGCTCACAAAACCTATGCCTTTTCAAACCATGATACACCACCATGTCCTTGTCCACCATGTTTATGCTATTAAACATATATTTAAAAAACATATATATTCATAACATATAGATTTCATCATAATGTTATGATGAAATCTATCATAACATTATGTTATGATAGATTTCATATCGTATTTTTGCTTTTTCATTCATTCATTATCTTCCGCTTTATCCTATATTAGGATTGCAGGGTGGTTCCCCATGCCTATCCAGGGGAGAAAGTTTCGGGCGCTGGGCAGATACACCCAGGACAGGGCGCCAATCTATCACTGGGCACACACTCACACACACAGACACGCACACAAACACACTCTACATGGGGCAATTTGGAGAACTCAATTGACTTGATCCATGTTTTTGGACTGTGGGAGGAAACCGGAGAACCCGGAGGAAACCCACGCGGACACGGGGAGAACATGGAAATCCCAAGTGCTGAGAGGCAAAAGTGCTAACCACTAAGCCATATATATTATATACCCCTATTAATCTGAATCATTTTTAATTCTAAATATTTGGGTGTTTGCAACAGCCATTTCAGTTTGATATATCTAATAACTGATGGACACAGTAATATTTCAGGATTGAAATGAGGCTTATTGTACTAACAGAAAATGTGCAATATGCATTAAACCAAAATTTGACAGGTGCAAAATTATGGGCACCTCAACAGAAAAATGAAATTAATATTTAGTAGTTCCTCCTATTGCAAAAATAACAGCCTCTAGTTGCTTGCAGTAGCTTTTAATCAGTTTCTGGATCCTGGATGAAGGTATTTTTGACCATTCCTCTTTACAAAACAATTTGTCGCCGAGCATGGACAGCCCGCTTCAACTCATCCCACAGATGTTCAATGATATTCAGGTCTGGGGACTGGGATGGCCATTCCAGAACATTGGAATTGTTCCATTGCATGAATGCCTGTGTAGATTTGTAGCGGTGTTTTGGATCATTGTCTTGCTGAAATATCCATCCCTGGAGTAACTTCAACTTCGTCACTGATTCTTGAAAATTATTCTCAAGAATCTGCTGATACTGAGTGGAATCCATGCGACCCTCAACTTTAACAAGATTCCCGGTGCCGCAGGATGAAACCTCCACCAAATTTTACAGTGGGTAGCAAGTGTTTTTCTTGGAATGCTGTGTTATTTTGGCGCCATGCATAACGCCTTTTTGTATGACCAAAACAACTCAATCTTTGTTTCATCAGTCCACAGGACCTTCTTCCAAATTAAGCTGGCTTGTCCAAATGTGCTTTTGCACACCTCAAGCGACTCTATTTGTGGTGTGCTTGCAGAAACGGCTTCTTTCGCATCACTCTCCCATACAGCTTCTCCTTGTGCAAAGTGTGCTGCATTGTTGACCGATGCACAATGACACCATCTGCAGCAAGATGATGCTGCAGCTCTTTGGAGGTGGTCTGTGGATTGTCCTTGACTGTTCTCACCATTCTTCTCCTCTGCCTTTCTGATATTTTTCTTGGCCTGCCACTTCTGGGCTTAACAAGAACTGTCCCTGTGGTCTTCCATTTCCTTACTATGTTCCTCACAGTGGAAACTGACAGGTTAAATCTTTGAGACAACTTTTTGTATCCTTCCCCTGAACAACTATGTTGAACAATCTTTGGTTTCAGATCATTTAAGAGTTGTTTTGAGGAGCCCATGATGCCACTCTTCAGAAGAGATTCAAATAGGAGAATTAGCCACCTTAAATACCTTTACCCATGATTGGATACACCTGGCTATGGAGCTCAAAGCTCAATGAGGTTACCAAACCAAGTTTGTGCTTCAGGAAGTCAGTAAAAAGTATTAGGAGTATTCAAATCAATAAAATGATAAGGGTACCCATACTTTTGCACCTGTCAAATTTTGGTTTAATGCATAGTGCACATTTTCTGTTAGTACAATAAACCTCATTTTAATCCTGATATTTTACTGTGTCCATCAGTTATTAGATATATCAAACTGAAATGGCTGTTGAAAACACCCAAATATTTAGAATTAAAAATGATTAAGATTAATATGGGTTTCCAAACTTTTGCATACGACTGTATATATATATATATATATATATATATATATATATATATATATATATTCATTCATTCATTCATTCATTGTCTCCCGCTTTATCCTCTATTAGGGTCGCGGTGGGGTTCCCCATGCCCATCCAGGGGAGAACGTCTCGGGCGCTGGGCAGATACACCCAGGACAGGGCGCCAATCCATCGCTGGGCACACACTCACTCACACAAACACACTCTATATGGGGCAATTTTGAGAATTCAATTCAATTCAATTCAGTTTTTGGACTGTGGGAGGAAACCGGAGAACCCGGAGGAAACCCACGCAGACACGGGGAGAACATGGAAACTCCACCCAGATGGGGATTCGAACCGGGAATCCCTAGCGCTGAGAGTCGAACGTGCTAACCACTAAGCCACCGTGCCGCCTATATATGCATACATATATATATATAATTTTATATTATTTAATATATATATATTCTAAATAAAAAATGTTTTGTTGTTTTTATTTAATAGTGAATAGTCTAGACTTGAACAGTACAGTAAGCATTACACTTACTTTATTACGTTCTTTTTACAATTGATCTTGTTTAACTTTATTTGACACTTTTAAAGGAGTAACTGTTTTAGTATTGAGAATAATTTAATTTTGACTTGAAGAATCAATATCAAATCAAATTGTTATGAAGGCTTCGATTTACACCCCTAGCCAGTACCATGTGCTAAGAAAAAGCCACACACTATAATGTGCAGAGACAGAGAGTCACAGACTGTCGACAGATTCAAACAAAAATGGTCTTTACAAACTTACACAAAACAGATTATAGACTACAAGTGAAAGGAATAACCGAGAGATCGGGTAGACAGGAAAGGATATGAGCTTTGTATACATGTACATGTAACGATGCAATACTTTACCCCAAATGTCTCCAATCGCATAACTTAAATAGCCCCTTAAATCTTTCACACAGCTGAAAGTGATTTGCACTTCTATGCGCAACCAACCAAACCCCCCTATTATTGGTCAATAGTTTCCATGTGGTTCGACCAGAAATATCAATATAGTGAATGAGGGCAGAGGGCTACACACCATAATGTTCCCACCCCCAAACTTCAATGTTGGTATAGAGGCCATAGCAGCATTATGTATATGTAAGTCCATTACATATTGTTTTCTTTTAAACATATGTATGTACTAATTCCTGGTCTTAATTAAAAAGCTCTTTTAGTCTTGGCCAACTCTTCTGATGATTTATTTTACTCCTCTTTCAGAAATTTTGTGCGGAGTACCTGGATCAAATGTACAATAAGGTTGCAAGGGTCTTGATAATTTTTAATTTTTTGCTTTTAGCACCTCTTTTCCTTTACTCTACTACTAATAAATTCTACACTTATTTGTTTTGATTTCTTTGAATTTGTGGATTACTTGGGTTGTTAATGTCATGCCAATGACCAAATATTTGCTGAGTAATATATCCTCTCTGCCCAGGGTGTTTAAAGATTATCCTGAATTCTGACATCTTTCAAATTGAAATTTTTAAATAGGATGATATGCTGTATGACATAAAAACAGTAGAAAATTTCATTAGTGTTGTGCTTTATTTTAATTTACCTTTGTTTGTTCTCCTTTGGTCAAACAGTGATTTTTCTTTTGCATGGGTAATATGTAAAAGTTGTTATTGCCCAAAAAAACCCCACCAAAAACATCAAAGAGAATTACTGATACAAGTTGAATACAAACCCTCAATGAACTAATTAATCTGACATGGTTGTCTTATCTAAAAGTGAGCTACTTATCATTGTTAGATTAACCCAGTGATTCTCAATTATTTTCTGTTAAGCCCCCCTAGGAAGAAGAAAACTTTTTGCGCCCCCCCCCCCCCCACACACGCACACTCACCTCACCCCCCCCCACATGATTTATCCCCCCAAATTTATAAAAAATGGGATAAATTATTTTTACACGCCCACTGTAGTATCATTTGTCTATAAATTTGTTATCAGTAGGGGTGAGCTGCAATATTCGCTGATTCGACGATTCGATTCGGAGAACCGTAGTCGACTATGAACCTCATAGTCGAATGTACCATTTTGACCACATGGCTGACTTTTTCTGTTAACGACGTTCTCTCCGTTTTCAGTAAATAAATAAATAAAAGCTAAATAAAGCCAACCTACCATGTTTACACATTGATCTGAGTGTTTTAGGTTTTTCCTTTGAAGTGGAAAAAAGTCCAGAACGGGGATCCCATTTACGGTGCTCTAGAAAAACAAGTAAAATTTAAAAAAAAAATATTTTTTAAAAACCACGCTTATAGCGCCATCTTGTGGTGAAATTTTAATTGATTCGACTATCAGTCGACTATAGGGAAAATCTGACGAATCAGATTCGACTATGAAAATCCTTAGTTGAAGACACCCCTAGTTATCAGTTCACCTCTTTTATAACAATGTATCCTTATTAACAATAAAGAAAACAAAAAAGAAATATAGATCAACTTAGAACATAGAATCATTTTATTAACTTTGTTTTTTAGTTTGTAACAGAAACTAATGAAATCCTTATTTAAACTAGAAACATTTTTAATCTGACTGGCATTTGATGATGAAATGAAATGAAATGAAATAAAATCAATAAATATTAATAAATTCAAATTGATTATCAACATTAATTCAGGAGCACAATTTAATAAGACTTTAACCTACGAAACAAAAATGAATACAACAATTTGTGCTGTTTTTTTTTTTTTTTTTTTTTTTTAATTTAGAACTAATGTCTTGACTTTTGTTGCTCTCATTATCTTCGTCTCTCTCCGCCATCTCTGTTAAATATCAATGTTGTCTTTTGAGGGTTTGTTCAGTACACTTAATATCACTTGCTCTGTGATATCTTGTTATGCGCCCCCCCCCCCCATGCACCGCACTGCACCCCCCCAGGGGGGCGCGCCCCACTATTTGAGAAGCACTGGATTAACATCTAATAGCATTAAACACCTATAATTTATTGAACCACATTTAACATATTACAACATACTGGATAAATATGTTGTTTCACAAATCTTTTGTTAATTTTAGCTTGATTTAAGATGTTTTGGCTTGTAACAACTGCCTAATATGCCACTTTTATATTTCTGTTGCTTCAGATTGTCTGTACCATGACCTTAAGTAGCATCTGTTTTTTTGGCTTTCTTAAAAGCAATTCCAGCACATTCCCATTTTATAGACTGCTCTAGCATGTGGTTATATAGATGAGGTATACCACTCGCAGAGTAACCACCTATAATGTTTCCCTTGAGTGCACTCTTTTAAAACACACTCATATAAACCTGAGAGCAGCTCATGAGCCATGTACCTTAACATTTCTCTGTATGAGCACTAAGGGAGGATCCTCATGCAAGATTTGGGTGTTGCTGGGTTTTTCTTGGCTGGGCCATGGCTGTGTTTTTTAGCCAGTGCACGGTGGATCCACACAAAATGGACAGCAATGCAGGTTATGGGAAATGATGCATGGGTCATTAGGCCAGACTCCAACCCTCGTCCCTCCCTACTGATGCATTACAAAGTGATTAGTGACAAAATCTGTCTTTGTGGATAGTCGGCATGAAATTAATTTAGAACTTTGGGAGGAAGTATTTTTAAATATAGTGAATGTGCATAAATACGTCCTGAGGATCAAGGAATTATGTAGGAGTTAGGAAGTATTACTGGTTTAGGGCATGTAAGGCAGCAGCCAAATAATACAGATTAGTCAGTAACACAGCCCATACCAAAGTATATAAAACTATGAACAGCAAAATCTCATTGCAATCTCATTGAATACATATGTGTACATTCTTTAAAAATAAATCAAATCATGAATTAATGTTATAAAATAAATACTGAACACTAGATTTATGTGCTGAATCAGTAAGATTAGATGTAGTTTACATGCTGGTTATTTGTACTTACATACTATTTAATGTATTACATAAAACATACTTGTTTTAATAAAAAAAAATAGTATAGCTGTTTTAGTAAGCATGTGCTGAATTTTGCATTTGTATGTAAAACCACCAATTTCAATGTCTAGTAAAGTTTTTTTGTATTTACTTAAGCAAAACATATTAAACCTACTAGTCAAATTAGGGAACTTTAGTTTTACAGCATGCAAATATGATCATGCATTATCTGCTAATCATTTTATGTAATGTAGTATAGATAGTATAGGTAGTATAGGTAATATGCAATATAGGTTTAAAATGTATTTGTAGCATGAGTGACTCATTTTCTTGACTTAGTAAGTTCAGCTTTACCTGCCAAGTTAGTAAACTTTTCCCTCTTCTCCCTCCCCAACTCCATTCTCAAACCTCATCTCGTATCTGTGAGTTCATCACTGGAAGATGCATCCAACAGCCAATTTGCCTCACCTCAACCTTTTTTCAAATTGGTTTCCTAGGTTGTTCTGATATGTCCCAGTGCTTGGACAAAATCCCTCACATGGATATCACATGGCCTATGCTGGAGCCTACCTAATGTACATCATCATCTATCGCAATAACAAGCAGCATCGACAGGGCAGTCCTAAAATGCTGCGACATACAGTCCCATATTTATTAGATGGCGGCAACTATGATCTTCCCAGCAAATAAGAATGGAAAGGAAGAGGGACTGTTATAGAGCTGGTTGGTTATTAGCAGAGATTTGTACATTACCCATTAACTGACCTCATGCAAAAGGGACCATCGGATCAGATTGATAAATATATCCCATTTCTGAGCCTGGGAAATCCTGTCTTCATTCCTCATTCGTGCCCATCCCTTGTGCAACCACACACATAAAAAAATCACCAACAATCTAATAAAATGGAAATATTATTTAGGAAAATAACACTCACCAAAAATCCTGATGGAATCCTTTCCATTTCTGTCGCCATCAAAATTAATACCGAAAGTCAAGGAATAACTTTTAAGTGGCTAATAATTGTCCACTAATCAAAAATACTATCCAATCAGAGGGAATAAATACACTAAAATAACTTTCGCCTGCTAGAGGGTATGTTGTCGGACATCTGGTTGGTTGAAGCAACAGGCATAACCCATATTATGCCGCCGGGCCTTTAGACCAATCAGAAAAATCTTGGGCAAATGATATAACTCTGGCACCCAAGGATGCTGAAATGTGATTGATTACATTTACATACATTACATTTGGTCATTTAGCAGACGCTTTTATCCAAAGCGACTTACAAGGTGAGCACAGGGTTAATCACAACATCTCTGGAGCAATAAGGGTTAAGGGCCTTGCTCAAGGACCCACACTGGTAACTTCAGTGGACCTGGGAATTAAACCGCCAACCTGGGAATTAAACCGCCAAGGGCATTGATAGCCCAATGCCCTAACCACTGAGCTACCGCGCCCTGGTTAAATGCTTTAATAAGTAAATACATGTCTGGAAGCGGCACAACTGAGGCTATGAAAAGCTATGAAAGGAAGCTGACAGAATTATTTAATGAGAATTCATATTCAAAATACAAATTAACAGTCTGTGATTCAGATATTTTGCCCGCCCGCTGCTCTATGCTACAGGTTTTGTTTCCACAGCTTCATTGATTACTCTATTGCCCATGACAGAGATATTTTCTGGTTGTAAATTATTTATTTATTTTTTATATTATTCTTTATTATGTTTACTGCATTTAAAACAGTAAACATCATAAATGTTTATATCGGAACAAAGTATTTGGCATTTCATAATAAATTATACTTGGTAGTTGACAATATTGTACAATGTTAACAGAACATTGAATTATATTTTTATCATCTTGTAATGTACTTCTTAACAAAGTCTTCAGGGTTCCTAAAGATTCTTCCTTCTACAATTTAGAAAATGACAATGTCTCTTGTTCTCTTTGCAGTTTCTGGTCATTTCACGCTTTATAAAACTGAGCAAAGGCCAAATCTCCATGTCCTTCATTTCCTCTTTTATATATAATGTATAATGTATAATGCTGTAGCACGGTACTTGAGACAGGAGTGTATTAATACATACAGTGGCTCTTCAGAGGAATTCCCTATCATAACACTGCAACTCTGACATTAAATGGTCGGATGCATAAAAGTGTCATCCAATAAAATATTACATGCACACACATAGATAGATAGAGGGCCTGTGTTGTGTCCAGAGTGTCTTTTTAAAAGGACTTTCGTGTCCCTTGAACCTTTACTTTTTTATTTCTTTTTTTTATTTCTTGGGTATATATTTTTTTTTGCTTTTCTCCCTTTTGGTTTCAATTGACTTATATGTATCTTAAAATATTGTAGTATTAATATAATATTATATATTGTGAAACCTAGATAATAATGTAAACTACAGTATGTCAGAATTTAAATCTACTTTATTTCCAAGGATGATTTCTTGTTTCCTATACAGCAGATTCAACAAATCTCAAACTCAACAAAATAACTAATGTTTCAACATATTTCAAAACCTATATTTTGCAAACTGTCTGCAGTTGGATTAACATATTTTTTACCATCCCTATATTAGCTTCATCTGTTTGTCTGTGGATGGCACGGTGGCTTAGTGGTTAGCATGTTCGCCTCTCAGTCCAAAAACATGGATCAAGTCAATTGAGTTCTCCAAATTGCCTCATATAGAGTGTGTCTGTGTGAGTGAGTGTGTGCCCAGCGATGGATTGTTGCCCTGTCCTGGGTGTATCTGCCCAGCGCCCGAAATGTTCTCCCCTGGATGGGCATGGGGAACCCCCCCGCGACCCTAATATACTGTAGGATAAAAGCAGAAGATAATGAATGAATGAATGTTTGTCTGTGTGTCTGGTAAAAATTTTGCACAATTGTTCAACGTCAATGACAACACCTGAATCAATAAAAAAATAAAAATATTTAACTAATTAGTGGTATTTTTTTTTCTATGGATATATTTTCACCTAAATTTTATACTTCACAAGCATAATTAATTTAGGATAAATTAATTTAACATGATATAGCGGTCATTTAAATTTTTTTAAATATTTTGCTTGTTTTTTAAGACTTTTTTCTCTCTTTACGGGTGTCCTAATGGCTGAATGAATTTCAAGTCAGGTGACTGTGCTGGAACTTAAATTTCAGTAAGCATTAAATGTGCCTTGAATAGTTGTTCAATATTCTGATTTGCAATAAAAATATTTTAAAGCTTAGAATAACGTAAATGGGAAGGTCTCTTGTCCATGATGCTGTATTATTTGCTTGGATAGGTTTTTTTGTTTTTGATGTTTATGTAGGCGGCACGGTGGCTTAGTGGTTAGCACATTTGCCTCTCAGCGCTAAGGATTCCCGGTTCGAATCCCCATCTGGGTGGAGTTTCCATGTTCTCCCCGTGTCTGCGTGGGTTTCCTCCGGGTTCTCCGGTTTCCTCCCACAGTCCAAAAACATGGATCAAGTCAATTGAATTCTCAAAATTGCCCCATATAGAGTGTGTCTGTGTGAGTGAGTGTGTGCCCAGCGATGGATTGGCGCCCTGTCCTGGGTGTATCTCCCCAGCGCCCGAGACGTTCTCCCCTGGATGGGCATGGGGAACCCCACCGTGACCCTAATAGAGGATAAAGCGGGAGATAATGAATGAATGAATGAATGAATGTTTATGTACAAATATGTTTTCTCCTCTTTCTTCACCAACATCTCGATTTGTTCTGATTTTACTGTGATTTTTTTGTTCAGATTTTCCTACTCATATTTTTGTTTTATTTTATTTTGTTTGTAGGTTCTTTTTGTTCATTTCTTATTGATTCACATTCTGTGCTGAAAACATATGTATTTTACCAATATTGAATGCATGTAGCCTAATTTCATGGAAACCTTAAGTTCAGATGTAGAGTGGTATATATAAACATTTTTATTTCCATTATGCTTTTATACATTATATTAACACTATTGAAATAAGATATGTTAAATTATATTTCTAATAAGAGAAATGTTGCTATTGTCCATTATTCTTTCAGTTCAATGGTCACTTTTTGTTTATATAATCTGCATTCTCAAACTTTGAACCACCTGATTAGTTAAGGCATGGTGAAATTGCTTTCCCATGAAAAAAATGCCAAAATTCATGAGCTGCAATTCAGTTTTCCAAGATACAATCTTCCTACAGTATTATGTTTTGTAGTGGTGTTCAATAAGCAGATGAAATTTAGACAGTTCTTGATATATTTGGACCATGCATTCCACTATAATGTGCATATACACACACACACACACACACACACTCATACTTTCAGTCACACAAACTTTTCGATAAAACACAAACATGCTGGATATCAGGAGGCTTAAGATGAACTAATCCTTCTACACAGTGAAGGACATTTTTGTTCTGCATAATATTGACTCAACTCAGAGCATCACACCGACCAGTAATGTTTATCCAGAAATGAGCTGATAGGGAGGGATTTCTAAAACTCAGAAAACATAATGAGTGTATCTATGAGCAAACATGGACCCAGTGGGATAGCACTCTTTCGTAATGTTTATGGTGTTCATTGCAGCTGCAGATGTATTTATTCATTAAAAATTAACAACCCCACCATGGCAATGTTCACGGTTTATCTCAGGCCAGCCTTCCTTTCCATGATAATGTAAGGGCACTTTTTTTGCAGATGCACATCGCTGGGCCTTGATCTCGACGTATCATGTTGCACAAGCATTTGTCTTCACTCAGAACTTCCCACCTTCATCCTTCATCAGCATGTACATCGCTTTTCCGATCCACCTGTTCCTCTTGTCGTTCCGCCTTCTGATTTCTCATCTGATCGTCCAACTCGTTTCACCATCTCCCTCTCCTGTGATACAATGAGTCTGTCACCCTCCTTCATTGACTCTGCGGTCGCCTTGCAAGTCCTTAAATTTACTTCAAAATGGCCTTAGTTACAAAAAGTCAAATCATTAGTATTTATGAATCTTTTTTTAATCTTAGTGATGAAAGTGTTTCAGTGTATGAGCTGATATATTCAGTCATCAACATAGACTCAGTCATTCAATTAACATAATTAAATTAAAATTCAGGCATTATTATAGACTTTTTATACAATTTTCGGTGTTTGCATCCATTTATCAACCCCCTTATCATAACAAGAGCAATGTGTTATGATTATAAAATAGCTAACAAGATTCATTTAAATATGTTAATGATTTATGATGTTAGTTCATCTCATAAGAAATTCACTATATATTTATATTCAGTTCAGACTGGCCATTGTGATTCAAGAATGCAAGACAGGTTACAAAGTATTTATTTTTGTATTCCTAGTCCACATTTTAGCTTACTAAATGCAAAATACTGAGAAAGATTTTATGTTACACCTAATTTCCTACTTGATAATGTTTTGAATATGTACACAAAAATATAATCAACCACCAATAAACCAAACAAAATAAGCTAGAGGTTTGATACAAAAATGTGATAAACCAGTATAAAACCATTAAATCAATAAACCTATATACCCTACTCTATATACCATGGAGACCAAAATAAGAGAACACTTATATCAGAAATAATGTAGTCTACATTGATCAACATTTGTAGGATTTTTGTAAGAGGTACACCATACCTGTAACAGCGCCTAGGGCACCTGTTCCTTTTGTGTTAGGTTAATTATCTTGGTTTCACATTTATTGTTTATGTTAATTAACCTGTTTCTTTCATTGGTTTGTTTTGGTGCACGTGGTCGGGTGTTTTTTGTATTTATATCCCATGTTCCCCTTCCTCTGTGCATGTCATTACTTTGATGTCAGCTTGTGTTGGTTACCTCTCTGTTTTCGGGTGTTCCTACACCTTTAAATAAAAAACGTTTTGCCGCTACCTGTTGTGCCTGGTTCCCTTCAGCGCGTTAAGGCACTTCAGCTCTGTGCTTCCTATGCGGGTAAGCAAGTGTGACAATACCACTAGAACAGTGTATTTGTTACAATGCGCTGTCTGTTCCCATGTTGAGTCTCTTCCTCAGTTTAGTGACTATTTTGGGTTTCTTGGCCATAACTTTGTCACCAAAGATTTTCTAGAGGTTTTTTATTGGGTTTAGATCAGGACTCTGGACTCTTCATTGTTTCAATGTTTTTAGTTTCAATGGACTGCTTTACCAATTTTGCTGTGTGACAGGGCATTTTCCTGCATAAAAATGTTTCCCATCAGTCCCAAATAATCTAAACTTGCTTTCATCACTAAAATTAACTCGGAAGGGGTTCCCCATGCCCATCCAGGGAAGATGCACTCAGGACAGGGCGCCAACCTATCACACACACTCAGTCATACAGACACTCAGTCACACAGACATTCATACAAACACACACTATATTGGGAAATTTTGAGCATTCAATTCACCTTGAATTCATGTTTTTGGATTGTGGAAGGAGGCTGGAGAACCTGAAAGAAAAACATGCAGACACGGGGCGAACATGCAAACTCCACTCAGATCAGGATTCGAACCTGGAACCTCACGCTGAGAGGCATGCTCAACACTAAGCCACCATGCTGTCCAGGTTGTGTATTATTGTGAATCAATCATGGGAAATAGTTGTAACTGTACTCTGCTACGCTTCAAAATGCGCCTAAGAACACTGACAAAATTGGGTTTGCTAGATATATGTTGCTTTAAATATTGAAGATAACAGCAACTTTTTTTCTGATAAAACAGAGTTTCTGATAGTTGGACCCAAGGACAAAATTAACAAAGCTTCTAACACTATGTTAAACCTTGATAACTCTTTAATTAGACCCAGTTCATCTGTAAATAATCTCGGTGTCATTTTTGATTCAGATCTCTCCTTTACAAAGCACATTAGCAATATTACTAGAATTGCATTTTTTCACCTTCGTAACTCTTCGAAGCTACGAAATATCCTCTCCCTCCAAGATGCAGAAAAACTAATTCATGCTTTTATTACCTCAAGGTTAGATTATTGTAATTCACTTCTGACAGGATGTTCTAATAAATCATTACATAAATTACAACTTGTGCAGAATGCTGCAGCTAGAGTTTTAACTAAAACCAGAAAGTTTGATCATATAACTCCTGTGTTATCAAACTTGCACTGGCTACCAGTTAAGTTTCGTATCGAGTACAAAATTTTATTAATAACATATAAAATTCTACATAATCAGGCTCCACATTATCTGAGTGAGCTGATTCAATCATGCAAGCCAACACGTGAGCTCCGATCTCAAGGTGCTGGTTTACTCTTAGCTCCTAGCATAAATAAAATTACTGCTGGTGGAAGAGCGTTCTCCCACAAGGCTCCAGTTACTGTTCGTGATTCTGAATCACTATTAATCTTTAAATATAAATTAAAAACACATTTATTTAATCTTGCGTTTAACTAATCCCCTGTAGATAAAGATGTAGGTCTCAGACTTGGCTGTGTTGGGGGGTAATCTCTGATCAGTGTATGCTGGCGTTTCACCTCTTCACCCACCTCATCATTAATGGGGGGGTGTGGTGCTGAAATGATGCTGTTCCGGGGAGCCATCTCAACTATGTAGAGTCTGCAGTATCTTCCTCTTTAAGTTATGCTGCTCTAGTCAGTGATGCCGGAGTCACATGCTGCACTGTGTCAATAAATTACTTATTAATTAAATGCCGTGCTTTATTATTAGCTCTAACTGCCTTCCTTGTCTGTTTCTTTTGAGGTGTCCCCCGGCTTCCTGGAGATCTTCATCCATGGCTCTGCTTACGAATACTGTATGGAACCTGACAAGGCGGTCCTGCAGGACGCCCCCTAATGGACTCACATATAGTTTTCCAGTTGTTAGTTTTTCCATTTGTTTAATATCTGGACATGGCTGTCCTACACTGTTGTTGCTGCCTGGCCGCTCAAGGAGGATGAGTCCCCCACTGAGTCTTGGTCAAGGTTTCTTCCTTAAATAACAACATAAAAGGGAGTTTCTTGCCACTGTCGCTTCGGCTTGCTCTTTGGGGGTTTAAAGGCTTTTCATTCTGTAAAGCTGCTTTGTGACAATGTACTGTTGTAAAAAGCGCTATATAAATAAATTACTTGAACTTGAACTTGAGCAGTATGAATGCTAAACAACATGCTAAAAGACACACAGCTTTACAAAAGGCAACATGCAAACTAAGAAAGTCACTTAGCATTTATTCATCCATCCATTATCTTCTGCTTCATCCTCTACTAGGGCCGCTGGGGGTTCCCATGCCCATCCTGGGGAGAACGTTCCGAGCGCTGGGCAGATACACCCAGGACAGGGTGCCAATCTATCGCTGGGCACACTTAGCATTTAGCATTAAGAACATCTCAAAACACATCTCTTTTACAGGCATTTTCTATGAAAAAAATATAATTTAGAAGCCTCATTGAACAATGATCAGATTTGGTTATATTACAGTGTAGATGATTTTTCCTTGACTACTGACTTTGTTCTCTCATTCATGAGTCGCTTTGGGTAAAAGCGTCTGCTAAATGACTAATGTAAATGTCTATACTTGACCTGGTAAATAAGCATTTTAAGGAATAATATGCTTCCAGATGATGGTGTGGGAAATCGTGCCCTTTTGGTCAAACAATAAACAAAAATAAATGTCACAAATTTTTGATAAGATAGACTGGTTTACAATTATTCTAATTACTTTTAAACTTTTGAAAGGAAATTTTAAAACAGTCTGCAGTCTACTGGATATCCTCTGCATGACAAATTGCCCCTCACCTTTCATCTAAGGGCCCTTATCGAAATTCAGCAAAACATAATGGGTTTCTTCACACACGTGTCTGTGAAAGGTCAATCCTGCTAAAGTTTTTACTGTCAGGTTTTGACTTGTGTGCCCTAACAAATAAATTATTTCAGGTACATTGAGAACATTTTTCCATTGATACCTGTCTTGTTCTCGCCAACAGAAACCCGGATATGTACACAGCAACAATTTTAATTAGTGATCCCAAATTCCATTCAGCTGAAATATTGTACATATGAAACATAATACAGCTTCTGTTTCAAATGGTGGTGTGTTGAAATTTGTGAAAGTGTGTGGAATGCTAGTGTGAACCACCTCAGGCCAAATAATTTGTATGGGATTTGTATGAGTGCAATCGGTTATTTATAAAATTTGATACAAAATACAATTATTATTATTGTCACTGATCAGTGTATATATATTTATCAGTTATAAATTATCCATTTTATTCAAATTTCAATTATATACACTTTATAGCCCTACAACTACAGACCTTAATGTTATGGTGTGTTTGTGTTTTGCAGATCACATGCAGCAGTTTTACTTTTTACGTTTTAAATTCCTCATGGCTTAGATGAAACTAGTGCATTTACTTAAAATGAGCCAATAAACTGACTTCATATAGACAAATTGGAGAAAAAATAATTGCACATTAAAATAAATTTAAGACACTGCTGTGTATGATCCTTCTTTGTGCAACATAGCAGTGTCACTGAAGCCCTTGGAATAATTCAACCCTTTAATAATACATGTGGCACTATTTTAGCAATCTTTTCCAAGCCGTCAATTGCACAGGTTGATTAAGGACATGTCACTGTGTCTTTGCTATTGCATGGATACGAAAATCAGATGCAATAGTCATGAACTAATTTTGCTTATTATTATTTATGGGTGTGTTTTTGGAGTGATATTCAATAAACCAATCAGCTTGTTACTTGCCATTCCCTTTTAAAGCCAGGTGTGGATTGCTTTTTAAATGGAGCAGTGTTGATGTAGAATATTGTTGTTTCTGTTTATTGTTGAGCTAAACATTTGCATTGCTGCCAACTGGTACATGCTATGAATTTGTGCACTGCTGTGTGTCCCATGTTTGCATAACAAGTGGGTGTGTATGGGTGTTGACAATTTACTGACATAATAGCAATGAATGCACGACTGTTTTCTAATATAGCAATATCTCCTCCTTGGATCACCACCTTACCATGGTGGAGGAGTTTGCGTGCTTGGATGATCCTAGGAGCTATGTTGTCTGGGGCAAAAAGCCCCTGGCAGGGTCTCCCAAGGCAAATTGGTCCTAGGTGACGGGCCAGGCAAAGAGTGGTCCAATAAAACCCTTATGAATATAAACACCAGGAACAAGTGTACCCTGCCCGATTTGGGGTTATCGGGGCCCCACCCTGGAGCCAGGCCCGGGGATGGGGTTTGTCAGCAAGCGTCTGGTGGTCGGGCACTTTACCATGGTGCCCGGCCGGGCCCTGCCCGAAGGAGTTACATGGGTTCCCCCTCAAATGGGCTCACCACCTGTGTGTGTGTGTGTGTGGGGGGGGTAGTAATAGGGGTTCGGTGCAGTGTGGAACGGGCAGTGGCCGGAGGCGTGGGCGTGGGCCTGGGCGTCGCAATCCTCGGTTGCTGAAATTGGCTTTCGGAACTTGGAATGTGACTTCACTGGCAGGGAAGGAGCCAGAGCTTGTGCGAGAGGTTGAGAGATACTGGCTAGATATAGTCGGGCTCACCTCAACGCACAGCTCAGGTTCTGGGTCCAATCTCCTTGAGAGGGGCTGGACTCTGTTCTTTTCTGGAGTTGCCCATGGCGAGAGGCATCGGGCAGGTGTGGGTTTTCTCGTGGCCCCCCGGCTTGAAGCGTGCATGTTGGGGTTTTCTCCGGTGGATGAGAGGGTAGCGTCCCAACGCCTTCAGGTTGGGGAACGGGTACTGACTGTTGTCTGTGCTTATTCGCCGAATGGCAGTTTAGAGTACCCAACCTTCTTGGGGGACTTGCGGCCTTGTGTCTTGGACACTCGGGTGAAGAGAGGAGCTAAGCTGTCAACTGATCACCACCTGGTGGTGAGTTGGATCCAATGGCGGGGGAAGGATCCAATGGCGGGGGAAGATTCCGGTCAGACCAGGCAGACCTAAACGTATAGTGAGGGTTTGCTGGGAACGTCTGGCAGAAGAACCTGTCTGACGGATGTTCAACTCTCACCTCCGTTAGAGCTTCAACCACATTCCGGGGAGGAGGGGGACATTGAGCCTGAATGGGCCATGTTCCGTTCCTCCGTTGTTGAGGCGGCGGACAGGAGCTGTGGTCGCAAGGTAGTTGGTGCCTGTCGTGGCGGTAACCCTCGAACACGATGGTGGTCACCCCGTGTAAGGGATGCCGTCAAGCTGAAGAAGGAGTCCTATCAGGCATGGTTTGCTTGTGGGACTCCAGAAGCAGCTGACCGGTACCGACAGGCAAAGCAATTTGCGGCTTTGTGCGTTGCGGAGGCAAAAACCCGGGTGTGGGAGGAGTTCGCTGAGACCTTGGAAAGTGACTTTCGGTCGGCTTGGAAGATTCTGGCAAACTGTCTGGTGACTCACGAGGGGGAAAGCAGTGTGCCACCAACACAGTATATAGTGGAGGGGGTGCACTGTTGACTTCGACTGGGGACGTCATTAGGCGGTGGAAGTAATACTTCAAGGACCTTCTCAATCCCACCAATATGCCCTCTGGAGAGGAGGCAGAGTCAGAGGACCCGGGAGGAGGCTTGTCCATCATTGTGGCTGAAGTCGCTAAGGTAGTCGTTGGGCTCTTTGGTGGCAGGGCTTCTGGGGTGGATGAGATCCATCCGGAGTTCCTCAAAGCTCTGGATGTTGTGGGGCAGTCTTGGTTGACGCGCCTCTTCAACATTGCATGGTCATCGGGGGCAGTGCCTCTGGACTGGCAGATGGGGGTGGTGGTGCCTCTTTTTAAAAAGGGGGACCGGAGGGTGTGTTCCAATTACAGGGGAATTACACTCCTCAGCCTCCCTATGCAGGGGTACTGGAGAAGAGAGTCCGACTGATAGTCGAACCTCGGATCCAGGAGGTGCAGTGTGGTTTTCGTCCTGGTCGTGGAACTCTGGACCAGCTCTTCATTCTCTCCAGGATCCTCGAGGGTTCATGGGAGTTTGCCCAACCAGTATACATGTGCTTTGTAGATCTGGAGAAGGCTTTTGACTGTGTCCCTCGGGGTATTTTGTGGGAGGTGCTTCGTGAGTATGGGGTACATGGCTCCTTACTATGGGCCATTCAGTCTCTGTATTTGCGAAGCAGGAGCTTGGTTCGCATGGCCAGCAGTAAGTCGGACTTGTTTCCAGTGAGGGCTGTCCTTTGTCACCGGTTCTGTTCATAATTTATATGGACAGAATTTCTAGGCACAGCCAGGGGATGGAGGGTGTCCGGTTTGGTGATCTGAGGATCACGTCGCTGCTGTTTGCAGACGATGTGGTCCTGTTAGCATCATCAGGCTGCGAACTTCAGCTCTTACTGGATCGGTTTGCAGCCGAGTGTGAAGTGGCCGGGATGAGAATCATCACCTCCAAATCTGAGGCCTTGGAAATGGGTAGAGAGTCTTCTCTGGGTCAGGGATCAGATCTTGCCTCAAGTGGAGGAGTTTAAGTATCTCGGGGTCTTGTTCACGAGTGATGGTAAGATGGAGCGTGAGATTGACAGATGGATCAGCGCGGGGTCAGTGATGCGGACCCTATTCTGGTTTGTTGTGGTAAAGAAGGAGCTGAGCCACAAGGCAGGGCTCTCGATTTACCATTCAATCTACGTTCCAACCCTCACCTATGGTCATGAGCTTTGGGTAATGACCGAAAGAGCAAGGGTGAGAAGATAGGGTGAGATAGGGTGAGAAGCTTGGTCATCCAGGAGACACTCGGAGTGGAGCCGCTACTCCTCCGCTACTCCTCCACAGGTGTAAGGAGCCAGTTGAGGTGGTTCGGGCATCTGGTAAGTATGCCTCCTGGGCGCCTTCCTAGGGAGGTGTTCCACGCAAGTCCAGCTGGAAGGAGACCCCGGGGAAGACCCAGGACACGCTGGAGGGATTATATCTCTCAGCTGGTCTGGGAACGCCTCGGGGTTCCCCTAGTTGAGCTGGTGGAGGTGGCTGGGGTGAGGGAGGTCTAGGTCTCCCTACTTCAGTTGCTGCCCCCGCGACCCGAACCCTGGACAAGCGGAAGATAATGGATGGATGGATGTATGGAATATAGCAATATGGCAGAATTTTTCCTCAACACACTATGCATATTGTTGTAAATGTATTCACAAGAACCGTTGCTATTTAATTAATACAGGTGCAAAATTGAAATAAAATAGATTCTTGGTGGGGTGTAAGATAGCAATGATCATTGCAATTGTGCCTTGCGCAAAGTGTAAGATAGGGACCATGGTTGCTTATTATGCTTTAAGGGTCTTGAACATTAGAGAAAATTATAATGAGTACCAGCAAAGTATGCAAGAAAATTACAGCCCTTAATTGTAAAACTCTCTCAAACTACATCTGTACAACTATTGAAACCAAGTAAATGGAAAATAAGTGATGGGAAAGTGTGTACTTAATCAATTTACCACTGATTGTATATTAATATAATGTGTTTATACAAGCTTAAAACTCTCAATATAAATGTATACATTGACAGCCAGATTTTACAATGATGAATGTGCTGAATTTCACCACCACAAAGCACATTCTGTCAATCATCATTCCTCCTGCTTCATACTGAGTCCATAAGTGTCATGTTTGTAGTGTAAGGTCAGCTTCATTTTTACAAATTTGACATACCAAGCTGTCATTGATGAAATTTACCTTTAGTAAAAATATGGAGCTAAAGAGGGTGTGGGCCACCTTTTCCCTCTGAGCACTCTTAATTCTTCTTGGAATGTTTTCACTTATGATGCAAATTTTACATGATAAAAAAAATTATGTATTGGATAAAGACTAAGCTGTTCTCATACGTATTTATTTCTTCTTTGAAAATATTTTTGTGTTATTTGGTTGTAAATTACTAAATTAAAGAATATAGTAAACCTTATACTTTTCATAAAATCCCACAATATACTAGAAACTTGGCCGCATTTACTCAATTCGCAAAGTTATGTTTTGCCTTTCACCAAAAACATGTTAAATATAATACATTATGCCAGGCCCTTTTACTTATAATACAGAAGTATCTTATTATAAGTTAATCTTAAACACATTACCAAATATGCATAAATACACAAAAATATACAAAAATAATGCAGTCATACAGTTACAAGAAAGAAGAAATGTATAAACATCTTGAAAACTAACTGGTAGCCTACTTATTAATAGTGGTTGTGTGATCACTGTATATGTTAAATTGGTCTACAACATCCAGCTTTTGTATGCTTCTGGATGGAAACATGATTTACATGACCAAACAAGTTTATTTTTTAATGATATCATATTAGTCTATGTGCGCAATGAAAAGTAATTTTCCAGAAAGAAAATATTGCTTGAAATAGATACAGCAGCCTGCAGCTTTTTTCCATATTCGAGTACAATAACCTTTTGTATAAATGGATTTAAGATATTAACTAACAACATTTACCAAATTCAAAAAATGAATTGTCCCAAAAAATTGTATTTCTTTATTTAAGTTTTTTATTAAAGTTTATTTATATATATACCATTTTATGACATAGTACATTGCCTCAAAGCTGCTTTACGGTGTTTCAAGCCTGAACCCTCAACGAGCAAGCCAATGTGGCAGAGACAAAAAAAATGTTTTTGGTGTCATGGTCTTGATTAAAATAAAAAATACACACTGTGATTATTTACGTGTTTAAAAGTGTTTAACGAATATTTTAAACTACAGACAGAATGCAAATTTTTTTTTTTTGAAAAATGCCATTGTTACTTTGTTTTAATATAAACTGTCTAAAACAACGGTAACCAACATGGTGCCTGCTGCACCTTGTCCCTCGCAGAGAACATGTCAGTCATCCATAGTACTAGTCACAATGGAGCACTGTTTAAATATTGTATTATTTATTGTATTATTTATTGTATGGGCTCTCTATCATCTGGAGAACCTGTGAGGAACATGTTCTTTAATTTCTCCAGTGCTTTCAACACCATCCAGCCTGGACTTCTGAGGGACAAGCTGGATTTTATAGGAGTGGACTCTAACATGACAAACTGGTTTATGGACTACCTCAAACATCCACCACAATATGTGAGGGCATGGGACTGTGTGTCTGAATTACTGATTTGTAGTCATGTTTTTTCTCAGTAGCCCTGTATCAAATGAGAGCAGCTTTCTCTGCAGCCTCTCCTCCAGCAGCAGGACTGTACAATGGAGTCAGCTGTTTGTGCTTCCAAGCTCTCTGTATGTGTGTGTGTGTGTGTGTGTGTGTGTGTGAGGGAGACAGATCTTTTCCCCCAGTATCGGGAGTTAAGTTACCATAAGTTACCAACTGTTTGTTGGCTGTAAACCGTAAACTTTCATAAACCGTCAGAATTTTTCTGAAGGCGAAAACTGTCGCAAAGTTACGGTATTTCCAAGCATCCAACCACCAATTATCTCCCGCTTTATCCTCTAGTAGGGTCGCGGTGGGGTTCCCCATACCCATCCAGGGGAGAACTTTCGGGCGCTGGGCAGATAGACCCAGGACAGGGTGCCAATCCATCTCTGGGCACACACTCACTCACACAGACACACTCTATATGGGGCAATTTTAAGAATTCAATATACTTGATCCATGTTTTTGGACTGTGGGAGGAAACTGGAGAACCCGGAGAAAACCCATGTGGACACGGGAGAACATGGAAACTCCACCCAGATTGGGATTCGAACCGGGAATCCCTAGCGCTGAGAGGCGAACGTGCTAACCACTAAGCCACCGTACCGCCCTATTTCAAAGCAAAACCTTGTTAAAACTGTCTCATCTGTGACTGACTCGTAAAATGGATTCATGCTTTTCTGCCGAAGCTCAGGTTCGTTTATTCAAACTATTTCAGCCAAACCCACCATTTATTACAACTGAATGTACTCTCCACTGCTGACAGACAAATTTCATATGTAATTTAATTTTATCAAATACAACTAATAAATGATCAAACAAAATTAATGTAACAACAGTTTGAAAAATGGATAAATGCACTCATGAAAGGGCAATTTTTAAAGAGGACAGAGGGGGAATAAGGGATCTGGGCTGAAGCTCCTGATGTTTCTAAACTCTAAAAACACCCCTGTCTGTAGTACAGGGGCCCCACAGATAATCGTCTTGGAGCAGTTCCTCTTCACCCTGTATACTGCAGACTTTAA
This sequence comes from Corydoras sp. C115, assembly GCA_019802505.1. Taxonomy (NCBI): domain Eukaryota; kingdom Metazoa; phylum Chordata; class Actinopteri; order Siluriformes; family Callichthyidae; genus Corydoras; species Corydoras sp. C115. The sequence goes on along the minus strand of JAFMOC010000111.1, from coordinate 1,641,405 downwards.
TTATAGTTCACTGAATGACTCCGATGACTCTGCTGTTGTCGGTCTCATTACAAATGATGATGACCGATAATACAGACAGGTGATTCAGAACTTTGTGGACTAGTGCATTTATGCCTATCTAACTGCCTCCAGATCAACACTGGGAAAACTAAGGAGCTGGATTTTTGTAGGCGCAGTCACCCTCTCCCAACACCGGTGAACATCCAGGGAATAGACATTGACATGGTGGACACTTACAAATACCTGGGTGTTCACCTCAACACAACTGGTTGGACAAAACTGCTGCACTTTATAAAATAGGACAGAGCAGACTGTATCTGCTGAAGCGATTAAGGTCGTTTGGTGGGAGACAAGAGAACGATAAACAATCTTCTCTTATGGACAATGAATCTTATTAATCTTACTTAAAAAATACTTTTTACTTACTGGTGTGCAATCTATTTTTCATATCGTCTCTCCTCTGTATTATATGCCATGCACAATATTTTGTAGTTTTTTAATTCCATCCATCCATCCATCCATCCATCAATTATCTTCCGCTTTGTCCCCTACCAGGGTTATGGTGGGCTTCCCCATGCCTATCCAGGGGAGAACGGGCACTGGGCAAATACAACCAGGATAGGGCGCCAATCCATCGCTGGGAACACTCACTCACTCACTCAAACACACTCCATATTGGGCAATTTAGAGAATTCAATTGACCTTGATCCATGTTTGATCCACGCGGAAACAGGGAGAGCATGGAAACTCGAACAGGCAATCCCTAGTGCTGAGAGGCGAACGTGCTAACCACTAAACCACCTAGTTTTTTTTTCCATTTTATTTTATTTTTATTTTTGTATATACAGATCTCTATTTCTATTACATATTTCCCATTTCCCATACATTAGATGTATCTATAACTTTCCCAATTACTGTCACTTCTGCTGCTGAAAAATACTGTGGGTCCTCTATGTCCAGAAACTTTTATGATAATCACATGACTTTTGTAATTATTTGGACATATCTGTTCATGATCAAACATGTTATAAAGGTAGTGGTTAGTTAAAATGGGACATGAGTTTAAGATATGACTGTTGATGATTTCCTTCAAAATATTAGAGGTGACTACACACAAAAATTTAAAATTGTGTGATTTTGATGTGTGATAAAATTGTGTGATTTCTAATTGTGCTACAAGTCATACAGACTGTAAATTAAGATAATGATCTCATAGGTGTTACCATTGCCGTCTTTCCCCGGGAGGAGGGCGGCTAACGCGGAGGTGTAGCGTTCAGCCGCTCGCGCCTAGTGAGCGCTCCCGGGTACCGACCACGTGGGGAAAAACGGAAAACGCTCCCACGGAATACGACCCACGCGGAGAAGGTGCGCAGCGCCGCAACGTGGTTGAACGCGGAAGGAGAGAAAGCGACACCGGGATAAAAACCAAACATCGAATTTAATAAAAATTGGTGCTGGGACACCAACGAAAAGGGGGAACAAACAAACAAAGTAACATAGGGTATATAAACCTCAAAACAAAGATGTGCGCCGAAGAGAAGGAAAACTCAGAATAAATACAAAAGGAACTAAACACGTGAACAAAACAAACCAATCACCCAACTGACAAGGGTCGCGCATAAAGGGAAAGCGGCCCAACAAACAAAAAATAATAATAATAATAATAATAAACATTTCAAGCAAAAAACAAAAAACGGGGGGGGGGTAAAAGTCCCTCAGGCTGTGAATCCAGCCGGCTGCTCCCTGCTGGCGGCATCGAGCAAGTCCTCTCGCAGCGTGGTCACAGATCGGCGCCCTCTCGCTGCGAGGCTGGGAAATGCACCTCCTGGTGCTCCGAGTCCGAGATGGGTGGCCCCTGGTACTTGGGATATGCCGCTGGCGGTCCCCGGTACTCAGACTCGGTCTGGTCGGCGATACAGCCTCTGGTCCTCCGCTCAGCGGTGGGTGACCCCTGGTGTCCAGAACTCTCCAGATATCTTTGGCACGTCTTTCTGTTACCATTGCCGTCTTTCCCCGGGAGGAGGGCGGCTAACGCGGAGGTGTAGCGTTCAGCCGCTCGCGCCTAGTGAGCGCTCCCGGGTACCGACCACGCGGGGAAAAATGCGTGCGTCGGTCCACGGAAAACGCTCCCACGGAATACGACCCACGCGGAGAAGGTGCGCAGCGCCGCAACGTGGTTGAACGCGGAAGGAGAGAAAGAGACACCGGGATAAAAACCAAACATCGAATTTAATAAAAATTGGTGCTGGGACACCAACGAAAAGGGGGAACAAACAAACAAAGTAACATAGGGTATATAAACCACAAAACAAAGACGTGCGCCGAAGAGAAGGAAAACTCAGAATAAATACAAAAGGAACTAAACACGTGAACAAAACAAACCAATCACCCAACTGAAACAATTAAGGAGGAAACGAGGGACAGGTGCCACAGGAACCTGTGACAATAGGTGTCAAAATCTGACTATTAAATGTTGAAACAGATCAACAAAATAAAGATGAATGTATGCTTATTAGCATGGTAAATATTTGTTGATAATTATTGTGAGAAATTTTTGAAATTCATGAACATAATAATAATAATAATAATGATAATAATAACAAAGTAAAGTGATTAAGTGATGTATTTTGCCTACTGTGCGTACACACAGAGGAAGTTGTCCTCCATACTTAACCCATCCGTGCAGTGAAACATACACACACACTGGTGAAGTGAGCACGTATGCCCTGAGCGGTGGTCAGCCTTGAATACGGCGCCCAGGGAGCAATTGATGTTAGGAGTGCCAGGTCACTCCCCCCACATTTGTCGTTTCATTTTGTTTTTTTGTTTTTTGTCCCTTGGGTGTTTCCCGTAGTTAGGTTAAATCAATGGATATTGGGGATTGGGTCTTGCCAGGTCACGTGCTTGTTTCCAGTTAGTATTTATGCCACATGTGTCTCCCTGTTCGGCAGGCCAGCATTATTTGTTTACTGATTCTGTTTACATTTACATTTAGTCATTTAGCAGACGCTTTTATCCAAAGGACTTACAAATGAGAACACCACAAATGTTTAGTCCCGTCACTCGTTGTCCGTTCCTTGGTTTTGTGTATCTGTTCCTTTAATAAACTCCTGCATGATTACCTGGTCACTTGGTTCACTACTTCGCATTTGTCCACCTCACTCTGCACGTTTATGCGAAGCGCCACCAGTGGTCAGACGGCGCCTTTTATGACAATTGGGGTCAGGTGCCTAGCCCAAGAGCACTTTAGCCATAGTACTTGGTGGGACTGGGAATTGAACCTTCAGCTCACAAGGCTGGTTCCACAAGCCCATGACTGCCCCTAATAATAATAATAATAATAATAATAATAATAATAATAATAATAATACTACAAATTAAAGGAGAACCATGTTAATTTAAGTTAAGTTGAATGTTTATCAAACCCTTGCAACCCCTGGCAACAATACTTGTACTGTTAAGTAGAAATTAAAAGGAAAAACAAATCACAGTCACATGCCACAAAATATTTTTAAAAATCCCATCCTTTTAACATTAAAAAATAGTAACATAAAATTAAATTGTCATCAGTCAATTTTAGATCAAATAGAGGAAATAAATATGGAATTGCTAAATTCTGAGAAAAATATTATAAAATCATTCTCTAATTTGCAGTTATAAAACAACTCTCACTAACTAAACTCTGTACTGTCTCTAAGCTGAACAAATAAATTAGTGAAGTAGTAAGCAAACTGACCAAAGGAATTTTATGTGGCATGTAAAACAAACAGAAAAAGAAATATTTTAATGGAAAATTAGAATTTGTTATCATATTATGACATAATGTAACACATGTAGGGAGCTGGACTTGATCAGAACAGATTCAAAGAGCAAAGATTGAAGTGAACATTTGCAAAAGTGGCAGCAATCAGCAAAACATTTAGACTTTTTACAGACATTCTGTAATGTCTGTAACCGGCTTATGAGGAAAGATTCACAGCATAATTATTTAGACTTTAGTACAACATATTTTTTGGTGGTGTCATTAATTGTTTAATCTCAGTGTGAATGCACCTTTTGTTCAAATAGTAATGTTGAGTGTGAAATTCAGCTAGATTTAAAATTCATTTATAGCAGATCATATATGATGGTATGTGTGTCAGAAATGAAACCCAAAAATAAAAGATACACCTGTAAGTTCTAGGTGACTTAACCACATAAACCTTTTTTACTGTTGTTGATTAGCCTGTGTAGCTAGTTTTCTCCATAACTACTGACTGGTGATGCTCTCATTTTTAAGTCATTTTGGATAAAAGCATCTGCTAAATGACTAAATCTAAATCTAATCTAAATATTGAAATTGGCCAGTTTCCCTGTTGTGAATTACTAAATAATAAATTCACTTCTCTCTTTTAATCAATTTACCTATGCTTCACACACAGACACACGTCTCACCATGCATTGTACGGTAAAATTTTATTTATTTATTTATTTATGTTCATCTTGATTTTTCACAAGGCTAAGAACTTTTCATTATGAGAATGGGAAAACAGGATTTGGTACCTGGCCAAAACACACAAACACACGCTCATTTTTATCTGTGCCACAGATCTGCAGGAAACAAGTGTGTGACACATTATGGACAAAAGGGAGACTGTAGTTTGATTATGAAAGGTGTTTTCCAACTGAGAACACACAATCCGGCGTTGTCTTCAACTTGGCAAGAATATGAAATGCATCATGTATACGGAGACAGATACCTCATATTAAGCTTGCTGATCTCGTAAATGTTCAGCCACTTGTAAATGGGGATCAATCTGTAATGGGCCATCACTGCAGGTAGACATTTTAATAAAAGTAAAATGCATGATAAAGCTACCTGGTTAATGTGACAGCTGCAGACTCTGTCCTGACACTTATCTGTGAAACTAGGCTTCAAGCTTTATTACTGTAAACACTCAAACATCAATCACAATCACATGAAACACTCATAACTCATGCCTTTAACATTCATACCCCTCTTCTTTTATGTCTCTTACTGTTTCTCATTTCCTTTCTGATTTTTGCTCTTTTGTTTTGATCTTTTCTATCTTGTTTAACCAAAAGTCAAAATTTATTTAGGTCATAGATAAACAATAGATATAGATTGGGTGCATGAAGGCTTGGCTACATGTCATATTGTCAGGGCGGGTGTCTGCAGAGGCAAAAAAGCAAGCGCCGTAACGCAGAGAGGATCCAGGAGGTGCAGGTAAGTGAGTAGGTATTTATTGATTCGCTGAATCGACACAAAGGACAATGGACTCAGACACCGTGTGACACAAAATAATGCCGGTCTGCTGATGGAATGGAAATGGTAAGCATATAAACACAAACCAGACCATGTGAGAAAAGCAACTGATGAAAATAACAAATAAACTAAATTTGGAACACAAAAGTAACTAAATGAAAATGAAAACAGGTGAGGTGCAGACGACAGAGAGCGGAGATGAAAACGGGGGACCCCGGGCCCTGCGTGATGACTGTCGGCACCGGTGGGATGTAGAGGGCCGTGAGCGACCATGCAGGCGGCCTTTTGAGGGCGCGTAGGCGGCGGAGCGACGGCCTTTTGAGGGCACAAAGGCGGTGGAGTGGAAGCCTTTTGAGGGCGCGAAGGTGCTGGTGCCTATTGAGGGGGCAAAGGCACTGGAGCCTTTTGAGGGTGTGAAAGCGCTGGGGCCTTTTGTGGGTGCAAAGGTGCTGGGGCCTTTTGAGGGTGCGAAGTCGCTGGGGCCTTTTGAGAGGACAAAGATGGCGCTGAGGCCTTTTGAGAGGATGAAGACAGCCTTTTGAGAGGGACTACAGCGGGCTCTGGCACTGGAGGGACTACAGCGGGCTCTGGTGCTGGAGGGACTACAGTGGCCTCTGGAGGCAACTGAGAGGGCGTGACTGCAGGGGGAACCTGAGAGGGCACGACTGCAGGGGGAACCTGAGAGGGCGCGACAGCAGGGGGAACCTGAAAGGTGTGACCACAGGGGGAACCTGAGAGGGTGCGACCGCAGGGCTGTCTCGGGCACACACAGACACAGGGCTGTCCAGCACAGGACACACCAGTAACAAAAGCGAGGAATGTTCATCCTGAACATCAGTGGGCAACTGGAACTGAGCGGAGGGCAACTGGCACTGTATGGAGGGCACATGGCACTGTGCGGAGAGTAACTGGTACTGCACGGAGGGCAACTGGAACTGCGCGGAGGGCAACTGGCACTGCGTGGAGGGCAACTGGCACAGTGTGGAGGGCAACTCCTCTGGAACCATGGGCTACTCCTCTGGAACCATGGGCTGCTCCTCCCGACCACCATAAGTTTGCGGAACTGTGTTAGTGTTCTCCACCTCCGCCTCCTTTACCTCCTGGACACAGAAACAATCCGCCAGTATCCCAGCACAGAGAACAGACAAAACATTACACACAACACTATCAGGGACTTCGGGGACACACAGAGGAGGATTACACTGGGGACCACCACCAACACACCCCTCAGACACCCCACAGACATCAAACACCCAACAGACACCCAAACATTCACTCTCCCCAGACCCCACACACTCCACAGGGACAGCTGAGGGTGCGGATACCACAGAGGGGACCGCCTCCTCGGTGGAACTGGGAGGTGGCTTAGCCATGCCTCGGCGGCTGCGGCGGCTCCTGCGTTTAGGCTGGGGCACCGACTGATGAGGTTGGGGGCGCACACCTGGAGAGGTCGGTGAGCAAAGATGAGGGAGGACGAAACGAGGGAAGGGCAGTGAAATGTCGGGGGCAGGAGTACGGGGAAACGGAACAAAAACAGGGAGGTTTTTCAGAGGAGGAACTGGTATGACTAGTGTGTTTGGAGGGCTTTTGGGAGCTGGAGGGGCAATTGGGCCACAAATAAGGGGAATTTAGTAGGACGTGGGGAGGAAGAATGTGTCCCGAGAGAAAGGAATCAAAATCATCCTCTGAGTCAACACACACGAGACTCTCTTCAGAATACAATGATTCCGTTTCATCCCAGGATACAACTTCCTCGTACCACCACCACGGTTTTGACATGACGGGAGACAAAAGGAAAAAACAAAGAAAAGTGATTGAAACACCTGATTCTAATAATTTGGATGGATGAGCAAATACTTATATGTATATATATATATATATATATATATATATATATATATATATATATATATATATATATATATATATATATATATATATATATACATACACAATTCCTTACTTCAAACCACAAAATTCGACATGGGATCCTGCAGATATTTAAACACTCAATTTAAGTAAAATTATTACAGCCACCAAGAAGCGATTCAAAGGTCGTTATTTTAGGGATTGTTAGCAGGCTGTTAACTACCCAGGCAATGTTAATAAGTTTTCCAGTAGGGTTATCTTTGGTGTATAACTTGTAGTATATTAGTATAGTAGCCTCGTGATTATATGATGGTATGAAACCTTACACATAAAATTAATAAAGAAATGCCGGCAGGTCACAGGGACGAAAACTGGTGGCAGGCCCAACTAGGATCCCCGGGATAGCTTAACTGTGAGCTCTCGCTATGAGGACTGAAATAAAATAGAGCTCAGGCAACACATCAGGAAGAGAAGAAAGTAATGTTAATAACATTAACCACCCAGGAGGCATAGGCAAAAGTTAATCCAACACATGGACCGAAACTCCAGCATCGCTAATATAGTAGTGCCAATTCTGGTGAAGCGACACGGCTCCTCATAGACACCAGAGACACCAGAAAACGAATTGGTGAAGCAGGAGACACAGGTGTTACATTACCCTCTCTCTCACAAGAAGTAGAATAGACAGGCAGAGAAGAAGAATGGTACATGGTGGCCGACCCATTGATCAGGGTGGGCAGTGTAGAAATCCAAAATAAGTTGGGATCTAAAATGTCACTGGCTCCAACTCAGGTGTGTCCCTTCCCGAAGTTCTCCAAGTTCAAGTTCAAGTTATATTGACACAGTGCAGCATGTGACTCTGGCATCACTGACTAGAGCAGCATAACTAAAAAAGGCAGATACTGCAGACTCTACATAGTTGAGATGGCTCCCCGGAACAGCATCATTTCAGCACCCCCAATTAATGATGAGGTAAGTGAAGAGGTGAAACCCCAGCACACATTACATTACATTTACATTTAGTCATTTAGCAGACGCTTTTATCCAAAGTGACTTACAAATGAGAACATTACAAGCCAGAAGCTATGCAGAAAACCAACTACACTGAAAATTCATCAAATCTGATTGTTATTTGATGCTGCCCCCCCCCCTTTTTTTTTTTTTTTTTTTTTTTTTTTTTATACACACTGATCGCAAATTACCACCCCAACACAGCCAAGCCTGAGATCTACATTTTTATCTACAGGGGATTAATTAAACGCAATATTAAATAAATGTGTTTTTAATTTATTTTTAAAGATTAATAGTGATTCAGAATCACAAACAGTAACTGGAAGGCTATTCGAAAGTTGAGGAGCCTTGTGGGAGAATGCTCTTCCATCAGCAGTAATTTTATTTATTCCAGGAGCAAACCAGCACCTTGAGATCAAAGCTTGCGTATTGGTTTGTACAATTGAATCATCTCACTCAGATACTGTGGAGCCTGATTATGTTGAATTTTATATGTTATCAATAAAATTTTGTACTCAATACGAAACTTAACTGGTAGCCAAAGCAAGTTTGATAACACAGGACTGATATGATCAAACTTTCTGGTTTTAGTTAAAACTCTAGCTGCAGCATTTTGCACAAGTTGCAATTTATGTAAAGATTTATTAGAACATCCTGTCAGAAGTGAATTACAATAATCTAACCTTGAGGTAATAAAAGCATGAATTAGTTTTTCTGCATCTTGGAAGCCGGCTTCCTAGCCGGCTGAGCTATCATGGATAGATTCAGCCAACCGTCCTCTAAAAGTTCCGAGACAAACAACTTAAGGAGGAAAGTGTGAAAGACCGGACAAATTCTCCACACCCGAAGAAAGTCCAGGTGATACGAAACCTCATTGATGCAATTAAGTATGTGAAGCAGCCCTATTTATTCTGTTAGCAATACAGGTAAAACCAATGAGTTAGAGGGTTTCCTTCCTGGGGTGCTTACTGCAGGGAGAGCAGGAAGTTTGGTTTTCTTCTTGTTGCGAAATTGTAAAGAGTAATTCTATGGACAAGGACGGACATCACAGTTGTCAACCGGGTGATTAGTGCTCCCATAGCAGAGGCAATGGCCAGCTTATATGCGTGCTCTGAGCACGATAGCTGGACAGTATCGAGCTGCATGGGTGTCTCTTTTAATTCGGCCTGTTGCTGTGCACTGCCCTCAATGGAAGTTTGAGTAAACCTCATTGATGCAATTAAGTATGTGAAGCAGCCCTATTTATTCTGTTAGCAATACAGGTAAAACCAATGAGTTAGAGGGTTTCCTTCCTGGGGTGCTTACTGCAGGGAGAGCAGGAAGTTTGGTTTTCTTCTTGTTGCGAAATTGTAAAGAGTAATTCTATGGACAAGGACGGACATCACAGTTGTCAACTGGGTGATTAGTGCTCCCATAGCAGAGGCAAAGGCCAGCTTATATGCGTGCTCTGAGCACGATAGCTGGACAGTATCGAGCTGCATGGGTGTCTCTGATAATTCGGCCTGTTGCTGTGCACTGCCCTCAATGGAAGTTTGAGTAAACCTCAACGCAGGCATTGCGTTGATCCAGGTTGATGGCGGCCATAATGAGGGTTTCAATTAAGATATGAGCATAACAACAACCAAGGGCCCTTGGAATGTCAGGTTCAGCACGGTCAGGGCTGGTTCATTCCAGGTGGTGTGGGCAGCCAACATACAAAACTCAAGTACATAATCCGACGTAAAGTGGGCTCCCTGCTGCAGTTTTCTGAGCACTTCTCCACATGGACGACCAGCAAACAAGAATGATTTTGGGTATCTGTGAATTTAGCTTCCCATATTGCTGTAGGTGCCAGATGCCAGCTCTATCAGTGAGGCAGGGCATGATAAAAATAAATCTTTGGACGTCCGACATGGGAGGATGGGATTAGCCAGGTACAGTTCACACTGCAGAAGAAAAGTGGCACACATCTCCGGATTGCCCTCGTAATGCTTCGGTTCTGAAAGTGACAGCAGTGAAGACACCATGGCTCCGGACACTAGTGGAGATTCCGCCAAGGTGGTGCTTGGGTTTTCAATGCTAACATGGCCTGTTCTTGTGAGTCCTGGAAAATTTAGAATGGTTTGTAAGGTATTAGTTATACTCAAAAACTCCTGATGAAGATCTACGAGTTGACAACCTTGTTCGAGCAGGATGCAATGGGGTCCTCAAGACTTCCTGTAGAGGATGGTGTGGCATTGTATTCTGTCAAGGCAGTTGAACAAAAATGTGAACCTCACTCTTCACAGTCACAGAGGTTGGTTTATTTGGTTGCCAAAAATATGAGTAAATGAAAAACAAAAGCAAACAAATAAAAGAACACAGACACAACACCGGGCCAAGAATTGGTGGCAATATAGGATCCGTGGTGTAATGTGTTATAACGTGGCGTCCGTCCTTACTTAAAGCTGCGCATAACTGCACTGAGTGAGGTGCTTGAACGCGCTGTGTGGAGTCAGGCAACCAGTTAAGCGTAACTCGGCTTTTATTAAAGCAAAAGGACATTAAAAACAAAGGACCGAGAACGCGCGGCAGAACTAAACTAAATGCTGGTCTGCTGAGAAATGAATAAGGGGAAACATAAATAACCGAAGTCAGACCACATGACAAACAAGACCAATAAAGTGAACAGTTAATTAATGAAATGAGGGACCCATGAAGGATGTGAAACATTCATTTACTGAAAATGGGTAAGAAACGGTAAGGAGTGGCCTGGTACTCCTAACATACTGTGACTTGGTGCGCTCCTAATGACCAGCAGTATAATAATGCTGAGTATAATAATCATTAACCACTCAGGGCATATAGGCATAAGTCATTTTTAACTTTAAGGACATATGCCTTTCTGGAAATTATATTGGAACTATGTAACTATTCAGGCAAGATCTATTTTCGGCAAGGAACTGATAAGAATCAGAATCAGAATCAGGTTTATTGGTCACATACGTAGTTATACATAGTACAGCCAGCAGTGAAATTTCTTTTTTGACCTCTCCACAGAAAAATAAAATTTGTTTAAAAAGGATAAGAAAGAAAGGTAGAGTAAGATAAAAAAAGATAAAGATAAAATTTGACTATGTATTTACAATGTGCAATGGAATTATAAAGTGTGTTAAAATTAAAGTGTGATGTGCTTTTCGTGCAAATATTGCAGTGCAGTGTTACAGGTTAATGTCCTTTTAGTCCTGGTTCAGGGTCCGAATCACCGTAGGGAAGAAGCTCCTCCTCATCCTCTCTGTGTTTGCCTTCAGGACACGAAAACGCCGTCCTGATGGCAACAGAGTGAAGAGCTTGTTGTCAGGATGACTGAGGTCTTCCACAATCTTTTTGGCTTTGGACCAGCACCGTTTCTTGTAGATGGTCTGGAGGTCTGGAAGTGCTACTCGGATGGTGCGTTCGGCCGAACGTACCACCCTTTGTAGTGACCGTCTGTCCAGATGGGTGCTGTTCCCGAACCAGGTTATGATGTTCCCTGTGAGGATGCTTTCGACGGTGCGGAGTAGAAGTTCTGCAGGACCTTGGAGGGCAGCCTGAAGTCTCGTAAACGTCGAAGGTGGTAGAGACGCTGACGAGCCTTCTTTGCCAGTTTGTTAATGTGGCAGGACCAAGATAGGTCCTGTGCGATGTGAACTCCAAGGTACTTGAAGTTGTCTACTCTTTCTACTGCAGCGCCGTTGATCCTCACAGGGTGGAAGCTCCTCGTCTGTTTCCTGCTGTAGTCCACTATCAGCTCCTTAGTTTTGCTGACGTTCAGTTGGAGATTATTATCCTGGCACCAGGTCTCCAGGTGAATAATCTCCTCCATGTAGGCCCGCTCATCGTTGTTGGAGATCAGGCCTACTACAACGGTGTCGTCAGCAAACTTGATGATAGTTGTGGAGCTGAAGGTGGCCACGCAGTCATAGGTGTATAATGAGTACAGCAAAGGACTCAAAACACACCCCTGAGGAGCCCCAATGCTGAGATTGAGGGGGGTGGAAAGATGCTTGCCAACCCACACTGCCTGCCGTCTGTCCGTCAGAAAACTGGAGATCCAGTGACACAGGGATGGGTGAAGTCCCAGATTCTCCAGCTTGGTGTTGAGTGTGGAAGGGATAATAGTGTTGAATGCTGAACTATAGTCCACGAACAGCATTCTAACATAATTATTCCTCCCAGTGTCCAGGTGAGACAGGGCAGAGTGAAGCAGGTGTGAGATGGCATCATCCGTGGAGCGGTTATGGCGGTAGGCGAACTGTAGGGGGTCTAAGGAGTCCGGAAGTGAAGAAGTGATGAAGCCTCTGATCAGTTTTTCAAAGCACTTCATCACAACTAATGTTAGGGCTACAGGGCGGTAATCATTCAGGCAGGCTGGCTGAGATGTCTTTGGAACCGGGACAATGACAGACTGTTTAAAGCACGATGGTACGACGCCCAGTGACAGAGAGAGATTAAAAATCCTGGTGAATACCGGAGCAAGTTGGGATGCGCAGGTTTTCAGGACACGCCCGCATATCCCGTCTGGTCCTGCAGCTTTCCTGATATTCACTCCTCTGAACACTTTCCTGACGTCACTCTCCGAGATGACGAGTGGCGGCTGTTCGTCGCGAAGGTCTGCGCATGCGCGGCCAGCTGCGCAGCGAGCCGTGTTGGATGGAGCGCCGAAGCGAGCATAAAAGTTATTTAGCTCGCTCGCCAGCGTCCCATCTGCACTCGTTAAACCGGAGGGTGTGCTATTATAGTCCGTCACTGTCCGCAGTCCCTGCCATAAAGATCTAGAGTCACGCTGCTGGAACTGTGACTCTAGTTTCTCGGCATAGCGCTGTTTTGCCTGTCGTACCGCCCTGCGTACTCCGTATGACGCGGCTTTGTATTCCTCCATGCTGTTGCCGATAAGTCTTGAGTTATATGCAGCTGTACGAGCTTTCAAAGCATCACGGACAGATGTATCCATCCATGGCTTCTGGTTGGGAAACGTCCTGACGGTGATTCTAGGAACCGTGTCATTAACCAGCTTCCCAACGAAGCTCACTACAGAGTCCGCAAACAGACTGACGTCATCAGCACAGCTGGTTTGGAACATGTCCCAATCCGCGTCATCCAGAGCGTCTTGCAGGGTGTCCACCGATTGGTCGGTCCAACGCGGCACCTCCCTCTGAGCCACGACTTCCTGTTTCAGTCTTTGTTTATATTTTGGCATCAGAAAGATGGCGGCATGGTCGGACTTCCCAAACGGTGGATGAGCCTGAGCCCTGTAACTGTTCCTAATCATGGTGTAACAATGGTCCAGTGTCCGGTTGCCTCTGGTTGGGCAGCTGATGTGCTGATGAAACTCCGGTGCTGCACGTCTAAGGTTAGCGCTGTTGAAATCGCCAACGACGATGAGCGCGGCGTCCCGGTGTTGAGTTTGGAACTGTGTGAGCGCGTCATGAAGCTCACACAGCGTGGTGTCCGTGTTGGCCTGGGGTGGAATGTAGACTGTAGTAACGATGACCGAAGTAAATTCCCGAGGAAGATAGAAGGGACGAAACTTGAGTGCGAGCAGTTCCAGGTTCGGTGTACAGGAGCGTGTCAGTGTAACAACACCGGTGTTGTTGCACCAGCGATTGTTTACAAAAACACAAACTCCGCCACCTTTAGACTTCCCCGAGTCCACAGTTCTGTCCATACGGTGCACTGTGAAGTTCCCGGACGGCAAGATGGCGTGGTCCGGTACCGCTGGGTTCAGCCATGTCTCGGTGAAGCAGAGAAGGTTGCAGTCTCTAATGTCCCTCTGGAACTTAACTCTCGCCCGAAGGTCGTCCAGTTTATTCTCCAGAGACTGGACGTTGGCTAGCAGGATACTAGGTAAGGGGGCACGGTGTGCCCTGGCCCTCAGCCTGTTCCTGATGCCCGCTCTTTTCCCTCGGGGTCGTCTCTTTTTGTCGCGTCCATTGTTCTCCCTCAGAATTTCCCTCGGCCAGTTCGGATTTGGAGTTAAAAAAGTCGTGAGGTGAGTGGATTGTAAATTACAGTTGTGATCAAATTTATTCAACCCCCACTGAAATAAAGTGTTTTGGCCAGTTTGACATTGATTTGGATCATTTCAGTCATCTTATTTACAATTATATCAAAGAGGCACTTATAAATTAGACAAATATAACATAATATTTATGATGGCATAACCACAAATGTCTTTACTGTGCTCACATCATTATCAGTTTTATTCAACCCCCTAGTGACATTATTTTTTAGTACTTAGTACAACATCCTTTTCCAGTTATGACAGCTTTCAAGCGTGAAGCATAGCTTGACACAAGTGTCTTGCAGCGACCTATGGGTATCTTAGCCCATTCTTCATGGGCAAAAGCCTCCAGTTCAGTCACATTCTTAGGCTTGCGCACTGCAACTGCCTTCTTTAGGTCCCACCAGAGGTTCTCAATTGGATTTAAGTCTGGTGATTGCGATGGCCACTCTAGAATGTTCCAGCCTTTCATGTTCAACCATGCTCTAGTGGACTTGGATGTGTGCTTCGGATCATTGTCCTGTTGGAAGGTCCAACGTCTCCCAAGCCGCAGGTTTGTGACTGACTCCATCACATTTTCCTCCAAGATCTCCTGGTACTGAAGGGAATTCATGGTACCCTGCACACATTGAAGCTTTCCTGTACCATTAGAAGCAAAACAGCCCCAAAGCATAATTGACCCCCCGCCATGCTTCACAGTAGGCAAGGTGTTCTTTTGTTCATAAGCCTGGTTCTTCCTCCTCCAAACATAGCGCTGGTCCATTGTCCCAAACAGTTCTAATTTAGTTTCATCTGACCACAGTACACTGTCCCAAAACCTTTGTGGCTTGTCCACATGACTTTTGGCATACTGCAGTCGACTTTTCTTGTTCTTGGGAGTCAGCAAGGGGGTGCGCCTGGGAGTTCTGGCATGGAGGTCTTCGTTATGCAGTGCGCGCCTTATTGTCTGAGCTGAAACTTCAGTGCCCACATCTGACAGGTCTTTTTTCAGTTCCTTAGCAGTCACGCGGGGATTTTTCTCCACATTATGCTTCAGGTAGCGCACAGCAGTCGCGGTCAGGATCTTCTTTCTGCCACGACCAGGTAACGTTTCCACTGTGCCCTTTAACTTGAACTTGCGAATGATACTTCCGATAGTGTCTCTTGGAATATTTAACTACTTCGCAATCTTTTTATATCCATTGCCATTCTTGTGAAGATCAATAACCTCTTCTCTTGTCTTCTGGGACCATTCTCTTGCCTTCACCATGCTTGTAAACACACCAGTAGATGTCTAGAAGGAGCTGAGTATCACAGTCCTTTTAAATCTGCCTAATTGGTGCTTATCATGCTTGATTGCTGCTCGTTGACATCCACAGGTGTTTTCAATACCTGATTGAAAACACTGGAATGAACCTCTGTTCTTATGAGTGGTAGTTGTAAAGGGGTTGAATAATTGTGTCAATGAAGAAATCACAAAAAGGCCATTTAATACTTTATGACAAAAATAATTGATGCTATCTTAGTTGCATTTAGTTCTTTAACAAGTCCTTGTAAGATTTCATTATGAACACAATTACAAATGTGCACTGAATTCCATAAAACCCTTCGCAGCAATGGGGGTTGAATAAATTTGATCACAACTGTAATAGAAACAAGAGTCTCTATCGTATTTAATGCGTGCCGTGGTGAAAAGAAAAAGAGTGTAAAAGTATTATAAATAAGAAAAATAAACAAAATAAGGTAGAAGGGTTGTGGAGAAGTCGTGACGGCAGCCGACCTCACCGGCGCCATCTTCGCCATCTTGATAAATAATAATAAAAACTTGTTCAGTGTCAAGCTGCCAAAGCTATGTGTTAGAACCAGCTCACTGGGACTGAGGTAAATTCTCTTTTCAAAATACTAGGCTTCTTTATAGCACAGCGGCAGAATCACCCTGAAATATTTTCAAAGACGACCACAAACATAAATGGTTGTATACTGTTTGTCTTAAACTGCTACTTTATACTTTAATTTTTATAGTTTGGTTTCTTTCTCTCAGCATGCCTACTCTGTCACCTGAGTTCTAATTCACCTGTCTCTCATTTCCCTTTAATTTTCAACTACCTGGTTCCTCTATTCATGCTCTCTTTTGCTCGTTTTCATGTGTTGGTTCTCTGTAACAGACTGATTTTTTCTCTTCCTTCTGAGGTGTCTGGAATTGATTTTATCACATCTATCTGCATTGTTGCATTTCCAGTATTGTGTTACTAATTTGTCAAATATTTTTTCTGTTGTTTACTTGTTTCTTGTTTGGCGAATGTTGGTTGGTCAAATAATAATTAGGCTTTTTTCTTTGTTATAAAGCTAGGCTAATTCCTTATCATTTCGATATATTACCTCATTCTAGTGTTTTTAGCCACATTGGCTCATAGTTTCTGTTTGTACCAAATAAACCTTATTTATGTTTGTTTACTCAATTTCCTTTTTTTTTTAACTTTACTCTTTGTCTTGTTTACAACTTCTTGTTCGTCTGAACTTTTAACTTTTTTTCTATTGTATTTGTTTCTCGTGCGCCATTAAGCCAACTACAACCATTTAACACTTTAAAATAGAGTAATTTACATTGTGAGGAACAGTCTGAGGTTCCTACAATTACATTTACACAAGGTCCCCACTAAGTGAAAAAGGTTTTGATCTCTATGCTGTTATATATCTGCACACACACACACACACACACACACACACACACACACACACACAGTGGTGATCTAAGTAAGATGGCAGGCAGTCCTTGCCTGGTTCAGTCTTGGAAGGACACAGTAGGTTTGGCGTTTGCCTCATCACATCTTTGATTTCAACTTAATGAAAGTGGCATGACCGTGTAGAAAAGCAGAGCAGCTGCCATTAGCTCATAAACCGGAGGCAAATCCTCTACAGGAGTGTTACATCAGCCCATCCACATAATTCCTGACTCTGCTCAGCTTTCAGATGTCTAATGAGTTTAACATGGCAAAGTCAGAATGTTAAAACTACATGTCATCATTGCTTTATTGTTCTTATCGCCATAAAAGGGTGAACCGTAGTACCATATTGAGAAAAAAAAAAAAAAAAAAAAAAAAAAAACATTAAAATTCTATCTAAATTAAAATTCTAAGTCTATCAAATTTATAGTTTATTCAAATGTTTTGTTTTATTGAATACAATACCCAGCTTAAATACATTATTTGTGTGAGTGAAATTTGTTAAACATTGTATGTGCTCATGTTAATAAATTTCTCAAATAAAATCTAAGACTTGTTTTAAACTGGGAAGAGAACACCAGAAACATAAAAAAAGTTAACATACTAATACAAATTTGTATTATATATGTATATGTATACCATAAAATTTATTCTAGGTCATTGGAAAAAATATATAACTTTTTACCAGCGAGGCTTGATATTAGTTAATATAAAATACTAATAGTACCAGAGTGTGTAGTTCATTCATTCATTATCTCCCGCTTTATCCTCTATTAGGGTCGCGGTGGGGTTCCCCATGCCCATCCAGGGGAGAACATCTCAGGCGCTGGGCAGATAGACCCAGGACAGGGCGCCAATCCATCGCTGGGCACACACTCACTCACACAGACACACTCTATATGGGGCAATTTTTTGAGAATTCAATTGACTTGATCCATGTTTTTAGACTGTGGGAGGAAACCGGAGAACCCGGAGGAAACCCACGCGGACACGGGGAGGACATGGAAACTCCACCCAGATGGGGATTGGGGATCCTTAGCGCTGAGAGGCGAACGTGCTAACCACTAAGCCACCGTGCCGCCGAGTGTGTAGTTAAAATTGTTAAATTGTATATTTTTTTCACAAAAATGGTTTGACAATAACATTTTAAAGCATAATTTAAAGCACCAGCTTCTTGTGTCAGTACATGTAGCTATTATTACTGCAATGATTGAATAAATCACACTCCAAAACACACACACACACATACAGTTAGTGCTGCTGCCAAAATGAAGTTCTATAGCATACAAATAGTGATTCAACTCAGGTGGATATGAAAGGTTAAGCGACCTTATATCAACACTTATTCAGATGACCTCTAAATGCATAAAAGTATATTATCCCCAGCTTTTTCTCTTGAAATATTATTTTCTCCTGGCTGCTAATCTAAAATAGGAAGAGCTGGAATGTGTCAGTTCGTGTGTATATGTGTGTGTGTGTTTTCACCAGAAAACACAGCATTGTATTTGAAACTGTTATTTATCCTACAATGCGCGCTTGTGACCCTGCTTGCAAGGCTATTCTATCTATCTCCAGCTCACCATTGTGATAATTCAATTTCTGGAAGGAGAAGGCCAGGACAAAAGATCACAAATTAACAAAAGGAAATGATCAATTTCAGAGATGAGATAATTTAATCTAATCTGAAACCCATATCTTTTTAAAATAAACTTTTTGCAAGATCAGGTTAGATTTTACATTGTTCTAAATATGAATGTGGTCACTTTTCCCAAAAGAATCCCTAACAAACTTCTGACTGCCTAACATTTAGAGCTTCAACTCAGTGTGGAAATGTTGTATTGCTGAGAGACTTTAGACTGGCAGGCAGATTCGTAAAAGATAAACATTTAGAAGTGAACACAGATGCCATCAAACATTGTGAAAAAAAGTGGCTCTATAAATGCTGTGATTGCAGGACTCCACACTTTAATTGTAACATGTTTAAGAATGTTAGACTTTTGTATTTTAAGTAATCCCAATTTTATAGAGATAAACTTGTGACGCTTCAAGTTTAACTTAACTTTAATTCTTCTACTGAAACTTATAGCTTGATATATTTTTTTTAAATATTTTTTTTAAATGTGTATTCCTAAAGTCTAAAACAACTAATTGCCATATTATAGCCACATATAAATTATGTTAAATCATGAGCATTTACACTGCATTTGAATAACATGAATTATTTATTAAATTCCCAATTTCTGATGAGGGTGCTCTTCATGGGTGAAACATACAGGGCACTGTATACTATCCAGCTCTCACTTAACAATAAATAAATAAATAAATAAATAAATAAAATAATACTCAAAATGTGGAGGTCTTATGGTGGTCCTTACCAATAAATAGGTGTAACAGGTACTAAGGAAGTATAGAGTAACAGTTGAACAATAATTATATAACTATGAAGGGCATCTATATTGTAAATGCAACTGATAAAATAGAAAGTGATGTGGATCTAATAAAGTGGTCTGTGAATGTATATTCAGTAGATATTTATAGTATAAAAAGTTCTGGGCACACCTGATCATAAGTAACAAAATCCTGAAAGTTTATTTGCCATAACTTAGCATATTGAAAAAAATAAAAATAAATTAATAATTTGTGTTTTAAGTTTATGAAAATCTAATATGTAGGAGAAAAAAATGTAACAGTAAAACATGTATGTAAGGTAATTACATGTAGATGAAACATTTTATTTACCTAAAATCTGGTGACACAGTGGTTAGCACTTTTACATCATGATAAGAGGGCCCTTATTGTGCAACCCCAGGCAGGGTGGCATACTTAGAAATTGCTTGAGAGATCTTGCAGATGTAGAAACCAAGGATCATTCTTTACAAAAATTGTGCATGACACAACTCATGTACCACCTTTAAATAGCCTGAATGTGCTGATATGACACAAACAAACTAAATGTAGAAGAATAATGGGTTTATATATTAGTAGTAGACTATTGCAGGACAAAACATGGTGTCACACTGTACTAAAATATACAGACCACATTGACCAGGATTATATTAGAATATAATTTAAGTGTATCAGAATTATAGAATAAAGTATAAAATAAAAGTACATGGTGTATGTTTGATTTCCTTTTTCATGCGTCTTTCTTTATTATATATTGATGTTGTGTAAGGTAAATTCTGTAGACTTACATAACATCCATTTTTGCAAAAATGTCATATTTGGTATGCAATTTTGACAAGATACACACCAATCTCTTAAATTTTTCCTGTTTCTGGTCTGAAATTGAGCATTTTCCAGATTCCCATGCTGCACTGTCTGTTTCAGGAAGTGGTGTTGCGGTTAGCATTCCCTCTGTCCTTAGCATTTTTCCTTCTCCACATTACACATGTAATCAGCTCAACGTCCAAACCACACACCCAACCGCAATGTCAGTGAATCGCGGCCCTGAGCCACCACAGTATTAACCAATCACACAAGGCCCATCCGCCCATGTTGGGGTGAGGCATGGGCCGTGACTCGGTCAAATAAATCACAACCGACAGCAGGAATGAATGCCTGACGTTTTTCCCTTTTATTAGTGGCCTTGAGCACTGATATTAGCGCTTAGAGAAAACAATATTTTTATATAACAATTCTACTCCTTAAAGCTGCTGTTATTTTTAGCCAGAATTTCAGAGCATGCATGTCGACCTGTCATGGCATAAAATATCTTACATTTTTGTTGTACATTTTGTTGCTGGTCATGCAAAGCAGAGATTCTATGTACACTTTTCAAAGTCTTATGCAAATGATTTGCACCTTTGTGTATGGCAACACTGCACTAAAGCATGCAACCATCATGCATTCCTTTAGCTGTTTCTTGTAACAAACAGGGTTGTGAGGGATGCTAACAACTAAGCTCTGACAGCAGTAATGGCAGCTTATAGATCCAAGCTAGCATTTAATACATTTCAAATCAATGTATTTTTATGTGTAAAAGCACCATGGCCATCCCAGCATTCCAACACAGGGCAAAACCAAATACAATTACAAAGTCATTTAACCCAGGAGCAACAAACAAAAAAACATCATTTTTGTTCAACATGGTGAACATTTCTGTTCAAATTTCTAGTCTGAAACAGCTTAATGTAAAGACATACTAGGGAAGTCATAGCCTTATAAAGCTAATAGAGCATTAGTTCATAGTTTAAAATTAAAAAAATTATTATATATATAGCTCAAAATTAATAGATAGTTAATAAATTAATGTTTAAAAAAATAATAATAATAAAAAATAGATATGAAAATGCACCCTTAAAACTGTGCAGGCCACAATTGTTTTATATAATAAAAATAAACTAAATAGTTGCTCTGCAATAAATAGTTCTAAATAGCTGAAAATGAATTTAATTTAAGTTTAGTTCTGAAAGAAAAAATTTAAAGTAACTCTGGCACTACTGATTAGTGCACCATTACTGAAGGAGGCAGATACTGCAAATTACCTAGTCAAGAGAGCTCAATAATATAATAACATTTTAGCACTGCTAAATGTGAAAACACTCTCTATCCCAATTCACCAACTCACAAAAGTTGAATCTGAGCTCCACATATTTACAGAATATAAATTCTAAATAAAAAAGATAATAGAGAAAAAAGTAAAATGCTCCTCCATCCATAGAAATTTGATTAATTTTACTGACTAAAAGTAAACCTTTGGAGCGGCGCTGGTGTGTTTGATTATACAACTAAATGTTTTCTCAGTTTTTGGTTTTCTGGATGATGTAGGAGTTTCTATTTTATTAATAGATTTTTGTTATCCAAACAGAAATTAACTAAGAGTTGTAGTGCTCTATTCATTTAAATTACTAATTCTGTTATAATAATAATAATAATAATAATAATAATAATAATAATAATAATAATAATAATAATAATAATTTAGCCCAGCGATGGATTGGCGCCCTGTCCTGGGTGTATCTGCCCAGCGCCTGAGACGTTCTCCCCTGGATGGGCATGGGGAACCCCACCGCGACCCTAATAGAGGATAAAGCGGGAGATAATGAATGAATGAATGAATGAATAATAATTTATATTATTATTATTATTATTATTATTATTATTATTATTATGTATTATTATTATTATTATTATTATTATTATTATTATTATTATTATTATTGATAATAATAATCTGCGTAGTTAATAGGTTAGTATTTAAATCATCTTAAATTGGAACATAAGTATGATTTTGATATTCTTCACAAGCCATAAAGGAGAATGTATGTGTTAAGAGTTTACTTAAATTAATTCATGTGAATTAAGCATGAAATAATATTTTCCTCACCACATTATTCCAACAGTGCTGCTATTTTTAAAAATGTAGCTTAAAAACATGTTTGGATCTGTTTTGCCATGAAGACAAAGTGGTTGATGACGTCTTACAAGGCATGCAAAACAAGAAATATGAGAACAGTCCCAAAAGAGTATAATTTTTGGAAAGACCCACACTGTTCATGATCAGAGGAATTCCTCTTAAATTGCTAAAGTACTAAAAGTTTAAAAATGCAGATGTTTATATTAACATCTCTTCCAGTGTTTTGATGGTGACAGTTGATATTCTTAGCAACCAACTGTTCCCCAAAGACAAACAAACTTTTTTATTTATTTTCTTGTTTTGTTTTTTACTCATTATTAATGGGCAGTCTAATCTAATTATCCCACTCAGTAAGTCACAATGTTATTTTTGTCCAAGTTTTTGATCAGTACATACTGACAAATCTTAAAATGAAAAACATTTTTTTTGTCATATGCACAAAATGATTTGGCTGATTTTCTTTTACACCACAGTAAGCCAAATAATCAAGCCCCATGCCAGTTTTTGTTCATGTAAACAATTGTCATACTACATTGTAGTAGCTGTCATACTACATTTTGAACTGTCAATCTTTTTTTTGTATTTTCATTAATAACAAATCATTTTCATTAACGATTTGTTGTTAAAATTGGCCAAAGAGGGCAGTATAGTGCATAAAACATGTTAATTAGTTAGACCTTTTAACCACATGTTTGTTTTTTTTTTAAAATGTATACCCGAGTATGCTTGTTATTAATGATCATATAATATATGCAAATTCATTCTTAGGTATTATTTTAAATAATTTATTATGAAACAAAACATTTAAACTAAACAAATGTGTTTTATCCATTCAAGAATATTATCTGAGCTGGACTATCAATTTTGGTACTCAAATGTCTTTAGGGGGTGCTATAAATGGTACAACGCTCGTTGTGGGAAGATAAATGTTGGTGGGTTTCCACATGGGATTAAAGTTAGGACACTGACTTGGTCTTTCTAAAACATTATCTGTTATGGTCAGCGACTAGAGCAGCATAACTAAAAGAGGCAGATACTGCAGACTCTACATAGTTGAGATGGCGCCCCGGAACAGCATCATTTCAGCACCACACCCCCCATTAATGATGAGGTGAAACGCCAGCACACACTGATCACAGATTACCACCCCAACACAGCCAAGCCTGAGATCTACATCTTTATCTACAGGGGATAAATTAAACGCCAGATTAAATAAATGTTTTTAATTCATTTTTAAAGATTAATAGTGATTCAGAATCACGAGCAGTAACTGGTAGGCTATTCCAAAGTTGAGGTGCCTTGTGGGAGAATGCTCTTCCACCAGCAGTAATTTTATTTATTCTCGGAGCTAAGAGTAGACCAGCACCTTGAGATCAGAGCTCACGTGTTGGCTTGTACAATTGAATCAGCTCACTCAGATACTGTGGAGCCTGATTATGTAGAATTTTATATGTTATCAATAAAATATTGTACTCAATTTGAAACTTAACTGGTAGCCAGTGCAAGTTTGATAACACAGGACTGATATGATCAAACTTTCTGGTTTTAGTTAAAAGTCTAGCTGCAGCATTTTGCACAAGTTGTAATTTATGTAAAGATTTATTAGAAAATCCTGTCAGAAGTGAATTACAATAATCTAACCTTTAGGTAGATTATTGTACCTAAACGGACGCCCCCTGGCTGCGGGGCGAGACGGACGCCCACGTCGGGAAAGGAGTTGGCCACGCCCTCTGGCTGCGTGGCATGCGACGTGCGGCCGCTGGACTTCGGGCTGGGCGGCGTGCGGCCCCTGCTGCTCGGGCTGGGTGGCGTGCGGCCCCTGCTGCTCGGGCTGGGTGGCGTGCGGCCTCTGGACCTCGGGCTGGGCGGCGTGTGGCCCCTGGACCTCGGGCCGGACGGCGTGCGGCCCCTGGACCTCGGGCCGGGCGGCGTGCGGCCCCTGGACCTCGGGCCGGACGGCGTGCGGCCCCTGGACCTCGGGCCGGGCGGCGTGCGGCCCCTGGACCTCGGGCTGGGCGGCGTGCGGCCCCTGGACCTCGGGCTGGGCGGCGTGCGGCCCCGGGACTTCGGGATAGGCGGCGTGACGCCCCTGGACCTCGGGCTGGGTGGCGTGCGGCCCCTGGACTTCGGGGTGGGCGGCGTGACGGCCCTTGACTTCGGGATAGGCGGCGTGACGCCCCTGGACTTCGGGATGGGCGGCGTGACGCCCCTGGACTTCGGGATGGACGGCGTGACGCCCCTGGACTTCGGGATGGGCGGCGTGACGCCCCTGGACTTCGGGCTGGGCGGCGTGCGGTGCATGGGCCCCCACAAGTGTGCAGGCTTGCGGGTCCGTGGCAGGACACGCAGGCATGCAGGTAGCAGAAGAACGAGTTTATTAAAGGTGTAGTGACACCACAAAAAAAAAAAGAGTTATCAAGGTTTAACATAGTGTTAGAAGCTTTGTTAATTTTGTCCCTGGGTCCAACTATCAGAAACTCTGTTTTATCAGAATTTAGCAGTAGGAAGTTTTTTGACATCCATATTTTAATATCTTGGATACAGTCCTCGAGCTTACTGACTGAACTACCATCATTAGGGTTAGCTGAAATGTATAACTGTGTATTATCTGCATATGAGTGGAAACTGATTCCATGTTTACGAATAATTGATCCCAATGGAAGCGTATATAATGCAAATAGGAGTGCACCCAGAACTGACCCTTGCGGGACACCATATTTAACTTTAGCAAAATCAGAACATTGGTTGTTAACACAGGTGAATTGATATCGATCTGTCAGGTAGGATTTAAACCACTGGAGTGCAGATCCTGTAATGCCCACAGTGTTTTCTAATCTATCAACTAAGATGTTATGGTCTATAGTGTCAAAGGCTGCACTAAGATCTATTAATACAAGAAAAGAGATTTGGTTATTATCAGAGGACATTAATAAGTAATTAACGACTTTAATTAAGGCTGTGATGAGACCTAAAACCTGACTGAAAAACTTCATGAACGTTATTAGCTAGAAGATGGCGATTCAGCTGGTTGAACACAATTTTTTCTAGGATTTAAGAGACAAAAGGAAGGTTTGATATTGGTCTATAGTTGGACAGTATTAGAGGATCTTAATTAGGTTTTTTATAGTTTAATGACTGCACACTTCAGATTTTTGGGGACATAGCCTATTTTAAGTGATGAATTTATATTGTTTATAAAAGGTTCTGTAATATTTGGTAGGAGTTCTTTAAGCAGGTTTGTAGGTATTGGGTCTAACAGACAGGATGTGATTCTGTAATTAATGAGACAAGCTCTTTTTTAGATATGGGGTTAAAGGTATTTAACTCTTGTACTATATTATTTTCTCCACTAGATTTTTCAGAAATCATTGAGGGTTGACTATTGGTTACGCTACACGATGCATTAGATGATTTAAGTCTTATGTTTTCAATTTTATCACTAAAGAAATTCATGAAATCATTGCTGCTGAACTGTGAGTGAATCTGTGAATCTGATTCAGTAGCACTTCAAGTTAATTTGGAAATGGTACTAAAGAGGAATCTTTTGTTTGTTTTGTTGTTCTCTATTATTAGAGAATGAGTGTTTAGCATTAGCCAGCACTTTGAGGTTCGCCCTGATGTCTGAAGCCCTGGCCCCCGGGATGCACCGGACTATGGTTGCTGGGGTCTCTAAGGGGGTAGCTATTCGCACGTGTCTGAGCTGGGAATCGCCAATAACCAGAGCACTTTCAGCAACCGGTCTCTCAGTGGGTATGTCACTGAGTGGGGAAAACCGATTGGATACGTGGATCCTAGAAGAGTGATTCTCAGTTCTACTTATACGTCGTCTGGTCCTCACCCACTCACCCTGCTGCGAGCGCTCTAAAGCCGGAGATTTATAACCTGATCCTGTGGCATTCGGGCTGGCTAAACTGGTCTCTGACACACCTTTACTAACATGACCCTGTTCTAAAACCCGAATGTGCTCTTCTAGCACTGAAATCTTCTCCGTCAGACTAAGGACTAGGCTACACTTCTCACAGGCTGAATTATCAGTAATGACAGAGGAAGACTGTCTATACATACTGCTCTGAGGGCACACAACCAGAGGGGAAAGTGTCATTGTAAAGTTTATATATAAATGAAGAAATAAACTTAGCTTAGGGTGGGTAGAGATGTAAGGTTAGTTCCCGCTGTTACAGCTGATGATGAAACAAAGCAGCGGCAGCAGCTATAGCTGCTCACATTCTCAGCAGCATTCTCAGTGAATGCAGATTCACCCTCTTTGTCATTTCAGGTTCTCGTCGGGATCACTGTTCCAATTCTACTGGCACATGAATCAGTAGATGACCAAACCAAAACTCTGCTTACACACTGAGAGAAACAGTCTGTAGGCAGAGGTGCAGATGAAACCAGGTTTATTGGACACACAGTTCGTGAACGGTACTGGGTTGAAATGACGCACGAGCAACGCACAGGAGGCGTCACTAGTGGCGTGCTGATGCGGCGTACGTCCGGGTCTGATGTCACGATGGATGGCGTCCCAATCCACGTTCACTGGCGGAAGGTGACTTGGCCGTGGCTGTAGCGCTGCACACACACACACAAACACAAACAGGGCGAGAACGGGGCAAACAAAACACAAGACATCCATGACAGAAGGGACAAGGCGAGGCAGGGGCAAGGCAAGGCGAGGTTAGGCGGGGCGAGGCGACAAGAGAGCTGGAGTAGTCAGGGCTTACGAATCGTAGGTACAAGACCATCTGGCAGGGAGGAACGGGAGTGAGGTGCTTATATAGGAAGTCGTGATTAGGAAACCCAGGTGCAAGGAATTACAGGGGTGTGGAGACCAGACACACCCACACCACGTGACGAAAACCAAACATCATCTATGTTCAGCCGAGAGTTTCCAAGAAAAGAATGTGCAGGGGTGAAGGCAGCCCTTCTTAGACTTTTGGAAGAGTACAGACCCCACACCTACGCCAGAGGCGTTGACCTCTAATATGAACTGCTTGGTGGGGTCAGGTTGTATGAGGATGGGTGTGGCTGTGAAGAGGGCATTGAGAAGATCCATGGCCTTTTGGGCTTCCGGGGTCCAATGAAAACGCTCCTTGGTGGAGGTGAGAGCGATCAGGGGTGTAGTTATGTTGCCGTAGCCCTTGACGAAGTGCCTGTAAAAATTTGCGAACCTGAATCTTCACAGGGTCGGGTCGGACTGCCCCTGGGGACACCAGAAAGGACACAGAATCCAGGTGGAAGCGGCACTTCTCCGCCTTTACGAAGAGTCGGTTCTGTAGGAGGCAGTTTAGGACCAGACGGTGGTGGTTGTGTTCATCAAGGGTTTTTGAAAAGATGAGGATGTCATCGAGGTATACCGCAAATGGTCCAGGAAATCTCTCAGGACATCATTCAGCATTGCTTGAAAGACTGCAGGGGCAATCTTGAGGCCGAAGGGAACCACGCGGTACTCATAGTGCCCGCTGGGGGTGTTGAAGGCTGTCTTGCCGGGGGGTATTGCTGCACAGAGACAGAAGGAGTGGCAAGTGACCTGCCATGAGAAGACCCGCGGGTTTGCCCAATCCAGGTGGGGGTTGTGTTTGCAAAGCCAAGGATAACTGAGGATAACCAGTGCGTCAGGGGACTTGAACCCAGAGAACTCAAATTCCTCCCAGTGATTTCCATCGATCAACAGACATACAGGTGTTGTGCAATGCGTGATCGTGGACAGTCGGCACCTATCCAGTGCCAAGGTGTGGAGAGGGGAGGCCAATGGAGACAGTGTAATCCCGGCATTGTTAGCGAAGTCAATGTCTATTAGATTCTCCTCTGCCCCAGAATCTCTAAGAACGTTGACAGGAAGGCTCTTTTCCTGGAGGAAAAACACCGCGGGGAGGCTGAGCCTGTGTGTTTGGGGTTTTCGGGTCGGACTCGACAGGACCCCAAGTTCTACTGCCGAGTCGACTCTTTTGGCTGCACTGGGCACTTCTTCACCTGGTGGTCCACCTTACCACAGTAGAAACAGAGCCCCTACGGGTGCTGCGTACCTCGGGCGTCAGCGTCGTACATCCCAATCGCATGGGTTCGGGCTGCATTAGTTCAGAGGGGGGCATGGCTCGTTGGTGGATCACTGGTAACCCTGGCAAGGTGGTGGCGCAGACGGGCTCCTGGGACAACCGTTCGAGTTGATGCTCATTCATGCGACCATCTAAATGGATCGCGAGATCAATGAGTTCTTGGAGCATGTCGGGTCTGTCGCAGGTTGTCAGTTCATCATGAACCCGTTCGTGCAGCGCATGTCAGAAGACACCACGCAGCGAGCGCTCACACCAGCCTGACTCCGCGGCTAGCGTTTGAAACTCAACGACAAACTCTGCTACAGATCGGGTTCCCCGTCGCACAGTGAGCAGACGGCTGTCCAAGTCAACAGAATAGTCTGGTCTGTCAAATACAGACTGAAAACGCTCGATAAACGTGGTGTAGGTTGAAGTGAGCGGAGAGATGGTGCCCTGAGTTGCCTCCGCCCAGTTCAGCGCACGTCCGCGCAACAATCCGATGACAAAGGAAATTTTGTGTGCATCGGTGGGGAAGCACGAGGGGCAGATACCAAATACAGCTCGCACTGAAAAAGGAATCCCCTGCACTTTTGCAGATCCCTGTCATAAGGGTCAGGATGCACCACGGCTCTGTCGGGGTGTGCGGCTGAACAGTACTGGGTTGAACCGACACATGAGCAGCGCACAGGAGGCGTCACTAGTGGCGTGCTGGCGCGGCGTACGTCCGGGTCTGACGTCACGATGGATCACGTCCCAATCCACGTTCACTGGTAGTCACGGAAGGTGACTTGGCCGTGGCTGTAGCGCTGCACACACACAAACAGAACGGGGCACAACACAAGACAACCAGACGTGACAAAGCGAGGCAGGGGCAACGCGAGGCGAGGCGACAAGAGAGCTGGAGTAGTCAGTGCTTAGTAGACACAAGACCATCTGGCGGGGAGGAATGGGACTGAGGTGCTTATATAGGAAGTCGTGATTAGGAAACCCAGGTGCAAGGAATTACAGGGGCGTGGAGACCAGACAAACCCACATCACGTGACGAAAACCCAACATCATCTATGTTCTTCTTTATCCATTATTTGGTAAAACAACCTGTATGCTTAGGGTCATTGTCTTGTTGCCACTTTTTTTGAGATTCAGTTCATGGACAGATGTCCTGGCATTGTTCTTTAGAATTATCTGTATTATTTATAAATAAGTGTTTAAGCAGTCATGATGCACTTCCACAAATATATGTTGCATATTATGTGTCACGCTACCGGAGGAAACACAGGAAGCGTGAGGTTTTAGCAAACAAAAATGACAATGGCGATTTTGTGTGCATCGGTGGGGAAGCACGAGGGGCGGATACCAAAATACAGCTCACACTGAAAAAGGAATCCCCTGCACTTTTGCAGATCCCTGTCATAAGGGTCAGGATGCACCGCGGCTCTGTCGGGGTGTGCGGCTAACGCGTTAGACGGGTTCTGTACCTGATTGCCGATGTTAGGGGTCGAGGGCACCCTCACCGGTCCGGGAGTAGAGGAGGATGCAGGCAAGGAAGCAAGCACGGTTTGTACTTGGAGAGCCAGGCTGCTGACCATGTCCGCCAATAATTCATGGCGGCTGAAAAGCAGGTCAAAACAGGTCAAAACACAAACCCGTCGCTTGCCCGGCGGGTGGAGGTGGTGCTGGCTCTGCCCCAGAGGTGAGTCGCTCCGAGGGACCCATGTCGGCCAGATGGTAATGTTACGGTCAGCGACCGGAACTTAGTGGATCCGCTACTTGGAGAGACACAGTCTGTAGGCAGAGGTGGAGATGTAACCAGGTTTATTGTACACACATTTCGTGAACAGTACTGGGTTGAAACGACACACGAGCAGCGCACAGGAGGTGTCACTAGTGGCGTGCTGGCAAGGCATGTGAATGCTGGTGTGATAGATAAAGCTATGGGCTGGAGAAGGTGATATGGGGGTTGATGGGACAAATAGTTGGTTTCATGAAAAGAATATTTTTAGAGATTTCCAACTCAAATACAGTGGAGAAAGAGGAGTAAGCTGGCTGATTGTATGCATGAAGATTCACCTTTATAATTTTTTTCTTGCCTTGCAATGTAACTTTTAGTCTCTTTCAAATCATTAATTACATATATATACACATAAAAACATGATATACACAATAAAAATAAATGTAAATGAAACAATTGCATTTAAATACTGTCTAATAAAAATGTACAGTTTACTTAGAAAAAAACAAGAATAGCATTATATTTTTAGATAGAAGGAATCAGGAATTTTATCAATACCCAGTGTTCACCATATGTTTAATGCGAAGTTTAATATAACATGATCACATTAACTTAATGCCCTTTCATGTGTTAAGTCAGTGTGTGTGGTGTATGGTGAGAAATCGAATAGGCAAAAAAACAAATGTTTTATCCAGTCATGGCTTTAATTAAGTTTAGTGTCAGCTTGGCAAACAACGTGCATGTTTACATGAAAGGATCCCTGTTAATATGTTCGCTGCTCTACAAAACGTTTACCTCATTCTTGGCCGGCAGCTGTTCTTGAGCCTAATCAAAGCTGAAGGGAACAGTCCTGGTCTGGTAGCCATATTGCAGCTGTGGTACCCACCCATGTTATAGCACATCTGGAGTAACAGCTAGAAAACATCTGAAATGCCATGCCACTCAACATTTGTGTTTTAAGAAATGGCAGTTTTTTTCTTTTTTTTTCTTTATAAAAATTAAACAAATAAGAGCAACTGCTATCTGAACACCAATGAACACGACATTTTAAAGTCACACAATAGTTTCTCTCTATTTACTTTATTACCCGTCAATTACAGTAAATTTTGAAAGAATCAGCCAAAAGCTTAGATGAATGCTTGCATGACATGAACCTTTCACATGCCACAAATGATGAAAATTGTTTCCTTGCTTGATGTGATTGCTTATTATTGTAGGTATATCTTAATAATAACTTACAGCATGTTTGCAATTCTTAAATTTTTCTAAGAAATATTATGTTTGTAGCACTAAATTTGACAGTTTACTAATGGTATACACATATTGTAGTAATATTTGCATTTTTAAAGTTTGCATTATTAGATGTCCCAGTTTACCATAATTACAGCGATTATTCATTTTTGGCATTTATTTTTGGCATTTATTTAATTGCATCTAAATGTCATGTCTATTTTTAGGTAAGGACAAATGTATCATTACAACATTAAGTATTTTTAACACAATAATACATTAATACATTAGTGTTAACAATAAGCAATAAGCATGAAAAATGTAAGTTTTTTAGGGGAAAATGATAAAGATTTAGTTTGATTTTGCTAAATAATTCTTCCTAATAAACAATCCAGGTTTTCATTATGAACAATCTTTAAATAATGCTTTATGTTTTTGGGAGGAGTTTTTCGCACTTTTTCTTTTTCGCACCTAGCTAAACAGGGATATTCTTTAATTATATTATATTACTTAATTCAACCATTAGTAGTAAAAATACACAAAATATGTAGTTGAGGTATAGGATTAAAATTTTAATAAAAATAATAGCTGAGAATATCTGGATTATTAAAAAATATTATTTAAAAATATATATTTTATAAATATATATTTACAATTTAATGTACAAATTGTTTTAAAGGTTCAGGACTACAGCTTTTAAGAGGTTGGACAACTTTGGTCAATGTCAGAAAAAGAATTCTCTGGACATCATCTATATTTTCATCATCTACTCTACACAAGTGTCTTTTTTTCTTGGTCCTTTGACCATCTGCAGAATTGAAAACACATGTTACCATTTTGATTTCTGCCAGGAGCACCAGTGGAAAAATAATTTCTAATGGCTTCCGGATATACAGTAGTTTACATTCCTCTATGCGGTATGAACTTATCTTGTTGTACCTAAATTTATTTAGGAGGTAAGTAGAACATGCTTATACAATTATGTACCCTGGTTAGTGGATTAATATATTCTGGGTTTGTGGTGTTTCACATTTTTACTTCACTTGTATTACATTTCCTCATTTGATTTTAAGCTCCTACTCAAAATTTTACATAAATCCCAATCTGTTATTTCCTGCCAACTTAAAAACTTTTGATCTTTTAACTTTTAACTAAAATCTACTGGTAAATGTAGAAGTCTGGGGCATTTTATTTTCATTTAAGGTTGCTGGCAGGTTTTGTGCTTCCTACCATCTCAGGAGTTTAGCAAAGCTTCTCTAAAGAAGGGAAAAGTGATTCTCTCCTGGCCTAACAGCATGAAGGGAGGTGACGTAAGTTTATTGTTTCATATCAATAATTCATCCAGCCTGTCAGTCCCAAAACCGCACACACCCACAGCCAAACATTCAAATGTTCAGAACTCTCTGTGCTATATGCTGGCAGAATTTAGACAAATAACAGCAAACGATGATCAGCTTTCACAATAAACTTCACCCATGAACTGGTTTCTATGTGGTTTGTTCACTAGAGGATAGATTAGTTTTAGAGGCAAATAAATGTTAAATAAATGTTAATTTAAAGCAAAATATAAATTTTGCTGATTTAAAAGTACTCATTAGCATATTAGCACAATATGTTAGCCAAGATGCCAGATTTGTGTATGACCATATGTGTGTGTGTGTGTGTGTGTGTGTGTGTGTGTGTGTGTGTGTGTGTGTTTTATTTTATGGATTTTGCATACATGTTTACTTTGTGTTATGTCTGTTTCTTTTAGGAACACCATTGAAATGTGCTATTCGACACTATATTTAAACTATATGTTAGTAAATTAATTGTAGTGTGATCCACTGTAGCGAGTATTGGAATGATTTTTAAATAGAAAATAATTGATAGTAAACTTTAGAAAAGATTTATAAAAATAAGAATTAACTAGCATTGCCCACATAATGCATCAATTATTGTGGTTCATATGAGTGTTTAATGAGGTTGGTGTGATGGGTAGTGCTGTTATCTCAAAACAGAAATGTAATTTTGGGTCGTGTTTTACCTAAAAAGGATGTTCAAGTAATTTTTTGTGTTTATTTGTATCCACATGTTGTTTTCTGTCACGCTTGCTTACCTCGGTATGGCTGCGCATAAGTAGCACAAAGCCGAAGCGCCCTAACGCGCTGAAGGGAGCCAGGCACAACAGGTAGTGGAGAAACAGGTATTATTAAAGGTGTACCCAAAACCAGAGAGGTAATACAAAACGCAAGCTGACATAAAAATAACGACGTGCATGGAGGAAGGGGGGGCACTGGATATAAATACAAAAAACACCCGCCCACGTGCACAAAACAAACCAATGAGAGCAACAGGTTAATTAACTTAAACGATGAAAGTGAACACAAGCTAATTAACCAAAACAAAACAAAAGGAACAGGTGTTACAGTGTACACCTGTACATCTAGTCCATGTGGACTAGGTGAGGACCTATAGTCGCGCAACGGGGGGACGTGACCAATATAAAAAAAAAGCAATCTGGGGGGCCTTCTTCGGGCCAGTCGTGACGGGCGCTTTCTGGTGGCGTGATCCGGTGAACGTCCTCTGGTCAAGGCGTAGCAGGTGCCCTCGACCTGCTGTGTGATGAGGCGGATGCCCTCTGCGGATGAGGAGTGGTGGATGCCCTCTGGCTGTGTGGCGAGGTGAACGTCCTTCGGCTGCGCGACGTGGCAGTGGACAAGACGAGGACAAGACGAGGTGGATGCCCTCTGGCAGCATGACGAGGCGTGGCAGACGCCCCATGTGGACGAGGCGAGGCGGAAGCCCCCTGTGGACGAGGCGAGGCGGAAGCCCCCTGTGGACAAGGCGAGGCGGAAGCCCCATGTGGACTAGGTGAGGCGGATGCCCCCTGTGGATGAGGCGAAGTGGACGCGCCCTGTGGAAGAAGCAAGGCGGATGTCCTGCGTGATGTGACGAATGGCCTCTGGAGCCCCTGGACGGGCTCTGCGGCGTGCGGCCCCTGGACGGGCTCGGCGACGAGGGCAGCCTTTGGCAGCCTCAATGCTCTGAAAGTTGTTAGCGGGCTTGGTGACGTGCGGGAACGCACACAGGAGGGGCCTCGGCGGGTTCGCACGCTGGATGTTCTGTGGTGAGAATGGCATGCTCGGGGAGGCTGGCAAGGCTGGTGCCCTTTGGCAGGCTATTGTGGGTGGCGCACTCTGGCAGGCTGGTGTGGACCAGCAAGCTGGCATGACTGGTACACACAGGCATGCGGGTGCGAAAACACTTACCTTTGCTCAGGACTCCAACAAATTCCTAGCACGTCGTTCTGTCACGATCGCTTACCTCAGTACGAACGGCTGCGCATAAGCGCGTTGAAGGGAGCCAGGCACAACAGGTAGCGGAGAAACGGTTTTTTTAAAGCTGTAGATACATCCAAAAACTGAGAGGTAATACAAAACTGCTGACATAAAAATAATGACGTGCACGGAGGAAGGGGGACACTGGATATAAATAAAAAAAATGCCGCCAGCGATACACGCCGCGCCTCCTGCATGTCTTACAGGGTTCGGGGCATCGAGCCAGGCAACGCTTTCCGGCCTGCGTCAGTCGCGTCCAGTCCCGAGCTGTCCGTGTTCCGTTCGGGGTGCGTTCGGTGCTCGGTTCCCGCCTCGGTAGATCAGGACCAATGTGGGGTTGCTGTGGTACTGGTTCTCTCCTTCTGTGTCGAGGTGGCGGAGAGGAAGGAGGCTGGGAGTCTAAGCGTGGTGACCAGCACATCACCTAGGGTGCAGTCCAGTGGTCCGAGGAGGAGGCTGGGGCCGTCTATGTCCCCCGCTATGGACCTTACCGCACTCGCTCTGGGCCGTAGTTCGTCTGCGCTGGACAAGGTGACCGCTGTACTGGAGAGACGGGATTCTATGCCGGAAACTCAGCATATGGACCAAGACTGTGTTCTGCTCGCGCTCACTCGGGTCACCTTTGCGTTCACTCGGTTCACCTCGGCGTTCACTCGGGTCACCTCTGCGCTCGCGTCCACTCAGAGCACCTCTGCGTCCACTCGGGTCACCTCTGCGTCCACTCGGTTCACCTCTGCGGTCGCGTGTACCCCGGTTGCCACTGCAACCACGTCAGTCTGAGTCCGCGTCAGTCTCTCCTGTACCTGAGTCCGTGTCACTCTCTCCTGTACCTGAGCCCGCATTAGTCTCTCCTGTACCTGAGCCGGCGTCAGTCTCTCCTTTACCTGAGCCCGCGCCAGTCTCTCCTGTACCTGACCCCGCGTCAGTCTCTCCTGTACCTGAGCCCGCGTCAGTCTCTCCTGTAGCTGAGCCCGCATCAGTCTCTCCTGTACCTGAGCCCGTGTTAGTCTCTCCTGTACCTGAGCCCACGTTAGTCTCTCCTGTACCTGAGCCTGCGTTAATCTCTCCTGTACCTGAGCCCGCGTTAGTCTCTCCGGTCCCTGAGCCCGCGTTTGTCTCTCCCGCTCCAGAGTCTGCGTTGTGCTCTCCCGCACCAGAGTCCGTAGTGTGCTCTCCCACACCAGAGTCTGCGTTGTGCTCTCCTGCGTCGGGGTCCGCAGGTATCACCCACAAAGTGCCCCTCACAAGGGGTCACGTCGGCCCCGCAGCCTCAAGGGGTCACGTCCCCCTCGCGCTCACAAGGGGTCACGGCGTCCCCGCATCCTCAAGGGGTCTCGTCGCCCTCGCGCGCTCAAAGTGTTTCATCGCCGCCGCGCTCACAAAGAGTCACGTCGCCCCCCGCACCCTCAAGGGGTCACGTCACCATCCTCGGGCCCTCTATGAGGCCTCGCCGACTTCGCGCCGTCCTCGGGCCTCGATTTTTTAGTAATCGGTGAGTGTTGATTATTGATTACATTACCTGATGCACTACATGATTTAAATCTTATATTTTCATTTTTATCACTAAAGAAATTCATAAAATCAGTGCTGCTGAACTCTGAGTGAATCTGATTCAGTAGTACTCCGAGTTAGTTTGGCAATGGTACTAAAGAGGAATCTTTGGTTGTTTTTGTTGTTCTCTGTTAATTCATAATAATATTTAGTCTTCGCTGCATTGAGTGAATGTTTGTACTCAGTCATACTGCCCTTCCATGCAACCCTAAATACCTCTAATTTAGTTTGTCTCCATTTACGCTCCATGGTTCTAGTGGTTTGTTTTATGGAACGTGTTTGACCATTAACCATGGAACGAGCCTTTTATCTTTATATTAGGCTTCAGGTATTTTAGTAAAGCATAATAGCTATAGTATACATCTCATAATGTGTATAATTACCACTTTGAAATGTTTAAGCCAAGTTTTCTAAAATCTACTTCTATTATCGACTCTTACTCTTAAGGCTCACTCCTGCTCTTCTATAAAGTGTCAATGTGTGATTTTAGACGCAAAATTCTGCAAGTTAATGTTAGATAACTAAAACTTGACGTGTTTTAAAACTTATAAATATTAAATAAGTCTGCAGAAAGGTAGATTAAAGTTTTACATGAGATGTAGCTGAGTTCGCATTCATTCCTTCCCTCATCTTGATGCCGCTCCATCCTCCATGCCACGATGTTGATCGATTATTCATCTGCCCAATGCGTTAAGTCTAATTACCCAGTGACGTGATGTAGGTTGTCACTTTTTGTTTCGTACGTACATAAATCCTAAAAATCATACTTGTAACATTTAAAAATGTATGTGTTTAAATTTATTAAATCATACTCGTAATTTTCTGAATCGTACATAATTTTTTCAAAGATGTAGTTGTGTAAAAATACTTATTTATGATTACATAAGTCATTATTTTTTACCTTTTTTTTGTAAATTTTTGACAGTGATGTCACTCCATACATTCAGAGCTGAAAAATTTAATTTAATTACATTATTATGGGTGTGGCACATAAGCATCCACACATGTTAGTGGCTAGTGGTTTTGCGGTTGGAATGCATGAGAAAAATTAGAGAGCTAGCTGCTTTATTTCACTAGTTTAATTGTTCCGCATCATGGGATTATTTTTCTTCTAAGCCTGGCTGTTCTTCTGGCTGTCGCACTTGAAAGTGCAGTGGCATCGAACAATATGTTGCTACTCTGCAGGTACACTGGTAACTTGCATCACTTCCTGTTAAAAGTTGAAAAAGGGAAAGTGTGCAGTAAACTGCTAAATTAGAAACCATATTGTTTTCTTACTTTTCATTTTATTTAATTTTATGTTGAGTGTGCACACATTCTCTAAGGTACATATTCAGTGTGCAAAAGTGATAGTAAAAGTGGACTACCCCCAAGTTATGTTTTTTTAGTGTTGATTTGCCATCTGAGATATTGTTTCCACCATACCATGTGTGGTATGTAGGATGCACATGTGCCCTAAAAGATTATGCTGTTTTATTTTATTAATGAGTCTCTTGTGTTTTTTTTCAGGGTGTGGGTAATAAAGTGACCTGTTGCCATAAATGTCATCTGCTGAGTCATTTGCATTAAACCCACGAACTCAGGCTAAGTGATAAGTCTGTACTAAGCTGACCCTGCTAAATGCAATCTATATTTTGAGGTGTCCCCCGGCTTCCTGGAGATCCATGGCTGGATGTCATGGATCTGCTTACGAATACTGTATGGATCCTGACAAGGCGGTCCTGCAGGACGCCCCCTAATGGACTCACATATAGTTTTCTAGTTGTTAGTTTTTCCATTTGTTTAGTATCTGGACATGACTGTTCTCACTGTTGTTGCTGCCTGGCCGCTCAAGGAGGATGAGTCCCCCATTGAGTCTTGGTCCTCCCAAGGTTTCTTCCTTAAATAACAACATAAAAGGGAGTTTTTTCTTGCCACTGTCGCTTCGGCTCGCTCTTTGGGGGTTTAAAGGCTTTTCATTCTGTAAAGCTGCTTTGTGACAATGTACTGTTGTAAAAAGCGCTATATAAATAAATTACTTGACTTGACTTGACTTGATATGCTATATGCTGCCTTTTGGTACAAGTTAAAATGGAGAAAAATGAGGGGGCTATCGCCCTGGGAAAAGCCTCTTGCAACCGATATCGAAAAAAAGTGTGAAAAAGTGTTTCCCCACCACCATATTTTGTATGGGTAATATAATGTTCTTTTTTTGTGGTGTTACTTTTACACCAGATATAATGGGACACACGCCTTCCAAAAAGTTTTAGCTTTTGTTTCATCAGTGTATTTTTGCAAAAGTCTTGGGGCTCATCAAAATATTTTCTGGCAAAATTTAGTTGAGCCTTAATGTTCATTTTGCTCAGCAGTGGTTTTCATCTACAGTATATACAGTGGGTTGCAAAAGTATTCACACCCCTTGAACTTTTCCATATTTTGTCACATTACAACCACAAACATAAATATATTTCACTGGAATTTAATGTGAAAGACCAACACAAAGTGGTATACAATTGTGAAGTGGAAGGAAAATTATACATGAATCAACATTTTTTTTACAAATAAAAAACTGAAAAGTGCGACGTGCAAAAGTATTCAGCCCCCTGAGTCAATACTTTGTGGAGCCACCTTTTGCTGCAATTACAGCTGCAAGTCTTTTAGGGTATGTCTCCACCAGCTTTGCACATCTAGTGACTGAAATTCTTGCCCATTCCTCCTTGCAAAACAGCTCAAGCTCAGTCAGATTGGATGGAGAGCGTTTGTGAACAGCAGTTTTGAGATCTTGCCACAAATTCTCAATTGGGTTTAGGTCTGGACTTTGACTGGGCCATTCTAACACATGAATATTCTTTTTTTTAAACCACTCCATTGTAGCTCTGGCTTTATGTTTAGGGTCATTGTCCTGCTGGAAGGTGAACCTCCGTCCCAGTCTCAAATCTTTTGCTGACTCCAACAGGTTTTCTTCCAAGATTGCCCTGTATTTGGCTCCATCCATCTTCCCATCAACTTTGACCAACTTCCCGGTCCCTGCTGAAGAGAAGCACCCCCAGAGCATGATGCTGCCACCACCATATTTGACAGTGGGGATGGTGTTTTCAGAGTGATGTGCAGTGTTATTTCTCCGCCACACATAGCGTTTTGCATTGTGGCCAAAAAGTTCAATTTTGGTCTCGTCTGACCAAAGCACCTTCTTCCACATGTTTGCTGTGTCCTCAACATGGCTTCTGGCAAACTGCAAACGGGACTTCTTATGGTTTTCTTTTAACAATGGCTTTCTCCTTGCCACTCTTCCATAAAGACCACATTTGTGTAGTGCACGACTAATTGTTGTCCTGTGGACAGTTTCCCCCACCTGAGCTGTGGCTCTCTGCATTTCATCCAGTCACCATGGGCCTCTTGGCTGCCTCTCTGATCAGTGGTCTCCTTGTTCGGCCTGTAAGTTTAGGTGGACGGCCTTGTCTTGGCAGGTTTACTGTGGTGCCATACTCTTTACATTTCCGGATGATGGATTGAACAGTGCTCCGTGAGATGTTCAAAGCTTTGGAAATCTTTTTATAACCTAAGCCTGCTTTAAACTTCTCCAAAACCATATTCCTAACCTGTCTGGTGTGTTCTTTGGACTTCATGATGCTGTTTGCTCCCCAATATTCTCTTAACCAACATCTGAGGCCGTCACGGAGCAGCTGTATTTGTACTGAGATTAGATTACTCACAGGAGGACCCTTTTGAGTCATTAGCACTCATCAGGCAACTTCTGAATGCAATTGGTTGCACTCAGGGAAAAGGGGGCTAAATACTTTTGCACGTCGCACTTTTCAGTTTTTTATTTGTAAAAAAAATGTTGATTCATGTATAATTTTCCTTCCACTTCACAATTGTATACCACTTTGTGTTGGTCTTTCACATTAAATTCCAGTGAAATATATTTATGTTTGTGGTTGTAATGTGACAAAATATGGAAAAGTTCAAGGGGTATGAATACTTTTGCAACCCACTGTAAGTGAATATTCAAGTTTCTCTAGTTTGTACTATTAAAAATCCAAAAGTACATAGGTACTTCACAAAAGTAAATAAGGAACTGAATCATTAAGCTTGTTCATTTCTACCCACAGTGAGTAACAACACCTTTACACTTGTCTTGTCACTTGTCTGTACAATGGGCTCATGTGGTGTCACTGCAATTTGATAAGAAAACACGCTGAATTACAATGACTGTGGGTGGTTTAACATCAGGGAGAAGTGTCTGCTCAGTATTTTAACACTTTAGTGACACACCAATACGCTTTTAAACTCATATTTCCCAAACAATGGATCAAAATTATCTACACTTGAGATCAAAGCAGCCTTGATTAAACAAATATGTCATTGATATATTATCCACGATTAATACTCACATCATGTTTAATTAATCATGAATGTTAAAAAAGGATCAACTTCAATTGAAGTTATTTGTACATGTAATTCCAGGTCAAGACATACAAAGTTAACAGAAGGGATAAAAAAAGACCAGTAGAAACAACAACTAATAAATAAATTAACAAATAAAATACTGAACATGAGTCAAACACACAATGTACGCACGGTCAAGTAAAAGACATAGGAATGCTGTCTCAGTTCATACCCTCCAATCGGTGCTTCTCCAGAAAATTTTAAGTGTTTTGAATCTTTAATGCAACATGTCTTTGGTTGTAGACCACAGAAAAGGGCAGAATATTGCCCAAGGACAGGAAGATTCAGACAAAAGAGGGGGCCTAAAGTCATTACTAGGGTCATACTGGCGAAACTGGAATCTTAATGAAGATTCCTTAATGATCAGGAAGTACCTGGAACTCCAGAAGTTAGTATGAGCAAGCTGAAGGGTGGATTCTGCTTCCATCTATATACTCCTTTTCATTTCTTTCATTATCTTCTACTTAATCCTCGACCAGGGTCGCTGGGATGTTCGCCATGCCCATCCAGGGGAGAAAGTTTGAAGCGTTGAGCAGATACACTCAGGACAGTGCGCCAATCTATCGCTGGGCTCACTCACTCAAACAGCCAATCACACAAACACACACTATATTGGACAATGTAGAGCATTCAATATACCTTAAATCCATGTTTTTGGACTGTGGAAGAAAACTGGAGAACCCAGAAAAAACCCATGGGGACATGGGGAAAACAAGGAAATTCCACTCAGAATGGGATTCGAACCTGGAATTCCCAGCACTGAGAGGCAAACATGCTAACCAATAAGCCACCGTGTCACTGAAGTCACCCTTTAGTCTGCCGGAACAGGGTTCCCAAACCTACTTGTATGGTGTCCAAGCCAGACTACCAGAGCGCATTTTCCAAGCCTATGGTTCACTAGGCAGTTCACCGAAATATGGTTTTCAAGTCTATGGTTCCCAAGCCAGACCTCCGGAACGCAGTTTCCATGTCTATAGTTCCCAAGACTATGGTCCCCAAGCAAGTCCGCTGGAGCATTTTCCCCCAGTCAGTCCGCCAGGACATGGTTCCCAAGCCTATGGATCCCAATTCGGTCTGCCGGAACATTGTTCCCAAGCTTACGATTTCCTAGCCAGTCTGCCAGAGCGCAGTTTCCAAGCTTATGTTTCCCAAGCCAGACTGCCAGAGCATGGTTCCCAAGCCAGTCTGCAAGAATGCGGTTTCCAAACTGATGGTTCCTAAACCAGACTGCCGGAAACATCAGCTTGGAAACCACATTCCAGTGAACTGGTTTGGGAGCCATGTTCCGGCAGACTGGCTTGAGAGCCACAGGCTTGGGAACTATGTGCCGTTCCCAAGCCAGTCTGCCAGAACACGGTTCCCAAACATGTGGTTCCCAAGCCAGACAGTCAGAGCGCAGTTTCCATTTCAATATAGTTCCCAAGTCAGTTCACTGGAATGCAGTTTTCACACCGATGGTTCCAAAGCCAGACTGCAGTAACATTTTTCCAATGGTTCTTAAAGCAACCTATGGTTCTCAAAGCAGTCCACCAAAACAATGTTTCCAAGTGTATGGTTTCCAGTTTGCCGGAGCATGGTCCCCAAGCCAGTCCACCGGAAGACGGTTCCCAAGCCAGACTACTGATGTGTGGTTCCCAAGTCAGTTTCCAAGCCTATGGTCTCCAAGTCTACAGTCCCAAAACCTATGGTCTTCCAGCCAATGTTTTACAAGCCGGTCTGCCTGAGCACGGCCTCGAAGCCAAGCCACCATAGCTCGATCTCATTGACGCACCGTTGTGTTCTACTTGATAGATAGCTAGCTAGCTAGCTATGTATACAGTACATCTGTACATGTATATGTATACTGTATATATATGTAAAATGTCAACAGTGTCAACTTTAAAATAGGTGATCTAAAGTGATCATAGTGCAAAAAAACAGTAAATTAAAAAAGGTAAATCTAGACATTGAAGGAAGATAATAATCAGTTTTGGTAATACCACAGTGCAGCTGTTTTTTCCTGAACTACTCACATGTGTGGCTTTCTCATTTGTAAGTCACTTTGGATAAAAGCATCTGCTAAATGACCAAATGCATATGTAAATGTATCTATTCATCCGTCTATTCTTCCATTGCTGTTAAATTCACTATATTTATGCTGTAATAGCATAATTTTGTAATTGAAATATAACCACTCTAAACTAATATTTATGAACTAGATCCATAGATAACAAGTCAATTTAACCCCTATGACATGAGTCAGTGAAAATAAATGATTTCATTAGTTTGAATACACATGAAGCTTCTGTTTCAACACAGGATTAAAGAATGCACTCAGATAGTGTAGGGAGCAGGGCGATAATTGCCAACTCTGACAGACGAATAATAGAAAGGGTATTAGCTATCCTTCTTTTCCGGC
Source organism: Corydoras sp. C115 (assembly GCA_019802505.1). Lineage (NCBI taxonomy): Eukaryota > Metazoa > Chordata > Actinopteri > Siluriformes > Callichthyidae > Corydoras > Corydoras sp. C115. The sequence goes on along the minus strand of JAFMOC010000111.1, from coordinate 1,598,509 downwards.
TTTTTGTTTCCCTTAAGACACTAGTACTTATGGCGAGACAAATACATACACTGACATGAAAGTGTAATATTGGACAGATGATGACACACAAACCTGGACACTCCTATCTGGGTTTGTCTCTTTCAGTTTGTTTGCATGTAAATACAAATGTGCATACTATCTCAAAGACAAGCGCACAATAGGTCACTATGGCTTTTTAATGTCACCCTAAAAGTGATTATAACTATACTATAATTTAGTAAAATAAAGCTTACCAGATTATTTCTCATCATTTCTCTTCACTTAGTTTTGATTGTCACCTGTTTTTTTAAATTTTTTATTTAATTTATTTTCTATTTCTAGTGTCCACCCCTTGTTTGCATTGTTTAAATGTCTTCTTGGTAGGTTTTCTTTCTTTCACTGAGTTGTTTTTTCTTCCAGTCTTTTGTTCCATGCTTGGTGCGCACTATTTGCTCCTAAATTCTGAGTTGCCAGTGCACCCATTCAAGCGTGATGAATGAGTGCTAAACATGTTCTGGGTCTGAAATGTTCTGGGTGGACTTCCAGGACTGTAACCTTACTCTTCCAATTCCCAAGTTCCTCCACTTGTTCCTGTTTGAAGTACAGTAGCTTACTGTGCTCTCCACAGTAATTTGGACTAGAAACACAGCAAGTATACAGCTTGAGCAGAAACACACGAAGGGTGAGGTAAATTTTCTAAAAGACCACAATTACACTGGAGATAAAGCTGTGAAGCACAGGTTGAGTTGGTAATCTGTGATAGTTAGTTCTGGTATTTCTGCTCTTCACTCATGTCATCATCAGTAGAAATGTTGAAATACTTATATTTCATGGGTAGGTAAACTGCACTCTGCCACCTTTAGTTATGCTGCTTTTTTAAAGTTTTGTATAACTGCTTTTCTTCTGTTTTTTTTTTTATTTAATTATTTTTTATCAAGTGTCACCAGCTCCTGATCTACAACTAGAAGAATGTTACAGTAATGACCTTTAAGGACTTTATTCTTGCCACTGTGCACACCAGGATCAAAGCAACTTTGATGATTGAACAATTTCTATTTGAAGGTTTGCAGTTCTGCCAGGATGTTATTATAAGATGTAACAGGTGCCTAGGGAACCTGTTCCTTTATTTTTGGGTTAATTAGCTTGTGTTCACATTCTTCGTTTAAGTTAATTAATCTGTTGTTCCAATCGGTTTGTTTTGTGCATGTGGTGGGGTGTTTTGTGTGTTTCTATCCAGTGTTCCCCTTTCTCCGTGCACGTCGTATTTTTATGTCCGCTTGCTTTGTTGTACCTCTTTGTTTTTTGGATGTCCCTACACCTTTAATAAACCCTATTTTGCTGCTACCTGTTGTTGAAAAATAAGGTGCTAATGCAGCAGTAAAAAAAAATAATAAAACAGGCTGAGTTAAATAGATATAAATAAAAATATGGAGAACAAAGATTCACTGGTGAGAGAATATCTGGATGTGGATGTGTGTGGTAAACTGTATTCAAAAGGTAGTGTTTTAATGTTCAGCTGTTCATGAGTGTGATGGCGTGTGGAAAGAAGCTTTTTAGTAGTCTGGAGGACTTGATCCTCAACTGGCTGAAACGCCGGCCTGAGGGAAGATACTGAAACAGATGATGTCCAGGGTGTGGTGGATTGCGGACGATGTTCTAGCCCTGTACAGGTCCGGTAGGGAGGGTAACTTAACACTGATGGTTCTCTCTGCAGACCTGATGATGCGCTGCAGTCTGTGGGTGTCATGTCTAGTGGCTGAGCTGCCCCACACTGTGATGGATGTGGTGAGGATATCTTATCTTCTATTTTTAACATATTTATATATTTTTTTGCAGACACTTCGACTGGGCATTCAATGAGGATGAGGCAACCACTGGGCCTTGGTCCTCACAAGATTTTGTACCAGTTTTATAGCCCCCTAAAGCCACTTTCGCTTCAGCTTGCTTTTGGTGGTTCGGGCTTAAACCACTGTATAGATTCTGAGAAAATTGCACTATTGGATTACATAAACAAGATAAACAAACAACTTTCATAATCTGTTGAAGGAAGTTTGATATAAAGCTATTACAGGAGGTGACTGGAATAATTTCTCTGTAGTAATGTCTAGTTTATTAGCTAGATTTGGGTGTCAGAAGATTTCACATCACGTGGCCACGACTCCAGTCTACCTCTCAGTAAACAAAACAAAATTAAAGACTTCAAAGAACATGTACATAATTTTTCACATGTATTTTTCCAAAATCTGTTGCAGAAGTTCTCATAAATGTGTTTGCTTTTACTGTTTTGTCCAGTTCAACCCAAACCAGGGTTTAAATCTGAAAACTGCTGGTCATGCCATGTTTTTAAGCTTACCATCTTGTTCTTTTTTGAAGATATTTAATAACTGGTAACATTTTCATTACCATAACATAGTAAAAAAAATGTGATAATGGTCTTTACATGCAAGTAAATTATGTGTGTGTGTGTGTGTGTGTGTGTGTGTGTGTGTGTGTATGTGTGTATGTGTTTCTTCTTAAGAGCTAAAATTATTTAGTTCCCATGTAACTTAGTGTCTGTCATCGTGTTACATTAAATGAGCATTTAGCCAAGCTGAGAATTTGCAAAGTGATGACAAGGTAAAATGACTGATGCATGCCACATGTCTACAAATCCTGTAATTACACAATGTATTTCCTTAATATAAAACATATACATCCTTCTTGATTTTTTATTAATGTTATTTTTTGTCAACAGTGTTATCTGTTTTTAAAAATACAAAATATCAACAGCGCATTATTTTCTGTGTAGCAAAATATAGTTCAATAATTCAATATGCCTAGTATTGCACACAACATCCATCCATCCATTATCTTCCGCTTTATCCAATATTAGGGTCGCGGTGGGGTTCCCCATGCCCATCCAGGGGAGAAAGTTTCGGGCACTGGGCAGATACACCCAGGACAGGGCGCCAATCTATCCCTGGGCACACACTCACTCACACAGACATGCACACATACACACTCTATATGGGGCAATTTGGAGAACTCAATTGACTTGATCCATGTTTTTGGACTGTGGGAGGAAACCAGAGAACCCGGAGGAAACCCACGCAGACAGGGGGAGAATATGGAAACTCATATAGATGGGGATTCGAACCGGGAATCCCTAGTGCTGAGAGGCGAACGTGCTAACCACTAAGCCACCGTGTCGCCCTGCACGCAACATAATTATTTATATTAATAATTAAGAGCAGAATTAAATAATAAATAAAAAATAATAAATTTTAAAGAAATGCTCAAAAGGTTAAATTTTCATTGTGGGAAGTGGTACATGAAGTGCAGCATTGCAGTATCTCAGTCAAGATTCTTGTTGCTTATGAAAAGTTGGTGACAAAAGCAAATATAATTTGAAAAAGTTTTTTTGTCTTGCTCGGTCTGGAATTGAGGAGGTAAGGTAAGAAGAAATGCTGGCTTTATTTGAACAGTAGGCTGTGGCCATATGGCATGGTATTTAACACAAAGTAACAGTCAATGCATATAAATGCTCAGGCTCCAAAGGCAACATAAAAGTATTAGGCCAGCGGCTGGAACCAAAAGCCCGCTTACAATTCTCCCTAATTTAAGTAGCCAGGCTGAATAAGATCACTGTAAAACAAGAAAAAATACAGAATGGCATATATGCATGCTAAGAGGGTAAATACCACACCACAGAGAAAGTGAGCCAAGAGTTAAACAACACAAAGAATTAAAACCCCAGTGCAATATAAATAAGGAGGTGACTAATTAAGGTAAATGATATGCATGTGTTTAAAATGTGGGAGAAGGTTACTGTGGAACATAAGTGGGTGTGGCATTTTACAATGTTGCAAAGTTCAAATTGTTATTGTAATAACATAGTACATATGAGTGGAAAGCTTTAATGTTCTGTGGAACGTATTTAGCAAATCTGACATTTTAATTGAAATAGCTATTTGCCATCTGGTGGTTCTAGTATGCAGTGATGTAAATCTCCTAAAGGGCAGAAGTTTAAACTGGTGGTATGCTGGGTGTGACTTGTCCATATGACATTGTGCAACATTGGTCTTGATTTTCAGTTGTATAAAACAGCCATTGAAGTGCCTGCTGCTGTGCTTTAATGCAATTGGTAAGCCACATTTGGAGAATACAGGTCAGCACACATTCTATCACATTTATATAAAAACTCAGAAGTTGCCAGAAGTCCCTGGCCAGAAGTTTTATGGGTTAGGATAGCATTTGCAAATTACTCATATACTTACTGCACGAAATCTCTTCTCCGAACAACCTACCTGTAAAACTCATCTTCTACTTAATCCTATACTATACTATAGAATAGGGTTACTGGGGCTTCCCTATTCTCATCCAGGGGATAAAATTTAATACTGAGGCCAAACCGAATGTGAACAAATACATTCTGTACAAATGGCAAGCTAAACGGAGCAATCAAATTAACAATAAAACGCACTAAATAAAAACTGGCAATCCAGACAAACAACGGGCACAATATCAGATGATGTATTGGACAAGAAAAACCCATTTATTCAATTCTTATTTAAATTTGGTTCCTCCTTCCCCTCTGCATCACTTTGCTCCTGCAAGAGTTTGATTCTAGTATGTTTGTAAAGTGTGACCAAAATATTTTCTTATATATAAAATGTCTTCTTTTGTTTTGAATTTGTTTTGAATTGTGTTGAATTTTTTATTTAATTAAGTATAAAATAATTTTTAATCTGATATCCAATAACCAGAACCAGATGTCATCTCGGAACTATATATGAAATGTTTGTGGATCAAAAGATATCAAGGAGTGCCGACTGTCATAAACATAGCTCCATGGTATTCTGATAAAAATATATGCTCTGATCTACCCAATTTGGGCATTCAGTAACATCAGTGAAACATATGTAGTCTCATGGAACAGTGTCATTAACAAAAATGGAGAACATAACAAAAAAACGGTTAAGATATAAAATTTTGGTATCATAAAAGCGTAACCTAATATTATGCTACAAAAGAAGCTTTTTCACTAGCAATGTCAAACACTGGTTCACACTGTATATAGGACATGTAGAAGAGATGAGTTTAGAAAATAAAGTACACACTTTGTGCAATGCTAGGTTCAAGGAGTGTATCTTCACTCACTTTCTCACCATTCACCAATGTACTCAATCAGCCTATTACCAACCTCGGCAAAAATAACATCCCCACCTTAATACTGATATTTCTAGAAGTGCAAAAACATCATGGTAAATTCCTTCTTTGCCTCCCTACATCGTTTTTTGTTTTTCTTCCCCCTTTACTGCACATCTTCAGTGATCAACGCCCACATCCTTTTCACTCACTTTTTTTTCACAGTGTTATGGAAGAAATCCATCATGATTAGCATTATTAGTGCTGGCATTTTTATGGACATATTCATTTTAATCTTCTCTAACACACCACAGCTTCAAGTCTGGCTCTGGTTAAAAGAGAGTACTTGTCTCTCTCTTACTTAAATGCCAAAGAACTGTGGATACCAGGCAGATCGATTGGCTTGCAAACTTGGCACGATTGCTAAGGACATGCCTTCCATGGTGAAATTGCATCCAACAGAATGAAGTATGCAGTGTTAGGGGCACAGTACAATCCATAGTTGTGCATATTCAAAGAGTCAAAGGCATTTTTTCTCCTTTTAAACTCCTTTTATTATTATTTATGATTCATGAATGCAACGAGATTATTATTATGATTTGTTAAATAATAAAAAAAAAGGTGATACATGAATATGCTCTGTTTTCTCCTCGCACAGTGGATCACACATATTGTTTCCATATTTTTATCAAAGACTATATATTAATCAGTTGTGCCTACCTACATTGCAATGAGTAGAGCAGATAAAAGGGTCTGTGTGATTTGGGACAGAGTTGACCCCATGTGCTCAGCATTAGAACATTGGCTAATGCATGCTTTAACCCATAAGAACCCACACCTATTTTTCCTTGGAGGAAAATTATGGGGGTCATCATTCTGAATTAACAGATCACAAAGAAAATATTTCTGACATTTTTTTCAAAATAACACCCCTAAAGTCAAAGAACTGAAATGTGACTGATATGTCACATCAGGCGTTAAAGGTAAATGTTATCCTCAATAAAAAATGCATACTTTTTGCATCCTTCTCAGCGGCCACGCTTGACACATTTCACAGGCCAGTATGAAACCTGGTCCAAGCGAACATCTTCAAGAACCTTAACTCAAACTCTCTTTGGTGGTGGAGGTGGAGGTGTGGCTTCAAGTGATGGTCGACCCCATTGTGAGCCAAAAAGAATTAAGCCTGATGCCACCTTTGCCTGGACGTTCCTTTGTTTTATCGACTTGTTTCCTCCAAGTAGTTTACAGTCACGACAGTAGAGCAGCCATGCATTTACTATGGCCAGCATTATGGTCTGCCAAAGCAGGTACAGGTACCACCTCCACGACCTCATGTAGTACCAACATATGCATCTAGGAGGTCTAACCCTCCCATATATGTGTTTTACTCCTTCACATTTTGTGACCTGACTTTCTTAAATGCTTTGTCTGATTTGCTCCAGAATTGAGCTTTGTCCTGAGGTTCTATGGCACAGTAAGAGGAGATCAGGGTAACAGATTTGTTGTCATATCACTTGACAATTGCAATGCATTCCCTTTTTTCACTCTGACATCAACACTCATCCTCAAGCTGACACCCATCCAAGTCTTCATCTGAGCTATCTTGTCATCTCCTTGAATGATTTATAGCTTTTTGCTATGCATGCTACAAAAACAAATAAGTTTCTAAATTAAAATAAGCCAAATAACCTCAGCAGAATATTACTTATTGTGACAAATAGACCACATGAGGTTTTTAATTAAGATTTTGTGTGTAAAGTACCGATGTGACATACAGTATATGTCACAGCGATATTCACCTCAATTGTTTTATATCAAATTATTGAAATTATTTAATCAGGACTGTATGAATACTATCAAGGTCTTGTGATTGAAAGAAAATAACTGAAAAATGGCTTGAATCTTACATTTTGAAACAAAACTTAGCTTTTTAAAATTGGCTTGCTCTGTGACGTTAGTGCCATTAGTCAGGCACACAGGCATATTGGAAATGTTGTTCAGGTAACATAAGTTCACATGACATGTCACATGACCACATTAGGTTGTTCAGTATGGGTTACTTAATGACTCCATGGGTTAAAATATGAGAAACGTTTGAAAAGGAAATTTTCCAGAATGTTTAAAGAGGTGGTAACACCTGTGTCACAGTGGGTTCTTATGGGTTCTTATGGACTGCGTCATTTTAATCCACCATGATCCCAATCAAATGCCTCTCTGATCTCTAACAGCATATCAAGTGTCAGAGAACATTAAAGACCAGACTTCTTAAAAGATACAGACAGAGCAGAAATTATGAGAGATTGTGGCAGAGTGTTATGTTAACAAGTTGGCTAACTTTAGTTCCTTTAGAGACTTGTGAACAATGAACTGTCAAGGATATTTAGTAGGGTCAAAGGGGTATTTTAAATATGCATATACTGTTGCAATGATTTTTTAGGATTATTTATGAATATTTAAAAAAATATAAATAGCTTTTAATAACACTTTACACATAAAAAATCACTAAAATATTCTGAAAAAAAATAATAACATATTATGTACAGCTTTGTAGCTCAAGGTTTCAATGGTTTATGACAAAAATAATAACTGGTTATTGTAATTATGATAATTAGGTATATTTTAGAAACTGGGCTGCATCACAGCATTACTGGTGTATTAAGGTTAAGAAGGTGTAGAAGCACAGCATCTTTGCTGTGTGATGATGTCATGAAGGAGTGGAAGAAGATTTTAGTGGCAACCCGTAAAGCTCTAGTTAACTCCATGCCAAAGAGAGTGAAGGCAATGCTGAAAAATAATGGAGTCCACACAAAATATAGACACTGTACACAATTTGGACAAACTTTTATTCACCTTTATTCAAGCTGTACATTGAGTATTTTACATTGTTTCATAGTGTCATATTTAATGTTGTTCCATAAAAAAAATGTAATTAAATATTAACAAAAATGTCACTTTCATGTGATAATGTGATTGTATGTTATTGACATATTTTATTAAGCTTGACCATGTGACAACTTACAAATTTAACAAATTGACTAATCTGCAGATATGGTTCTAAATACACATTTATTAATAACAGTACAGTATTTACTGATACATTTGCATGCTCACAAATCTGATTACATAGACACTTTTGATAGTTGCACAAGTTTCAATGATTTTTTCGATGACATTTTGCCATAATAATAACCAATAAATAAAGAAATTCTGTAGATATTTGTATAAATTAACAAATATTAGATATTATGTTTTTGTATTTTATTTAAAGAATGTTTAAACTTGTTGACAACACTGCCCAGTTTCCATTGTAGTTCACATGTATATAGATAGTAGCAGATTTGTAAGGAAAATTACCTTGTCAATGACAGGGGTCATGGGCTTGTTTTAGGTCAGTGGAGGCTTTTACTGGTTCTTTTGGAGGAGATTGTGAATGTCAGACAGTGATGTCAACAGGATAATTTTACATGGACCCATTTTTATCAGCCATAAACAGATATTGAAGAGCTTTTTCATTTAACAATACCCTGTTTTAATTTATTATGTTACTGCTGCTAGTAGCATCTCAATATTAATGTAGTAGACCCCTTTCCTTAACATATATGCATTCATGATCTTCGATCTGGAAAGTTGAAAAGTGTGCAATAGAGACAATGGGTGCCCCAACCATGATAATCCTTCATAAACATTTGCTACATTCTACTATATGTCTCAACAACGGCTCCTGCTTTCTCCATAGTTTTAGTCTTAGGCTTCACATATCATGACTTTTTTAATGCTTTTATTATTGTAGAATTTAGATAATATTTTTACTGCATACTGAATACTAGCTGAGCACAGTTACTAAGTTCAAAAGCACATTAATGTTCCAATCCTACCATGTATAAAGGTCCTTTAAGGTGTCATGGAATAGTGATGTAACCTAATCTCATCAAGCAAACACTCGGGCCCCCATACTTGTCTTCATTTAGCTCAGCCATTAAGGCCAGTGTGTTCTCTTCTCATTGCTGTGCTGATGAATCTCAGCTTCGTGTGTCCTTTTGCCCCTAAGGAAATATTAGCTCAGATATCTGCCCTCTGCATAGCTCTTCATCATCTCAATCGTAATTTGGCAAAAACCACAGCTAATGGTTATTAAGAAAAAGCTTTAACTCAAACCTCCATATCGACAGCCCAAACTCCTAATGGCCAGCTTTGCTTATTCACTGCACTTTAGTTATGACTGCCACCTGGTGCTAATTCTCACTCTCACTGATGTATTCACTCCACTTTGCTTCATGTCTCACTTTCACTCCATTTCTATATGGTGGAATGATTGTTCTAGTTCTGGCCGTAATGCTGAGACATTTATCATTTTCAAGAAATGGCAGAAGACACATCTCTTCTCAAGCACTTTTTCAGAAATTTCTTTATCTACTAAAAATATTTGTATTTAGGTACATTTAGTTATTGATCAAGAGTGGCAAAACATCAGGATTGATTATCAGCTGGTTACTTCTCCATATACTGGTCATATTTATATTGGTTTCATTTATATATATATATATATATATATATATATATATATATATATATATATATATATATATATATATATACTGGTTTCATTTATAACTTACATAGTAGTCACACATTTATTTAACCAAATGTAAATATACAAGTATACTACAGGGGTGAAACATAAATACAGTATTTTTCTTTTTTTTATTATGGTTATGGTAATGGTCATTGATATAGTCAAGACCACATTTGTGGATTATGGATCCAGAGTCAGCTTAAATATTGCATAAACTTGACAGTTTCACTTTGCTTAAACAAGTTTCTAAAATTAACCCACATGTTTAATTTGTCCTTCTCTTTGAATTTAGCATGTAATGAAATGGGCGAAAAAGCAGCTTTTTCAGTATAGTAGGTATCAGTATCATCATCACATAAAAATAAAATTGACTGAAAAATAAAAAGCCTGAAATTGATAATAAAGTGATATGGAAAGTGAGAAAGTGATCTATTTTGCCTACTGCGCTTACACAGGAATTTGTCCTCCTTTTACCCATCTGTGCAGTGAAACATGCATAACGAGGTTGACCACGTAACACCTCCAACATGAGACACACACACATACCCTGTTAGCATATTTATACTATAATTTATTTATAATGACAAAATAATTGTATTATTATTCCAGTGTGAAAAAATACTAAATGTTGTTTATGGACACTAACAGCAACACAGGATTCAGGTACTCTTTCAGGTACTCTTCCAAACTTAGGCAATGATGACATTTAGCACATGACATTTTATTGTGTGTGTGTGTGTGTGTGTGTGTGTGTGTGCCTGGTATGAAGAGAATGTGGGGGAATTTTATTCATCTTTTTATTTATTTTGGTTTCCATGTCTTTACTTTGGATAGCACCCTACAGTTCTCTAATCCGACCAAAGTCTTATGTTTGGGTTACTTTTTCAAACGTTAAGATCACGTTCCACCACTCGAAGATTTCCACTCTACTTCATCTCACTTTACACACAACCAACATGTCCTGTCAGTGTGTCACACAGTCACACAGTTTTAAATACACGCACCCACTGTCAGGATGGAGACAATTGCTTCTGTTAAGAAAACTTGATTAATTAAAATGAGACCTTGGAAAAGATGAGTGGGAACATTTCCAATTGTAGACAAGGAAAACTCCAAGGAAAATTCTAGAAGGAATAACTGTTGCATGACATAAAAACAAAGCAGCTGAGCAATCAAACCGCAGGCATGTATGATAAAGAGGAGTGAACTTAGGGTAGAGTGAGGAATGGTTTTGAGGTTATTTTTGTAGGCTGAACCTGACAGATGATGTTACAAGGTGTTAGAATGTGGTGAAATACAGATTGCTGAAAAAATAGACTTTGTTCTGTACAAGCTTGGTGTGGTTCCAGTGCTAAATGCGGAATGCCTTCTGATGGTTTTAAGACCATCTAAATGTTTAAACATAATTTGAAAAATGTAAACCTAACAATCATTAATAATGTAAATAAAAATAATAATAAAATTTATGTTTAATCTTGATTCCCAAATGAAACTAAAAATAAATGTATCATGACCAATAATTTTAAACCAGTTTATAATTATAAAGTTTTTTCGACATTAGGTTTACATGCACTAAAAGTATATATATATATATATATATATATATATATATATATATATATATATATATATATATATATATATATATATATATGTATATATATATATATATATATATATATATATATATATATATATATATATGCTTTTTAACTTGATGTTGCTCCAAAGCATGATATAGTGGTAAAATTACTTACAGTAATGACCCACAGCACTGAAAACTAGTTTAAGTATTTAAGTATCAGCAGCACACTTAGCTGAATCCCGTGAATAATATTAAAAAGACAAAATTTTGGAAAGTTGGGAGTGTTAAGTAAATGTAAGCTACAACCACCTCAAATAGTGTAATGATTTTTAAAGAATAGCAAAACTTGTACAGTGGTCATGTGAAGCTTTTGTATCAAATTATGTTTTTGTGGTTTCATGGTTAACATATTTTGTTTATTGAAAGTGGCTATTGGTTTACTGGTTAAAAAGTATATTAAGACTATTACTTACAGTTTAATACGTGATTCCAATTGCAGCCTAGATTCATTCTAACCTACTGATAAAAGCTTATTATTTTACCAACATTTACACTCTATGGACAGCCATGTGTTTGGGTGACTATATGCCTGAAACTTGTGAAACAATTTTAGGAAAAGCCTCCTCTCTTCTAGCATGACTGTTTTACAATACACAAAGAAAGGTACCTAAGAACCATTGTTGGGTTGGCTTACAAAGAATCTTACTCTGACAACATCTTTGGGATAAACCACAAGATATTACATGACAGACCATCTCATCAAAATGTCAAGACATCAATATGGCAAAATAAAATCTAGGTAACCAACGTCTATGGGCTTCCACCTATAAAATAAATCTGTCTTCCTATTAGATCATAGCACCTCCTCCTGTGCCACTGTACTGTGCTGCCCTTCAACTGAAGCACAACATATATGTGTAATGAAAGGACAAAGGGCACACTTTAATTATTTTATTTTACTCTAGCTAGCAGTTAAAAATTGGATCTGATTAAACAAAAGTAAAATAATATGGGAAAATGAAATGCAGGAGGAAAATGTGTTTTCCAGAGTGTTTCAATCGGTGTTTGATGAGCAGGAGTTCATAAGGCCAGAAGCAGCAATGAATAATGAACATTAATAATTTGTTTAACCCTAACAGTGGATATGAAATGACCGTATAACAAAACTCAAACATGAAATCTCTGGGAAAACTTTATCTTTATTACAAAGTTCTATTGTTTTCCATAAACACTGCCAGCACACTCCCGGAGAGGATGGATCAAGTCTCTAGTTCTGACATCCATAAGCATAGACAGGGAGCCTTATTCAAAGTTGGAATTTGTCAAACATGATTTTCACCACATGATTTTAAGCCAGTGAGCTTGCTCTTTTGACCAACTTTTTTCTTTCTTGTATTAAACTATTTGCAACCTGGTATTACCTAAATACTACTAAATCAATATCATGTCACAACATGATGGTGTATATAAACCCAAATTTCTGACCCTTCTGTATATTGCCACCTCCCTTTTTTATTTTAATAACAAGCACAGTATATGTAGCAGATAGCAGTAAAATCTTGCACAGGTATCATTGTAACTTAAAAGACTTTACAGCATACATAATTGTAAATATGGTGTTGAACCGCACCCATCCTTTCCAAGCATATGGTCCGACATGAATATTAATTTCAGCTGCTAAAATAATTCGCTTTTGTGATTTGTCAGGCGTTCTGTTCCTGTGTTGAAAGTTTGCAGTAGATGTACAGCACCAGACATTCCTTTCTCTATACTACTTGATATGAAACAGCTTCTAGTCTTCTATCTGAGTCTGCAGAATAAAGAGAATAGCGAACTTGCCTTCGAGGCAAGCAGGTGTTTGTTGCGCCCTCATCATCCTAGATTTTGGCCTCAAAGTGGCTTCCTGGTTGGTGTTGTATCAAGCTTGACACAGCACTCTCTCCACTATAATAGGAGAAGTGCATTGAGCAATCTTGGCAAGTTACTAGCTTACTTTTAGGATAAGTGGTGGTGCTGTATATGTGTTAAAAGTGTTTCCTCAACTGGCTAGGGAGAGCCCCTATTATAATATGTACATAAAAATAGCTTCTTATTGTGAGAAAAATCAGTAAGTCAAGATGTATAATGCGCACTGTGGAAATTTTGTCAGTTTCATCCTTATGGTAATGAATGTTGTGTGAAACTGAGTGTCACAACAGAGAAACCAATGACCAAAATTCCAACAAGTTTATGCTATTGCAATTTTGTTTGTGTTTTTAATGTGGAAGGGTTGTACTATATGTGTGTCACGTTAGGGTCCGAAGTCCGGGTAAGGAATGGAATTCAACACACCCAACAGGTAGCAGGTTCCAGAACAAGCAATTTAATGTAAACACAAGCAAAAACATTCCCACCAAAAGCTACAGCATCCACGAACCCTAACATAGTTGAAGCTCTCTTGCTGAAGAGAGTCTGGGGCTGGCTTAAATAACCAAATGATAAGGTCACATGACTAACGATGTAATTAACTTAACTCAGGCACAGCCGCGAAATACATGAAAACAACTGAAACAATAAACAGACAGAACTAAAGTGAAACTCACAACCAAATCCAACACAAAACCAAACATAGTTCAGATAGTCAAGACTGAGGATCCTGACAATGTGCTTGTCCTCTACAGTGAATATTTAGCTGAGGTTAGATATGTTGCTTTTGGAGTATGATCAGTTGTTGGCCTTGTCACTTTCTATCCCTGCAGGTTTTATTGTTGTTGGAGTCTAAATAAACTTATGCTCCAGAGGAGTGGTAACTCTTTGTATGACTCATGCCCACACTCTGTTTTGACTCAAGCTCTTCTTTTGAATGGAATTTTGCCCTGAATAATTAGAAAGAATAAAGGACATAGCACCTGGGGGCCACATCTGTTATGATATATTACTGCAATAACACAGGCATTCTAGCAATTGTGGACATATATAAAACCTTAATATGGGAAGGTGTACTATGCAAGTTATTTATTATGTGTATGTGTGTGTGATCATGTCATATCATCTCATTATCTTGTTTGCTTATTTCCCTTGTCCAGCTGAGAACGTTGCTCGAAACATCCAGGGTAAGGCACCAATCCAATCCAATATATATAGTGGAAATTTAGAGCAGTCAATTCACCTGAATGTATGCCTGCATCATCTTTCCCAGTTTTGGATAGTACTGGAATTTGCTCATTAAATTTTAAAAGATTGGTCACGTATGATCTCTAAGTATACCAGTTCTCATCAATACTTTTAATATTTTTAGATATTAGATGGATATTAGATATTTTCGTGCAGTTGTAATTTTGGGTGGGCGGCATGGTGGCTTAGTGGTTAGCACGTTTGCCTCTAAACTAGTCCAAAAACATACATCAAGGTCAGTTGAATTCTCCATATTGCTCCATATAGAGTGTGTTGGTGTGTGTGTCTGTGTGAGTGAGTGTGTGCCCTGCGATAGATTGGAGCCCTGTCCTGGGTGTATCTGCCCAACACCCGAAATGTTCTCCCCTGAATGGGCAAGGGGAACCCCTCCGCGGCCCTAGTAGAGGATAAAGCGGAAGATGATGGATGGTTGGATGGATGTATTTATAAAAAAAAGCCTTATTGGAAATTTTAAGGCTATAAATGAACTTCATAATCACCACTTCCATGGATAAGATAATTTAAATAGATGGACATGTTGAATCACATTTTGTTTGTTATTACTTTTATAATATTTTATTGCTAATGTTATTTTGTAATATCCACCATTCTCTGTTCAGCTATTGTGGTGTGATGGGGCCTTCAGGATCTTAGAAGCCATTCCTATTGCAATGCACTGTAATATAAATAGCTAGAGGGTCACGAAGCCTCAAAGATCAGTTATCAGTTTTCATTCCTGGTGATAAACGTACAAATGCTCACAGCACCTGAGCATCAGTGATGGAATTTTGTAACGTTTTTGGGATCGCTCTAAATCTTCAGGACCAACGTCTGGACTGGCATTAGCAGCTGGTATATATATATTTTTGGATTTGTTTGTTTTCACACCCTGGATTCTTCCAGAAAATAGGCACTGTCACCTTACTAACCACACCTCTTGAAGAGCAGATGGGGTAAGTTGCCAATATCATTCTGAAACAGAGGAAGAAATGCAACATAATATTTGTAGCTAAAGGGTTTTTTCCTCTCTAACCAGGAAGATTGCGACAGCATAGTGTTGCCTTTTGGCTCAATGATTGGAAACAGGTGCAGCCATAATACGTCATTTGAAAATGTGGTTAAACATGCAATCTGTTATAAGGACAATGTCATGTATTTCCAGTCACTTCGTGATTCACATTTTTGTTGAAGTCAATGCAGAAATACATTTTTGTGAGTTCACAAATATTAAAGTATTATATTTAATGCCATATGTACTATAAAATGACCAAGTCAAACTCAAAATGCAATAACATGACATTTCATTAAATATGGAAATTATTTAGCATGAATAAACATCTATAGCAATATTATTAAAAAAAACAATCAAAATGTATTTATTGTTGCTGAAGGTGGTTTGACATGTTGTTGAACTGTATTTTTGACCTGATTAGAATTTTAAATTACATTTGGGAAAAGATATGTATGTTTTAAATTTTGTGTGAAATGTTGGGACAGCTTAAAAACATATTACATCTTTCATTATAGAAAACCGGGCGGCACGGTGGCTTAGTGGTTAGCACGTTCGCCTCTCAGCGTTAGGGATTCCCGGTTCGAATCCCAATCTGGGTGGAGTTTCCATGTTCTCGCCGTGTCTGCGTGGGTTTCCTCCGGTTTCTCCGGTTTCCTCCCACAGTCCAAAAACATGGATCAAGTCGATTGAATTCTCAAAATTGCCCCATATAGAGTGTGTCTGTGTGAGTGAGTGTGTGCCCAGCGATGGATTGGCACCCTGTCCTGGGTCTATCTGCCCAGCGCCCGAGACGTTCTCCCCTGGATGGGCATGGGGAACCCCATCACGACCCTAATAGAGGATAAAGCGGGAGATAATGAATGAATTAATTATAGAAAACCTTACAGCAGATGTGTATGTTTAAAGAGAAAAATGCATGAAACTTGAAATGCATAAAAAATCCTTATATCCATCTCCATCCTCCAGCTCTTAGTACCTGTTGGATTAAGTTTTGTGCCAAAAAAATATTTGTGAGGGGATTAGGATAAAAGTTACAAAAGTCATGTGCAATCAAAAAATCCCCTTGCTTCAGGGCCATTTCTATTTTGAAGTTCAAATAAATTTTCAATATAATAATAATCTTACTGACATATTGCATTCAGTGTGTAATACCAAACCTATAGAAAATTAAACTATATCTTGCATATTTAGACCATTAAGCCAATGTACTCATTTAAAGTGACTTTTACAAGTCTTTTCTTTTGACCTATATAGTAAATAATTCCTAATAGTAGAACAAAGAGGTTGTTATTCCAAGATGCTGACTTAAAAGCATTTAAGAGTGATGTTAAATTCATGTAGTAATTAAACAAAAGAATACTCTGATGGAAAACACAATTTACATATAAAAATATGACAAAGAATGTTCTGAATACAAAAAGAAGGAATATAATTTGAGTATCAGAAAAAGAAAATCCCAGATGTTATCCATTTTGGAAAATTGGTCCATATTTGATATTAGTAGAATCACGTTTCCTGTTAGTGTTTCATTTCAATGTGGGTGGTTACAGACAGACTAACATACAGACACTTTATTAAACCCGGAAGAAATTCAAGAGAGTCTGAGTATAGAGAAGAACTGCAGTAAATGGCATTACATTTGGTCCTTTAGCAGATGCTTTTATCCAAAGTGATAAATTTTTTTTTTTTTTACAATTGTTACTCATTTAATACCAATCTGTAAAGGAATATCAAGTTGATCCTAACAAGTAATTCATTTTAACATATATTAATAATTCATAAAATTATATATTTTGTGACATCAACTAGACTATCAGTAAAGAATGAGTAATGATTATGAAGTTTAAGTCATTAAAGATTTTTGCTTTTATTGAACTGTGGCAGTGAGAATAATTATCAGGTTTTTGTTTTTTTTTGTTAGTTTTTTTGTTTTTTTTTAAGAGGCAAGGAAGGTGTCCATGATAATTTTCTCTTCCCGTTCTTGATGTGTACAATCCTTCAGGGTAGGCAGAAGCACCAATTATTTTTTTCACCAGTTCTGTTCCTGCCTTCTTTTGATTCTGCTCCAAACCAGATAGTAACAGAAGTACACTGTGCAGGTCCAGTGGCCGCAGAGTAGAACTGCCTCAATAGTTGTGGCAAACCATGTTTCTTCAGTGAATGCAAGAAATACATCCTCTGTTGGGCCTTTTTGAGGATGGGACTGATGTTGAACTCCCATTTGAGGTCCTGGGAGGGAGGTGACTTGAAGGTCTCCACAGTTGTCATTGTCATTGTGTTTCATCTGTTTTGAGTGGATTTGTCCATCCTCACTTGCTGTGTTCTGTCTGTCAGGAAGCTGGTGATCCACTGAATGATACAGTGTGTTCGAAGAGTTTAGAGGATAGGATATCTGGTCTTATGGTGTTGAATGCCGAGCTGACGTCAACAAACAGGATCCTAGCATATTTTCCTGGGTGCTCAATGTGTTGTAGGATGTAGTGCAGACCCATGTTGACTGCACCATCCACTGACCTGTTTGATCAGTAGGCAAAATGCCGGAGTTCCAACAAGGTGTCATGTGATATTCTTCAGGTGAGTCAACACCAGACGGACTTTATAACTATTAATATCAGTGCAACAATTAGATCTTGTGCTTTGAGGTAAGGAAACACTGTCTGGTCTTGTAGCTTTCCTGATGTTTTGTTTCCTGAAAAGCCAGCTCTCCTCCTTTTTCTTCTTCTTTTACTATTCATGTGCTGAGTATACATATGTTTATGTTTACTGGCCCCTTTCAACCCTGTAGTAGAATGTATTTAGATTGTCTTAAAGGACTTTGTTTGCTTTAGTAGGGGGTAGTAGGGGTCTTCTGTAATTAGTTATAATCTAAAAACTTTTCCACACTGATGCAGGTTTGTGCTGCATGCTGAGGACCTGTTTTTCAGTTCTCAGTGTATACTCTTTTCGCCCATCTGATCTCTGTTGTCAGTGTGTTTCTTGCCTGCTTGTAGAGGTCTTTGTCCCCACTTCTTTCTTGGCCTGACGAACCTGTATAAACTTGACGGTGAACCATGGCTTATTGTTACTGTATGTGCGGATGGTCTTGGTTGGAATACACACATCTGTATGGAAGCTGATGTAAGCTGTCACTGTATCAGTCAGTTCATCTAATTAATTTTAAATTAATAATTTAATTAATTCGCCCTGTCCTGGGTGTATCTGCCCAGCGCCCGAAACGTTCTCCCCTGGATGCCGCCCCCCCTCCCGGCGCGACCCTAATATAGGATAAAGCGATGGATGAATTTAATGAATTTTCAGTATCAGTTTCAAAGACAGAAAGCGATAGTGTAGGACTTTTTGGGTATTAATATGATATTAATAAAGTCCTCAGTGTCCCATTACCAAATTATGTAGAATGAGAGACAGTCAAAGGTTTAATGCTTGTTATGTTGTGTAAAATATCTGACTCCAAAGATATTTGTATTAAATGGTAACTTTAGTTACACATGTGCTTCTCTGTACTAAGTGGGTTAATTGTATCTCAATTGTTTAAGCTATATCTGACTCAGAGGTATTCTGTAAGCATGCAGAAATCTTAATTCTGTCAGAGGCTTTTATAATATATGGACAGAGGTTATACTGACATGCTGATATATCTAAATATCCCTCAGAGGTCAATCTTATAGCTGCTTAAAATACACCATTTAGTTAGAAATAAATTATCCTTTGAGCTCCAGCCTTAAAAGATTAACTGTAAATTTTGGTTTAGAAGTTACACTAAAAAAAAAAAAAAGTTACACTAAAATGTTACACTAATAGCAAATGAACACCCCCTTTAGGTACAGAATCAGAATCAGGTTTATTTGTCACATACGTAGATATACATGGTACAGCCAGCAGTGAAATTCTTTCCTGACTTCTCCACATAGTTCAAATTTGTTTAAGAAAGAAAAATAGAATAAAGATAAAATAAAAATAAAATAAAATTTAACTATGTATTTACACTGTGCAAATGAAATTTAAAAAATAAGAGAACTGTACAATTATGGAATATGAACTAAAATGGTCTTGTAAGTTAAAAGTTATAATCAAAGTAAGTTGTTCTTTTATGTGCAAATAATGCAGTGCAGGGTTAAAAGTTGTTTTAGTTATGAAGGTGTTGTGGGTGGGTTTATGTCCGTTTAGTCCTGGTTCAGGGTCTGAATCGCCGAATCGCCGTTGGGAAGAAGCTCCTCCTCATCCTCTCCTTATCTCTCCTCCTCATCCACTCACGTGTTACGTGAATGCGCTGGAAAAATGCCAGAACCAAGAGCCCGTTGGGCCGAGCAAAGCGAGGCAGGCCTTGGTTAAGCAGAGCCTGACTAGGCCAAAAGCAGAGCAGGGCCCAGCTGCGGCACTGGCCGGAGCTAGACCAGGAGACCAAATAAAGAGCCCAAGAGAAGAGAGCAGAGTTTGCCTGTTACATCATGCATGCATTCATTCATTGCTATGCTAATGATACTTAGCTTCATTTGTCTTTGGGTGTTTGGATGAAGGCCCATCATCTCAAATTGAATGTGGCAAAGACGGAACTTTTCATTATTCCAGCTAAACCCTGAATCCATCATGACCTGAGCTACCAAACTGATTGCTCCACAATCTCCCTAATCAACTCGGCGCATAACCTTAGTTTTATAATTAACTTACATTTTAAACTATCTGATCAGATCACTAAAACTGCCTGGTCCTGCAGTTTCTTACAACAACAACAGACCTTTCTTAACTGAACATGCTATTCAACTGTTAGTTCAAGCCCTCTTCCTATCCCGGCTTGAATACTGTAATGCATTGCTTGCTGTCTCCCAGTTTTCACAATCAGGTCTCTACAACGGTTTCAAACTCTGCAGCTCAAATTGTGTTCAATCAGCCCAAGTAAACCCATGTCACTCCATTACTCCACACACCATTGGCTCACTGTAGCTGTTGCATTCAGTACAAGGCGCTGACTCTGGCCTACAGGACAATCTATGGATCTGTCCCCTCTTACTGTCAATCTATATTTCCAAAAAACACTTCAAAATTCTAACAATATTCAATTGGATAAAGTAAGTGATTGATATAATGACATGACTATTAGTCAAGTGTATGAATTAGCTGCAGTAAAATTGTTTTCTTAGCTTTATGTAAAAACTCTCGGGAAAATTCCAATTTTACTTACTCCCATCTACCAATTTTTTGATGCAACTTTTCGATTCAGATGCAAATTTGAAGATATTTGTAACAAGCAGTGAAGGCAGCAAATGATTTTGCAATTATAAGTAGTGTCTATGCCCAGCGATGGATTGGCGCCCTGTCCTGGGCGGCACGGTGGCTTAGTGGTTAGCACGTTCGCCTCTCAGCGTTAGGGATTCCCGGTTTGAATCCCCATCTGGGTGGAGTTTCCATGTTCTCGCCATGTCTGCGTGGGTTTCCTCCGGTTTCTCCGGTTTCCTCCCACAGTCCAAAAACATGGATCAAGTCGATTGAATTCTCAAAATTGCCCCATATAGAGTGTGTCTGTGTGAGTGAGTGTGTGCCCAGCGATGGATTGGCGCCCTGTCCTGGGTCTATCTGCCCAGCGCCCGAGACGTTCTCCCCTGGATGGGCATGGGGAACCCCACCACGACCCTAATAAAGGATAAAGCGGGAGATAATGAATGAATGAAAAAAGTAGTGTCCATGTACTTTTGCCCATTTAGTGTACAATTTCTTCATGCTAGATCATAATTTGGCAAAAGAATGAAACTATGTCAATCACTGCCAAACATCAAACATGAAGGTGTCCATTTTTACTGTGTAGCTCGTTTGCCTGACTATAGTGTACTGTCATAGTGATATATTGTCACACCCCTAATGTCAGCTTACTTTGTACTATTTTAACAGGAAGTCATTTAAATGATGGATGGCAGTGGACAAGCTTTCAGAAGAGCAAACTAAAATATGAAAGGGTGGAAAAAGTGGCCTCTGCAACTGTTTAAATTCATAAAGACATAAAGCCTTTTATTCAGGATAAAGTCTTTTATCCAAAGCTGTTTCTGAGATCTGTCGGGGAGGAGGAATGAGGACGATCACTCCCCATTGAGTTGGCCGGTGGATGAAAACCAGACTGGACCTATCCCCAAACTTCTAGGATCTGTCCCACTTCCTGTTTAATGAAGTGCCGGACAATTTGATATACGGCCTTGCGCGCTTCTGATGTCGTAAATTCCAGCTAGTCAAATGCGTCGCCTGTCTTGTTTGAAACCACATGAGTTGCGGCTTAAGCCGCTTTGTTCCCTTATGTGACGTGATCTGTGTTTTGAATAAAATGTCTTGAAGACTATGTTTCAGACATGTTTTTTGGACTCTGCATGTTTTTGAATTACTTTTCTTAATGCGTTCTTTTTAACCTTTGCATCAGGTGTGAGTCTTTCACAGCATGTGTGAAACCATTTCATTCTTTGCTGTGAAGGTGAACTTGGCAAAACACAAACTTCCCATGCATTACTCACACCATTTCTTACAGGGTTATAAAATTAATCAAATATACAAACATACTGCCAAAGCACAGCTTTGCACTAATATAAAAAATGTCTGTAATTGTAAAAAAAAAAAAAAAAAAAAAAAAACACCTTCCCCAATTGACCCATGGCCCTGGACAATGTTTGAGGCAGCTGACTTGAAATTTTTCTTGTTTTATGCAGCATACCATTGTATGTACTGTATGTATTGTGTGTGCGTGTGTGTGTGTGTGTGTGTGTGTGTGTTCATGTGTGCATGCAGACATGCATATGTTTACTTGTCTCTTGCAATTCTTCTTTTGTTTCATTAGCTGAGAAAAGGAAAAAGGAAAAAAATGCAGTGATATGGTTCTTGTGCCATTGGTGTTACCCACATAAAATCATAATTTAATGGGAAAATGAATTAGAATCTAATATTTGTGTCTATTTAGCATCCTTGCTAAACATTGACCACTATTCATACTAATTCAGTCACCTTTTATGAAAAGTGTTATCTATAAGGTAATGAGTCGGTTTTAAAGTTCACAAAAGTATAGTGTTCCAATGTCATATTCGTATGTGATGGCAGTGGCACATGGGAACAGCAGCGCTTCCTGGATGCTGAAGACAAAAGTGTCATATTTAGTTAGTCTTATCTAAATCATAGACAAAATATGTATACTGTATATAATCTTAAAATTTTCATTTTCATTTGTTTTTATACACCAGAGGTGACAGTGACAACTCAGTGCTACTGCCTCACAGCAAGAGGGTTCCTGGTTCGATTCCTGGGTAATATGAAAAAAAGGCCCTTTCTATGTAAAATCTGCTTGTCCTCCTTGTGCATGAATGGGTTTTCTCCAGGTACTACTGATGCCGCTCACATTCCAAAACATGCTGATAGGTAAATTAGTGATTAGAATGTTAATAAATTATGGTTGAGGAAAGAATTGGTGACTTACCTAATAAAAACCTATTTCATAACACATAAATCAGAATCATTGTAAACTGACCTATTGTGAATCCAAGGTTCAGACTAATTCGTGAGGACTTTCGGTTTACCTGCACATGGAGTAGCGGTGTTTCTATAGGGCTCCGCAAAGTCATCCTTAATTTGTATTATTTTCATGTGCTACAGCATCAATCTTCTCTTTAAATTTGTGTATATTATCCGAGTAACTTATTGTGTTTCATTTTTGCTGCATTCATGCCGCCACAGTTAGTTAAAACTGCCCATCTCTCGCAAATCACGAAACCACCTCTGTCAGCATGTACAGATGATGTTTCGACACTTCAAACCAATGTTGCTGATCTGGAGGCTAAGTGTGATGATCTGGAATCTTTGCATTCATATATTCGCATCATTGGAGTTCAGGAGGATGGATCTTTTTCTCTGTTGCCATCTAATGTATCCACACTGCTCAGGGATGTGCTCCAATTATTCGAACTGCCACAATTCGATCGAGTGCACTGATCACTGGCTCCAAAGCTGAAGCACAGTCAACCTCTCCATCCGATCATCGGTCGACTTCATTACTACTTCATTATAGGACTGCATAGAAATTCATGCATAGGCCAGACTCCAAGCCCAATCATTGATTTCAGGCATGTCCCTGTTTGTGTTCCCAGATTTCACTGCAGACAACTTTTATTGGCGTGCGAAACACTACGCTCTATAATATAATTATTAATTAATAATTAATTAATTAATAATTAATTAATAATTAATGTTATGGTTTTATCCTGCTCGTCTCCGCATAACTGCCAATGTTGATTAACATTTTTTTACCTGTCCTAAGGAGGCTGAGTAGTTCGTGCAGGGTTTGCTTACCAGCTGATTTTTGAAACTGTAGCACTAAGGCGGTTATGCTGATACTTATGTCATAGTGTGCCTAGGTTGGTTTGCGTACCTGGAGTTCCTATTTTAATTAGATCAGTTACTTCATTTTGTTACACATTGTAACGGGTGCCTAGGGCACCCGTTCCTCGGCCGTTGTGTGTGGGTGTTTTTGGTTTCTGTGTTGATGTGCCTGTGTTTAGTTAATTAGCTGTCTTGTGTAGGTCTTTTAGGTTAATTAGCGTCGCGGGTTCATTGGGTGTTTTTTTGCACGTGGTGGGTATTTAGTTCCGGGGTTTTAGGTCTTCCGTGCGCGTCTTTGTGTGTTTATTGTCACCTTGTCCTTTATGTACCTGTTTGTTTGGTGTTTAGCACCAGTAATAAAGATTCCTGTTTATGTTCTACCTGCGTGCCTGGCTCCCTTCTGCGCGTTAGAGCGCCGCGGCTCTGCGCTATATTTGCGCAGCCGCGTCTAAGTCCCAGGTGGGCAGCGTGACAGAAAAGACGCGGCAAACGTTTTGGGAGTCCAGAGCCCAGGTAGGCTATTTTAAAATTTTTCTTTGGGGGGGCCGTATAGCCTCGTACTCGCGGCGCACTCCGCCGTTTCCGCGAGTGCGTTGTTATGCGGAGCCCGCCCTCCCGGAGCCGGGGGAACGGCTCAAACAGCGTGATGGCGGAGTGGAGCGACTCCGATGAGGAATGGTTGTGGAGGGTTGGTTTCGAGGTGCTCTGCGCAGAGGAAAATCTGGACATTGTCCAGATTTCCGATGACGAGGCGGGCGAACCTTACCTGTATGGGCACATTCTGCCCGTACACACCCTCCGCAACACTGAGGAGTTCTGGACGGAGGGTCCAGTCCGGTTTGTTAAACCCCCGGTGGCGAGACACAGACGCAGAGCTGCGCACAGCGCAGCCGCGGAGCGCGAAGCGTGGACTGCGGGGCAGTCACGTGACGCGACCGCGCCGGTCCGTGCCGCGTCTGGGTCGCGCTGCGAGGGGGCGGTACCGGAGCCGCCGCCTGAGTGCGCGAATGTTTTGTGTCCCCCTTCCTCCTGTGTGTTGTGTCCCCCGTCCTCCTATGTGTCGTCTGACCAGTCTGTCATCCCCATGTCCGACATGTTTGTCTCGTTGTGTTTGGGCGTTGCGGTGGGGGTTTATATGTTTTGTGTTCAGGATGGAGAGCCGGAGGTGCCGGCCGAGGTCATGCCAGCGCGCGTGCCCGCCGAGGTCCGCGCAGCCTGCGTGCCCGCCGAGGTCCGCGCAGCCTGCGTGCCCGCCGAGGTCCGCCCAGCGTGCGTGCCCGCCGAGGTCCGTCCTGCCTGCGTGCCCGCCGAGGTCCAGCCAGCGCGCGCGCCCATCCCGCAGCCCAGGGGCGTCACGCCGCCCATCCCGCGGCCCAGGGGCGTCACGCCGCCCATCCCGCGGCCCAGGGGCGTCACGCCGCCCATCCCGCCGCCCATCCCGCGGCCCAGGGGCGTCACGCCGCCCATCCCGCGGCCCAGGGGCCGCACGCCGCCCATCCCGAAGCCCAGGGGGCGTCACGCCGCCCATCCCGAGCAGCAGGGGCCGCACGCCGCCCAGCCCGAGGTCCAGGGGCCGCACGCCGCCCAGCCCGAGGTCCAGGGGCAGCACGCCCCGCCGCCAGGGGCCGCCCGCCTCGCCACGCCGCCAGGGGGCGTCCGCCTCGCCACGCCGCCAGGGGGCGCCCGCCTCGCCACGCCGCCAGGGGGCGTCCTCCGGACCACGCTGCCCGTGGGCGTCCACCTGACCCTGCAGCAAGAGGGCGGGGCCCATTCCTCGCCCAACGTGGGCGGCCACCGGACCACGCAGTAGGAGGGCGTGGCCCAGTCCTGATCCACCACGGGCGGCCACCTGACCTCGCAGCCGGAGGCTATACTGTAGGCTATACTGTAGCGTTCTTCCTCAACCATCATCTCTAATTCAAACGTTTCCCAAGAGGTAGTTACCTTTGTTTCTAATTACGGTATCTGTGATCCTTGGGAGGCATTATAATATCATGAATAAATAATTTTCCCATTATTCTCATACTCATAAGTGTTATTCCCGTATCGATTATTTTTTCATTACCAATTCTTTGATTCCTAATGTATCCTCAATTAATTCTCACCTGATCCTTATCTCTGATGATGGTCTTGGAAGCTCAGTCCTTGTCTTTTAACTGAGAATTTTTTTTTTACTGATTTTTGTACCCATATTATTTCTTCTATACACAATATTTTACAATTTAATGCTGATGGCACTATCTCTGCTGCCTCTTCTCTGGAAAACACTTAAAGCTTGTTTACGAGGCCAAATATCGTAAAAAATTAAATCATACACTGCCCACTCTAATAAACAATTTAGGCATCTTAATTCTATACTTTTTGTTTTCTATATTTTTGTCAACAAAATTGACAAATTGACCTTCTGTCCACGAAGGAAACTGAGCGGCTCCTCTTGTTTTCTCGTAGTAAGTATTATGAAAGTGTAGATAGACCCTCAAGATTGTTAGCCCATTATCTTAAGGCCTTGTCCAATGCTAGATAAATTTTACAAATTATGGATGGAAATGGTGACATGTGCTCAGATCCTTTGTCAATAATTCACTCTTTTCAGGAGTTTTATAAAAAGTTGTATACATCTGAGTCAATTGATGATGGTGTTGCAATGAACACATTTTTTTGATGGTTTACCATTTAAAACAATTGATTTTGTACACATTTTTGATATCGACTCACCTTTTCACCTAGACTAAATACTTAGAGCTATTTCCAAAAATGCAGTCTGGAAGGTCCCCTGGTCCAGATGGTTTTCCCATCGATTCTTAGAAATAAAGTTTGGTTCCAAACTTTCCGCTATTCTTTTACAAATTTATTATAAGACTTTGTCCATTGGTGTACTACATTCTATGCTCTCTAAGGCTCTCTAAGAGCCACCATTACAGGCCACTTCCTGCCATGCAGTCAGTGTGTAGATGCATACGTGCGCTGTCTAGCTCTGTTAAGCTAAACTACTAAATTAAGTGTTATTTAGTTACTTTTTTAATTTCTCTTGACTATTCAGCTACTTCATCGTTACTACATAGCATTTATTCCGCTTTTTGTCCCGCACTACTCTTCAAATTGCGGTGTTGTTGCTAGAGTTGCTGACGGACAAGATTTCAGTGCTAGAAGAGTGCATTCGGGTTTTACAACAGGGTCATGCTAGAGAAGATGTGTAAGGGACCAGTTTAGCCACCCCGAATGCCACAGGATCAGGTCTTAAATCTCTGGCTTTAGAGCCCTCGCAGCAGGGTGAGTGGGTGAGGACCAGGCGACGTACACGTAGAACTGAGCATCACTCTTCTAGGATCCACGTGTCCAATCGGTTTTCCCCACTCAGTGACTCACCCACTGAGAGACCGGTTGCTAAAAGTGCTCTGGTTATTGGCGACTCCCAGCTCAGACACGTGCGAATAACTACCCCCTTAGAGACTCCAGCAACCATAGTCCGGTGCATCCCGGGGGCCAGGGCTCCAGACATCAGGGTGAACCTCAAAGTGCTGGCTAATGCTAAATGCTTATTTTTTAGAATAGTTATCCACGTTGGTACAAATGACGTTCACCTCAAGCAGTCAGAGATTACTAAGGCTAATGTTAAAAAGGTGTGTGGAACCGCTGCAATGATGTCTGATGAAGTAGTTGTCTCTGGTCCCCTACCAATTAGACGTGGCGGCGAAACCTACAGCAGTTTATGGTCGCTGCGTTGCTGAATGTCTAAGTGGTGCTCAGAAAACAATATTACCTTTTGAAATGGCATGGCATCCATTCTTCCTGGTGGGTGCTGCGCTCATGTCACATAATATAGCCAATAGGATTTTATCTTCAGATAGGAATAAAAAGTGACAATTCAGAGCCAAGGCCAGGCAGCAGACAGAATGGCCTAACCAACTGCCTGCGAACTGCCAGGAGTTGTCACCCACATTAACTAGGTCCCATACCATTAAGACAGTTATCAAGTATCGCAGTGAGCAAAAAACAAAAAGAGTCCAAAAATTGTGCCAAAAAAATCTCATTAATATCAATACAATCTCAAGTAATGTAAGAAACACTTTTAAGTTAAAACTTGGGTTATTAAACATTAGGTCACTTTCATCAAAATCGGCTCTAATTCAAGAAATAATAACTGATAACTTCCTAAATGTCTTTTGTCTCACAGAGACCTTGATTAGGGCCAATGAATACTAAGCATTAAATGATGCCTCTCCAGCTGGTTATACTTATGCTCATAAACCATGTCTTAGTGGACGAGGAGGTGGAGTGACAATGATCTATAAAGAAAACATAAAAGTAACACAATAATAAGTATGAGTCAAAATCCTTCGAAGCTCTTGTACTCAACATAAGCAGCTCATCTGCATTGAAGAATAAATACAATCTAATGCAACTTATTACCATATACCTCCCGGCCCATATACAGAGTTTATTAAAGAATTTGATGAATTTCTCTCTAACATAGTAATCTCATCAGACAAGGCCTTAATAGTCGGTGACTTCAATGTTCACTTTGAAAACCCACTAGACTCATTTAAATTAGCCTTTGACGCCATCCTAGATTCCATGGGCATTACTCAAAGTGTGGATGGTGAAACACATCGCTGTAAACATACATTAGACTTAGTTTTATCACATGGTATTAACATTGATAATTTAACTATTGTTCCACTAAGTGAGGTCATCTCTGATCACTATTTGATAACCTACAATTTAGAAATTGATATTGATCCAGTCATTAAACCGCGATATGATATGAAGCGTACAATTATTCCCTCTACTGCTGTGTCATTCCTACAACATTTACCTGAATTAAACATTAAACCAGCATCAGGACCCGATGAACTTGAAAACACAGCGGAATACCATAAACATGTGTTTTCTACAACCTTAGACAGTGTCGCTCCACTAAAACTAAAAAGTATTAAACATAAAATACTCGTTCCATGGTTTAATGATCAAACACGCGCCCTTAAACAAACCACTAGAACCATGGAGCGTAAATGGAGACAAACTAAATTAGAGGTATTTAGGGTTGCATGGAAGGACAGTATGACTGAGTACAAACATGCACTCAATGCAGCAAAGACTAAATATTATTTTGAACCAATAGAGAACAACAAAAACAAGCAATGATTCCTTTTAAATTAACTCGAATTAACTCGAAGTGCTACTGAATCAGATTCACATATTCACTCACAGTTCAGCAGCAATGATTTCATGAATTTCTTTAGTGATAAAATTGAATACATAAGACTTAAATCATCTAATGCATCGTGTAGCGCAATCAATAATCAACCCTCAACGATTTCATAAAAATCTAGTGGTAGAGAAAATAATATAGTTCAATACCTTTAAC
This sequence comes from Corydoras sp. C115, assembly GCA_019802505.1. NCBI lineage: Eukaryota > Metazoa > Chordata > Actinopteri > Siluriformes > Callichthyidae > Corydoras > Corydoras sp. C115. Next base: position 1,569,354 of record JAFMOC010000111.1, on the reverse strand, counting down.
CCCATATCTATAAAAACAAGAGCTTGTCTCATTAATTACACAATCAAAGACAACATCCTGTCTGTTCGACTTAATACCTACAAACCTGCTTAATGACCTCCTACCAAATATTACAGAGCCTTTTGTAAACATTATAAATTCATCACTTAAAATAGGCTATGTCCCCAAAAATCTGAAGTGTGCAGTTTTTAAACCATTACTTTAAAAACCTAATTTAGATTCAATAATGTTGTCCAACTACAGACCAATATCAAACCTTGCTTTTGTCTCTAAAATCCTAGAAAAAATTGTCTTCAACCAGCTGAATCGCCATCTTCTAGCTAATAACGTTCAAGTTTTTCAGTCATGTTTTAGGTCTCATCATAGCACTGAGACAGCCTTAATTAAAGCTGTTACTGACTTATTAATGTCCTCTGATAATAACCAAATCTCTTACCTTGTATTATCAGATCTTAGTGCAGCCTTTGACACTACAGACCATAACATCTTAGTTGATAGATTAGAAAACACTGTGGGCATTACAGGATCTGCACTCCAGTGGTTTAAATCCTACCTGACAGATCAATAGCAATTCACCTGTGTTAACAACCAATGTTCTGATCTTGCTAAAGTTAAATATGGTGTCCCGCAAGGGTCAGTTCTGGGTCCACAGCTATTTGTATGGAGTTATTCGTAAACATGGAATCAGTTTCCACTCTTATGCAGATGATACACACTTATACATTTCAGCTAAACCTAATGATGTTCGTTCAGTCAGTAAGCTCGAGGAATGCATCCAAGATATTAAAATATGGATGTCAAAAAACTTCCTACTGCTAAATTCTGATAAAACAGAGTTTCTGATAGTTGGACCCAAGGACAAAATTAACAAAGCTTCTAACACTATGTTAAACCTTGATAACTCTTTATTTTGCACTGGCTACCAGTGAAGTTTCATATTGAGTACAAAATTTTATTGATAACATATAAAATTCTACATAATCAGGCTCCACAGTATCTGAGTGAGCTGATTCAATTGTACAAGCCAACACAAGCCAATCAGATCTCAAGGTGCTGGTCTACTCCTAGCTCCTAGAATAAATAAAATTACTGCTGGTGGAAGAGTATTCTCCCACAAGGCTCCTCAACTTTGAAATAGACTTCCAGTTACTGTTCGAGATTCTGAATCACTATTAATCTTTAAAAATTAATTAAAAACACATTTATTTAATCTGTCGTTTAATTAATCCCCTTTAGATAAAGATGTAGATCTCAGGCCTGGCTGTCTTGGGGTGGTAATCTGCAATCAGTGTATGCTGGTGTTTGATCTCTTCACCCACCTCATCATTAATGGGGGGGTGTGGCGCTGAAATGATGCTGTTCTGGGGAGCCATCTCAACTATGTCCCATGCTGAGTCACATGCTGCACTGTGTCAATCAATTACTTATTAATTAAATGCTATGCTTTATTATTAGCTCTAACTGCCTTCCTTGTCTGTTTCTTTTGATGTGTTATCGGCTTCCTGGAGATCTTCATCCATGGCTCTGCTGACGAATGCTGGATGGAACCTGAATATTAATTGGACTGGCGGTCTTGCAGGATACCCTTAATGGACTCACATATAGTTTTCCAGTTGTTAGAGTTTTTCCATTTCTCAAATATCTGTACATGGCTGTCCTACACTGTTGTTGTTGCTTGGTCGCTCAAGGAGGATGAGTCCCCCACTGAGTCTTGGTCCTCCCAAGGTTTCTTCCTTAAATAATGACATAACAGGGAGTTTTGTCTTGCCACTGTCGCTTCGGCTTGCTCTTTGGGGGTTTAAAGGCTTTTCATTCTGTAAAGCTGCTTTGTGACAATGTATTGTTGTAAAAAGTGCTATGTAAATAAATAACTTGAACTTAATATCAGTTGACTGTTGTAATAGAAGTGGTGGGTCCCCTTGCAATCTTATTCACACATTTTATTTTTACCCCTCATTGTCTACTTTTTGGACTAACTATTTTGTTTTCCTCACTAGGGTCACTGTCGTATATATTGTTCCAGATGTTTTCCAGGCTATTTGGATTTTCCCTGGGTCGCTCTCATTTGTCAGCCATGAAGTCAGGTGTGCTTGCTTTCATGTCACTAATGGCCAGACGCTGTATCCTTCGTCTATGGAAATCTCACAATCCTCCTCTAATCTCAACTTGGCGACAGAACTTTTTACGGGCACCCTTTTATGACAAATGGCATCCTGCGGGACAAAACAGTTGACAGATCCCGTTCAGTTCAGCTACTGTTTATTAGTTGAACACTTTGCGTCGGGTAAAATGATGGCGATCAACAAAAAACAAAAAGAAAGAACTGGAACGCCGCAGATTCAAAAATGCCGGAAACAAATCGGCCGGGGCACATGACTCTGGGAACGGGGTCAGCATCGCCAGTGACATAGCCGCAGACAGATGACGTGAGGAGATCCCCCTCCTGCTGTGTGGAAACTGCGTCACGTCACTCTTCCTTCCGTGCAGACACGTAATCGTCCAAAGCGCCGCCTGCGAATGTTGAGACCGTAGCCGAGGGAAGCGATAACGTCGCTCCGAGCAAAACGGAGATCAAGCAAAACACAGGAACAGAGTTAACCATGCACAAACTGCGGAAGAGAACAAAGATCCTTTGCGTGGAAGGGGCGAGTCTGACTGCCTTAAATAGGAAGTGAAATGGGTGGAGAATTGTCACCAGCTGAAATCAATAAGATGGAGAAACGGCGTGTGATAGGCGGGGAGACGGGCGAACCGCGGGAACTCGGAACAAACTGAGTCTCTCTGGAAAATAAAAAAAATAATTTTAAAGATTTTATTAGACATATTAAGAGGACAAAATTCAATCAGCACCAATATATTGACCAGATCAATTTAAAGAAGCATAGATAATCTACAGTCAAAATAGCAAAAATATTAAGGTGCATATTAATCCCACTTATGGGTCTAGATTGACTTGGATAATGTAAACATGTACCTTGCATGCCTACATGAGCTTTGTTTTTTTTTCCATTTATGGTCTCGTGTTTGTATTTGTCTGTGCTTGATTAAATTCATTTATTCATTAGTCATTTCTTAATTATTGTTAGCTGTGTTTACTTTCATGTGTGTTCCTTTAGCATGTGTAAGCCCACCTCCTACCTACATTTACATTACATTTACATTTAGTCATTTAGCAGACGCTTTTATCCAAAGCGACTTACAAATGAGAACACCACAAGTCAGAAGCCATGGAGAAAACCAACTATACTGTAAGTTTATCAAACCTGATTGTTATTCGAAGCTGCGCCCCCTTTTTTTTATAACAGGTATTTGTTAAATAGATGCGTCTTAAGTAGTTTCTTAAAACTGTTTAGAGATTCTGCCTTACGGACAGAGTTGGGAAGATCGTTCCACCATTTTGCAGTGGTGAACGCCACAGAATGAGAATTAGCTCCTCGGTGAGGTGGAATCGCCAGGCGACAATCCTCACTGGAGCGAAGTGTACGAATCGGAGTGTATTTTGAAAAGATAGAGTGAAGGTAAGAGGGGGAAGATCCAGAAATGGTTCTGTATGCCAGAGTCAGCGACTTGTACTGAATGCGAGCAGCTACAGGAAGCCAATGGAGGGAAGTGAGTAATGGAGTGACATGAGTTCGCTTGGGCTGGTTAAACACGAGTCGGGCTGCAGAGTTTTGAATTAGTTGAAGAGGTCTGATGGTGGAAGTTGGGATACCGGCAAGAAGTGCATTACAATAATCAAGCCGGGATAAGACTAGGGCTTGAACAAGCAGTTGGGTTACCTTTTTTCAATGCTTGTTTGTCATTAAAAAGTTGTGTCTTCTGTCGAAATAAGTTTGAATTGTTCCTTGATGTTTTTCATGTCGGCAGTCTGTGACAGAATGAACAAGTCAAGAAGGATTTTTCCCCCACCTGCTCCAACCCTGCAATGTTCGTGATTTTTATCCTCCATCATGGCTATGCTCTGACTCAGCTTTTACCCGAGTCGCCTCTGTTCTCCACTTGGAATGTTGCTCAGCAATATTTGTCTGGATCTCACTCTCTCATTGTCTTTCCACCTTGAACATTGCTTTTTCAAACCACCTTGTTCCTTCAGTCACTCTGGCTCCATATTTCTTTATCAATCCTCCCAGGCACTCTTCCTCCTTCAATGCACTACCAAGAACTCTTCCTAATCTATCATTCCCCCCTGTCATTTTCTACCTTATTCTCTTCCCCCGCATTGTGCAGAGTCCTCCCATTGGCTTTGCAGATGTTCGTGACCAGCTCCAGGTTTCTGCACACATCGGATAATGTTTGCACAGCAGCGTGGAAAATACTGGCATCACAGCACGGGATGGACCTTCACACTACTGCGTAAGTCCGACTTTCGGACATGGTGCAGGCTTGGACAATTTTTTGTTGTTCCCCTACAGCTTATTAATTAGTATTTTTAGAGTAAAGATGCATTATGCTGCCACTGAGGGTTGAAAACACTTATGAAATAGTACAATTTCATGTTCTAATCTGTTAATCACAAAGGTTTATTCATTTTACTAATTTGTAGGCATGTATATTTTGTCTGTAGCATAATATAAGTTTGTGCAACTTTCATATAATTCATATATAAATTATATTTATATATATATATATATATATATATATATATATATATATATATATATATATATATATATATTCATTCATTCATTATCTTCCGCTTTATCCTCTATTAGGGTCGCGGTGGGGTTCCCCATGCCCATCCAGGGGAGAACGTCTCGGGCGCTGGGCAGATACACCCAGGACAGGGTGCAAATCTATCGCTGGGCACACACTCACTCACTCACACAAACACACTCTATGGGGGCAATTTGGAGAACTCAATTGACTTGATCCATGTTTTTGGACTGTGGGAGGAAACCTGAGAACCCGGAGGAAACCCACACAGACACGGGGAGAACAAGGAAACTCCACCCAGATGGGGATTCGAACCGGGAATCCCTAGTTCTGAGAGGCGAACGTGCTAACCACTAAGCCACTAATTAACCACTAATTAAATATATATATATATATATATATATATATATATATATATATATATATATACACAATTTATTTATATTTTAAATATCGTGAGGCTTAATTTTAAGAAGACAGTAACAATTTATCAGGGATAAACTAGCAAACACGTTTGGAAAATATGGATGAATAGAAATAAATATATTCACTGATCTGTGGCACAGCAGGACAGTGAGTAGCAATGTTGACGCACAGCAAGAAAACTTTGGTTTAGTTCCAGGAATTGAGGCCTTGTGTTTTTTGTGCATTAAATATGTTATTAATGTTTCTCTGTTGTTTTCCTTTCTAGGAGTTACTCACTTAACCAACATAAATATGTAAGTTAATTAGCAATTATACAGTCATATGCAAAAGTTTGGGCACCCCTATTAATCTTAATCATTTTTAGTTCTAAATATTTAAGTGTTTGCAACAGCCATTTCAGTTTGATATATCTAATAACTGATGAACACAGTAATATTTCAGGATTGAAATGAGGTTTATTGTACTAACAGAAAATGTGCAATATGCATTAAACCAAAATTTGACAGGTGCAAATGTATGGGCACCTCAACAAAAAAGTGACATTAATATTTAGTTGATCCTCCTTTTGCAAAAATAACAGCCTCTAGTTGCTTCCTGTAGCTTTTAATCAGTTCCCGGATCCTGGATGAAGGTATTTTTGACCATTCCTCTTTACAAAACAATTTGTTGCCGAGCATGGACAGCCCGCTTCAAATCATCCCACAGATGTTCAATGATATTCAGGTCTGGGGACTGGGATGGCCATTCCAGAACATTGTAATTGTTCCACTGCATGAATGCCTGAGTAGATTTGGAGCGGTGTTTTGGATAATTGTCTTGCTGAAATATCCATCCCCGGCGTAACTTCAACTTCGTCACTGATTCTTGAACATTATTCTAAAGAATCTGCTGATACTGAGTGGAATCCATGCGACCCTCAATTTTAACAACATTCCCAGTGCCAGCATTGGCCACACAGCATGATGTAACCTCCACCAAATTTTACAGTGGGTAGCAAGTGTTTTTCTTGGAATGCTGTGTTTTTTTGAAGCCATGCATAATGACTTTTTGTATGACCAAACAACTCAATCATTGTTTCATCAGTCCACAGGACCTTCTTCCAACATGAAGCTGGCTTGTCCAAATGTGCTTTTGCATACCTGTGGCGTGCTTGCAGAAACGGCTTCTTTCGCATCACTCTCCCATACAGCTTCTCCTTGTGCAAAGTGCGCTGTATTGTTGACCGATGCACAATGACACCATCTGCAGCAAGATGATGCTGAAGCTCTTTGGAGGTGGTCTGTGGATTGTCCTTGACTGTTCTCACCATTCTTCTCCTCTGCCTTTCTGATATTTTTCTTGGTCTGCCACATCTGGGCTTAACAAGAACTGTCCCTGCAGTCTTCCATTTCCTTATTATGTTCCTCACAGTGGAAACTGACAGGTTAAATCTCTGAGCCAGCTTTTTGTATCCTTCCCCTGAACAACTATGCAATCTTTGTTTTCAGATCATTTGAGAGTTGTTTTGAAGAGCCCATGATGCCACTCTTCAGAAGAGATTCAAATAGGAGAACAACTTGCAATTAGCCAACTTAAATAGCTTTTCTCATGATTGGATACACCTGGCTATAGAGCTCAAAGCTCAATGAGGTTACCAAACCAATTTTGTGCTTCAGTAAGTCAGTAAAAAGTAGCTAGGAGTATTCAAATTAATAAAATGATAAGGGTACCCATACTTTTGCACCTGTCAAATTTTGGTTTAATGCATAGTGCACATTTTCTGTTTGTACAATAAACCTCATTTCAATACTGATATATTACTGTGTCTATCAGTTATTAGATATATCAAACTGAAATGGCTGTTGCAAACACCCAAATATTTAGAACTAAAAATGATTAAGATTAATAGGGGTGCCCAAAAGTTTTGCATACGACTGTAAATGATTTATACTTTATAAACACTATTTGTTTCTCTCCTGGGGATAAATAAAGTTTACTGACTCTGATTCCACGTTGTTTATCTATTTAATAGCATTGCTGTTGTTCTATATGAATCTGCTGCTTTGCTTATTTTGTCTATAATATAAAATATTAAAACTACATATTTATAGTGTATTATCTTATATGCAATAAAACATGTGTTTGTAAACTTCTATTTTGAGTTTTGAACAAAGTAAGTCACTAATGATCATCAGGTGTTTCTACTTAAGTCATGCTTCACCTTCAGTGGTTAAACAGCGTAAATAAAATGTGTATATTAAAGCAAGTGTTTATTTTTTGCCACTTCAAATTATAGAGATGCCTTACGATTCCTGTGTGTTTGTGAGAGTAAGGAAGAGAGAGTAGAGAGAGAATAAAAGAAAGAGTGAGAGAAAGGAAAGATGGATAGTACATCCTGGGGCTACACTTGATTAATATGGTATATACAAGTCCACCAGTGAAGGGGAACTAAATCGACACACAGCACCTGCACAAAGAGAAAATATCAATTTGACAAAGTGAAAACTACACACACACATCTCACATATGAGTAATCAAGCAGCCATTACTAATAAATTTTGCTCAGTGCAGCGAGTGCTAAACTTAAATGCATAACAAGTATAAAATTACTATGCTTAGTGCTTAATAAAGTTAGTTATCCTAGCTTGATATTCCCCAGCAATTACTACTGGAATAAAACAAATAATCAGAGGGCAGTAGCAAACAAGTGTTTAAGTCCAGATTACATTAATTTTTACCCATATTGCTGTGCTGCAATTGTAGTTTGTGCATTGCCATGTCATGGCATCCCAACCCCAGAGAACAGAACAAATCTTCCACAAACAGAGGTGGTTTATTGAATAATTTTGTTAATCCAAAAATAAATGGAAACGAAAGCCAAGATCTTGAAATGTAAAAATATACGCCGATGTGTCGCTGGGAAGTAAACCCTGGGAAAAGGCCTCAGAGACTCACACGGAGTGAAGCAGGCATGTGGCCGGCGCAGCCATGAGGGCGAAGCATGCTGGAAGTCGAGGACTGATGGCTAGGGCTGGAAAAGATAGCAACTTAGCATATGATCAGATTAACTTTAAACAAGAAGTATGCCAACATCGATGATCCAACGTGCCTAGCCCAATCCCTGTGTCCCTTAAAGAGAGGAGTCAATTAAAACGCAGGTGAAATCCCATGCCCCCTTTCTGGTGAGAGCAGTGGCGAGTGAGTGCCTACAGAAGAATAAGACGCAGATCTTACCAGACATCCCAAAACAAACGGCTTAAGGATTGAAGTATGGAAGATGGGATGTACTCCCCATGCCGGAGGAAGATCAAACTGATAAGGCACCTCATTGATGCGTTTAAGTATGCAGAACGGGCCTACATACTTAGGCAAATGTCTCCCTGACCCTGCGCAACAGCACAAATCCCTGGAGCAGAGCCACACTTGGTCGCCTGGAACATAAGCAATGAATGCCCTGATGAACCTGCACGCACACTTCCTCGCTATGGCGAAACCAAACATCCAGATGATAGATAATAGAGCGTGCTGCACTGGAGCTACCTGGTCTGAACAAGATGACGAAATTAAAGCCATTAAAAAATGACCAGAGCATCTGACAGGTATTTAACCAACGGGCCCCTTTTAAATACTGCAGATTTTTATGGACCGTGATAACGGAAAACGGTGTGGCGGTGCCAATGAGCCAGTGCCTCCACTCTTCAAAGGCTAATTTCACTGCTAAAAGCTCCCGATCCACGATGGCATAATTGCGTTCTGCAGCAAAGAGTTTGCACGAGAAAAAAGCAACCGGTCGAGGCTGGGATAGGCTACCGGTGTGTTGAGACAGTACCGCCCCGACCCCGTATGAAGAGGCATACAAGTTTCGTGAAAATAGTCGCTTGACCGAGGCATTCCAATGCTGACGGTACCAGGGGCAATGGGTAGGTATATTTAACCAACTGCAGATCTGTAATCCCCACCGTAACACCAAATTCTTGGCCAGAAAGTTTCCCCTCTGTCCCCAATTCGATGAGCACAGTAGAAGTATATTCTCTGTGTCTCTGAAGGAAATTATCACAGGCAAATGGGGAGACCTCTTCGGGTGGTGCTTACTGGAGGAAGATTCTGGAGGGCAGAGCAACTCTCGGACCGAGCCCGAGCCGAGCAATCCCCCTTCCTGGTTTTGACGTCATAGGATTCCAGCAGGTGATCGGCGCTACCGCAGTATAAACGGCCCGGACTATGTTATATATGTCCATCCAGGGAAAAAAGCACAGTATCGGAAGCGCTTATACACACGCGCGTACGCATTTTCACACACAATGTGATTCATTCCGAATCGCGATCTCTGTAAGCGAACAGTCTGCCCCCCCGTCTCTCACGCTGTTCCAAACACCGGCACGTGGCCCTGTGCTTAAATCCGAAGTACTGCCTCGAGAATCATCCACATTACATTTACATTAGAAAGTTTCTGTTTGTGTTTTTGCACTTTATTTGACTGACAAGACGAGTGAAGGACTTTGCTCCAAAATAACTAAAATACCACTTTCATTTAGAGTGGGAGGATGAATATTTTTTTGCAATGTCAATCTCAAAATGCCTTTGCTTGATTTGCCAAGTAGCTATTGTACTTCCACTGTGTTTGGTCATTTGGGTGTACATTAAAACCAAGTTTTCATGCTATTTGCTGCAATTTCTGTGAAAATGGACTCTGAAGCTGTCTTTTCTATGCTGATACGACAATACTAACATCCATCTATCCATCCATCTTCCGCTTTATCCTCTATTAGGGTTGTGGGGAGGTCCCCATGCCCATCCAGGGGAGAGGATCTCAGGTGCTGGGCAGATACACCCAGGACAGGGGGGCCAATCTATACTGTGCACACACTCATACACTATATGGGGCAATTTTGAGAATTCAATTGACTTGATCCATGTTTTTGGACTGTGGGAGAGAACCCAGAGGAAACCCACGCGGACATGGGGAGAACATTGTAACTCCACCCAGATTGGGATTCAAACCGGGAATCCCTAGCGCTGAGAGGAGAACGTGCTACCACCAAGCCAACGTGCCCCCCCAATACTAACATGGTGTGTAAACAGGTTTCAATATAAAAGCCTAAAAAAAAAAAGAACCCTGGTAGATCTCGATGACCTGTCCAATGGAAAAGTAGATCTCGGGCCAGAAAAGTATGGGCACCCCTGCTTTAAATGATGGAATTATAACACATAATGCTGAAAAAAATTTATGAAAATTGAATGACCATAATGCTGAGAAATTTTTTAAGAAACTTTGTTGTTGTTAGGTGCTAAAAGTGCTAAACGGTCTACACCACTGTATACTGGGTCCCCCAGTATACAATAAATAAAAGTGAAGAATCTTTAGTGTTCTCAGTTAAAAGGGATTCCTGGAATGTTCAGAATTCTAGTGCTAAATATTCTGTTGATGGTGAGATGGTCAAAGTCATTTAAACGACAGAATTAATCATTCCAGATCACAAATGTACAAATGATACATGAAAGAACAGTAAGTAAACGTTTTTATTTAGTTTTATAAATTGGTAGTGTGGTAGTGATTTATAGCTTGGTAGTGTTAGTTTCAGAATCTAAAAAAGTGATCTGAGTTTTCACTTCTATTCAGGTGGTATTGTTTTCTGGTTCTAAAATTCAAAATTTCCAGCTGTTTACACTTCATTCTGCACTTTTTTTTTAACCAGAGCCTTCTTCTTCTTCTTCAGACCTCACACACATGCACATACACACGCACACGCACACACATGCACAGACACACACATGCACACAGACAGACACACACACACACACACACACACACACACAATGTGTACTATCCCAAAAATTTGGACTCATTAGCTGACATACAAATGTGTTTTAGGACCACATTCTATAAGGGTTTCACGATGACTGGAAAAAAAACATATTGTAGAATAAATTAAAATACAAATAGTGAACAAATGAAGGAAGATACAGATAACAGGAATAAAAATTAAAGAGTGTCACGTCCTGTCCATAATCCCCCAGAGGGGAGCGGGTCCGCCGGACATCGCGGACGCCGCTCGCGCATAGATGAGCGTCTCCCGGGATCCGGCGACGCGTAGACCTCCGCGTCCGCCGGTCTAGACGGAGGGAGACGCTCCCACGAATGTGACCTGCGCGGAACGCCCACGCAGCGACACACCGTGGCAGAAATGCGACAAGGAGGCAACTGGAACACCGGGATAAAAACCAAACCAGAAGCACCAACAAACGTAACGTTGGGTAGCGTAACCACAAAACAAAGACGTGCTCAGACTTACGGGTGAAAACAGATTAAATAGGAAACCCAACTAAACACGTGACAAAAACAACCAATCACCCAAGTGAGGTAATGAGGACCAAAAACGAGGGACAGGTGCAGCAGGTGCTCGTTACATACCCCCACCCCAAGGGTCGCGCAAAAGGGAAAGCGACCCAAACCAAAAGAACAAACATAATAACTACAAGAAGAAAATAACAAACGAGGGGGGGTAACAAGTCCCTCGGGCTGTGACTCCCGCCGGTTGCTCCCAGCTGACGACGAAACGTCCTCTCGCAGCGCAGATCAACGCCCTCTCGCTGCGAGGCTGGGGCATGCACCTCCTGGTGCTCCGAGTCCGAAATGGACGGCCTCTGGTGCTCGGGACCGATGGCGAACGGCCTCAGTCGGTCCCGACTCGACGAACTGCCGCCCTCCGGTAGCCGGGCTTTGCCGCTGGCGGTCCCCGGTTCTCGGACTCGGTCGGATCGGCGGTTCAGCCTCTGGTCCTCAGCTCACGTTGGGTGACCCCAGGTGTCCAGTAGCCTCCGATGTATTGGCACGTCTTTCTGTCACGTCCTGTCCATAATCCCCCAGAGGGGAGCGGGTCCGCCGGACATCGCGGACGCCGCTCGCGCATAGATGAGCGTCTCCCGGGATCCGGCGACGCGTAGACCTCCGCGTCCGCCGGTCTAGACGGAGGGAGACGCTCCCACGAATGTGACCTGCGCGGAACACCCACGCAGCAACACACCATGGCAGAAATGCGACAAGGAGGCAACTGGAACACCGGGATAAAAACCAAACCAGAATTTATTAAAAGATGGTGCCGAAGCACCAACAGAACGGGGATAAATAAACAGAACGTAACGTTGGGTAGCGTAACCACAAAACAAAGACGTGCTCAGACTTATGAGTTAAAAAAGATTAAATAGGAAACCCAACTAAACACGTGACAAAAACAACCAATCACCCAAGTGAGGTAATGAGGACCGAAAACGAGGGACAGCAAGTGCTCGTTACAAAGAGGCAATTAGAAGTGTTAATAAAATGGAAGTGAACAATAAAGAGTAATAAGATATAAAAAAGGGGGAAATAAATCAAAAGAATTACAATGAAAAAAGGGAAAATATTTTCATTTTAATTGAAAATAAAAAAAATAAATAAAGTGACAGTTAAAGGGAATTCACAGGTTCTCTGTGTGTGTGTGTGTGTGTGTGTGTGTGTGTGTGCATGTGCTTGTTTGTGTGTTTTTTGAAAATCAGACCTTTGATACTAAATCCTAGTTGTCTTTTGCCGCATGAGGAGGGTTCACACACACCACACACACACACACACACACACACACACACACACACCCATGCAAGAGGGATGTTGAGAAAGAAGGATGGTCGAACTTAGAGGGAAAAAAAATTAAATGCATGTTTGTAATGTGACTGTGCAAGAATTAATGAAATACTGCACAATGATCTGTAAATTGGGACACCAAAATTTGCATGCGATTGACTCCAGGGCAAAAAAGCATGATCCCACTGAATGACTTGGGCCCGCATCTTAGATGGGACATACATCTTACTCTCCAAGTACCCGCTTTATGTAATTGAGCTCCACGAATGTCAACTAAGGTCCACCTAACAGAAGACACAATTTGTTCTGGGGGAAGGATGGGTGCAGAACTGGGGGGGGAGGTTGTGTGCAGTAGGGTCACACACAGATATATTTATATATATATTTATATTTAATCATTTAGCAGACGCTTTTATCCAAAGCGACTTACAAATGAGAACATCAGAAGTCAGTAGTTATGAAGAAAACCAACTACACCCTAGAATTATTAACCAGGGGTGGATTTCCCAAAAGTGTCGTAGCTCTAAATACTTCGTAACTTCGTACTTAAGAACGTTCTTAAATTTACGAGCCTTTCCTGTATGCATGCGTAACTTAAGTCATTCTTAAAATCGCTCATAACTTACGAGTGCTCAGACCTACTTGTAACTCACTAAGAGGTTCGTAACTGGCAGCGAACAAAGACTCACAGATGCACTGGTTGTTTAAATCGCACAGAACTAAAATAAGCACTAATATTGTCACCTGGAATTCGGTAATTTAATATTTATATTATCATTATTTTATAGATATCTTTAGTTTCCAGATTGAAATCGCATATACATATATATATAATGTCAGAAAGCTCGTTCTTCCGCGCAATTGCGTATGCCGCTCGCACATAGTGAGCGCTTCCCGGGCACTAACATTGGGTAGATTAACCGCAAACAAAGACGTGCCCCGAAAAGAGGGAAAACGGAAACTAAATAACAAACTAACTAATCACGTGCACAGAAACAAACCAATCACCCAGCTGAGACAATGAAAAACACAAACGAGGGACAGGTGCCCCAGGCACCTGTGACATACCCCCACCCCAAAGATCGCGCAAAAAAGGAAAGCGACCCAACAAAAAAAAAATAATAATAACAATAACAAATTCTCGCGGAAAACAAAAGGGGGGAGAGGGAAAGGTCCCTCTGGCTGTGAGGCATGCTGGATGCCCCCTGCTGACGGCGTGGAGCATGTCCTCTCGCTGCGGGGGTGCGAATCGGCGCCCTCTTGCTGCGAGGCGGGGATAGCGCCCCTGGTGCTCGGAGTCTGCGGCTGGCGGACCCTGGTGCTCGGAGTCGGCGATGGGTGTCCCCTGGTGCTCGGGATCGGCGGCGAACGGCCTCAGACGCACGTGAACAGACGACGGCCGGCCCCTGGTACCCGGGCTATGCAGCTGGCGGTCCCTGTTGCTCAAACTCAGAATCGAGCGCTCCCTGGCGCCCAGACTCGGCAATAGGCGGTCCCTGGTGCTCGGCTTCGTCAGCGATAAGCCTCTGGTCCTCCGGATCAGCGATGGGTGACCCCTGGTGTACAGAACTCTCCCGATGGTTGGCACGTCTTTCTGTCAGAAAGCTCGTTCTTTCCCGGATGAGAGCGGCTACGCGGCGCAATTGCGTATGCCGCTCGCGCATAGTGAGCGCTTCCCGGGCACCGGCTACGTGGGGAATACTGCGTACGCCGGCCAAACGGAGGGAAAACGCTCCCACGAGTACGACCTGCGCGGAGCTATTGCGCAGCGCCGCACCGTGGCAGGATGCGGAAGGAGAGTCCAGAAAAACACCGGGATGAAAACCAAACTGATTTATTCATAAAAACTGGTGACGGAACACCAACAGAAAGGGAGAACAAACAAACAAACTAACATTGGGTAGATTAACCGCAAACAAAGACGTGCCCCGAAAAGAGGGAAAATAGAAACCAAATAACAAACCAACTAATCACGTGCACAGAAACAAACCAATCACCCAGCTGAGACAATGAAAAACACAAACGAGGGACAGGTGTGACAATATAGGCACCTGTGACTATATTGACTATGTGACTATATATATACATATATATATATACTGTATATAAGTATGTATGTATGTATATATATATATCCATCCATCATCTCCCATGCCCATCCTGGGGAGAACTCGGGCGCTGGTACACCCAGGACAGGACACCCACTCACTCACACAAACACACTCTATATGGGGCAATTTGGAGAACTCAATTGACTTGATCCATGTGTTTTTGGACTGTTGGAGGAAACCAGAGGAAACCTACACGAACATGGGTAGTACATGGAAATATATATATATATATATATATATATATATATATATATATATATATATATATATATATATAGGCGGCACGGGTGCTTAGTTAGCACGTTCGAATCCCCATCTGGGTGGAGTTTCCATGTTCTCCCCGTGCCACAGATCATGAAAGCACATCAGCCTTTACATTCTTTGACCCCGATTTGAAAGATGTGACTTTTTAATTAAATTTCCTCCGGGGTCTCCGGTTTCCTCCCAACAGTGCTAACCTCAGACTTGCAGCACCGGAGTTTCATCAGCACATCAGCTGCCCAACCAGAGGCAACCGGACACTGGACCATTGTTACACCATGATTAAGAACAATTACAGGGCTCAGGCTCATCCACCGTTTGGGAAGTCTGACCATGCCGCCATCTTTCTGATGCCAAAATATAAACAAAGACTGAAACAGGAAGTCGTGGCTCAGAGGGAGGTGCCGCGCTGGACCGACCAATCGGTGGACACCCTGCAAGACGCTCTGGATGACGCGGATTGGGACATGTTCCAAACCAGCTGTGCTGATGATGTCAGTCTGTTTGCGGACTCTGTAGTGAGCTTCGTTGGGAAGCTGGTTAATGACACGGTTCCCAGAATCACCGTCAGGACGTTTCCCAACCAGAAGCCATGGATGAATACATCTGTCTGTGATGCTTTGAAAGCTCGTACAGCTTCCTATAACTCAGGACTTATCAGCAACAGTATGGAGGAAAGTAAAGTCGCATCATACGGAGTACGCAAGGCGGTACGACAGGCAAAACAGCGCTACGCCAAGAAACTAGAGTCACAGTTCCAGCAGCATTACTCTAGATCTTTATGGCGTGGACTGTGGACAGTGACGGACTATTAAAGCACACCCTCCGGTTTAACGAGTGCAGATGGGATGCTGGCGAGCGAGCTAAATAACTTATGCTCGCTTCGGCGCTCCAACCAACACGGCTCATGGCGCAGCTGACCGCGCATGCGCAGATCTACGCGACGAACAGCCGCCACTCATCATCTCGGAGAGTGATGTCATGAAAGTATTCAGAGGAGTGAATACCAGGAAAGCTGCAGGACCAGACGGGATATGCGGGCGTGTCCTGAAAACCTGTGCATCCCAACTTGCTCCGGTATTCACCAAGATTTTTAATCTCTCTCTGTCACTGGGCGTCGTACCATCGTGCTTTAAACAGTCTGTCATTGTTCCGGTTCCGAAGACATCTCAGCCAGCATGCCTGAACGATTACCGCCCTGTAGCCCTAACATCAGTTGTGATGAAGTGCTTTGAAAAACTGATCAGAGGCTTCATCACTTCTTCACTTCCGGACTCCTTAGACCCCCTACAGTTCGCCTACTGCCATAACCTCTCCACGGATGATGCCATCTCACACCTGCTTCACTCTACCCTGTCTCACCTGGACACTGGGAGGAATAATTATGTTAGAATGCTGTTCGTGGACTATAGTTCAGCGTTCAACACAGCATTCAAGCTGGAGAATTTGGGACTTCACCCATCCCTGTGTCACTGTATCTCCAGTTTTCTGACGGTCAGACGACAGGCAGTGCGAGTTGGCAAGCATCTTTCCACCCCCATCACTCTCAGCATTGGGGCTCCTCAAAGGTGTGTTTTGAGTCCTTTGCTGTACTCATTATACATCTATGACTGCGTGGCCACCTCCAGCTCCACAACCATCATTAAGTTTGCTGACGACACAGTTGTGGTAGGTCTGATCTCCAACAACGATGAGAGGGCCTACATGGGGGAGATTATACACCTGGAGACCTGGTGCCAGGATAATAATCTCCAACTCAACGTCAGCAAAACTAAGGAGCTAATAGTGGACTACAGCAGGAAACAGACGAGGATCTTCCACCCTGTGAGGATCAACGGCGCTGCAGTAGAAAGAGTAGACAGCTTCAAGTACCTTGGAGTTCACATCGCGCAGGACCTATCTTGGTCCTGCCACATTAACAAACTGGCAAAGAAGGCTCGTCAGCATCTCTACCACCTTCGACATCTTCGAGACTTCAGGCTGCCCTCCAAGGTCCTGCAGAATTTCTACTCCTGCACCGTCGAAAGCATCCTCACAGGGAACATCATAACCTGGTTCGGGAACAGCACCCATCTGGACAGACGGTCACTACGCACCATCGGCCGAACGCACCATCCGAGTAGCACTTCCAGACCTCCATACCATCTACAGGAAGCGGTGCTGGTCCAAAGCCAAAATGATTGTGGAAGACTTCAGTCATCTTGACAACAAACTCTTCACTCTGTTGCCATCAGGACGGCGTTTTCGTCTCCTGAAGGCAAACACAGAGAGGATGAGGAGGAGCTTCTTCCCAACGGCGATTCGGACCCTGAACCAGGACTAAATGGACATAATCAGACCCACAACACCTTCATGTCTAAAATAACTTGTAACCCTGAACTGCAATATTTGCACTAAAGCACAACCCACTTTATAATTCCATTTATAATTTCCATTATAATTCCATTTGCACAGTGTATATACAGAGTTACATTTTATTTTTATCTTTATTTTTATCTTTATTCTTCTATTTTCTTATCCTTTACAAATTAACAATTAAACTTTCTGTGGAGAGGTCAGGTAAGAATTTCACTGCTGGCTGTACCATGTATATCTACGCATGTGACGAATAAACCTGATTCTGATTGTAATGAACCATATATTGTCTGTTCTGTAGCCTATTGGCAACAGAAAAAAATTAATAAACAAATGAACTAATTAACAATCTGCTATTGAAAAAAATAAATTAACAAATTAGCCAATCAACAAAAAAATACCTCTTGTGTGAAATGTCAATTGGACACCGAGACATATGTGCCTGCTTTGCACACTGCTTTGCACACCGTGCACAAGGCTTCCCATTTGTCTCACACCGGTGTGAAAGCGAGAAAACTCTTTTGTAAATCGTAGGTAACATAGACTTGCGCTTCGGCATGTTACTCATTTTAAAAAAGCATGTTCACCTCTCAGCGCTAGGGATTCCCAGGTTTGAATCCCCATCTGGGTGGAGTTTCCATGTTCTCCCCGTGCCACAGATAATGAAAGCACTTTACATTCTTTGCCTTCATCAGCCTTTACATTCTTTGACCCCGATTTGAAAGATGTGACTTTTTAATTAAATTTCCAGGTCTGTTAGCCTGGGCCTTTATCAAGCTCTGCTGGAAATCTTCAAAATCAGCCTCTTTTTGAAAAGCTGCCACTTTTTGAATTTCCCCATTGTGGGACTAATGAAGGTATATCAATCAATCAATCTTGAGTCAATTGAAAATGCCATGTGAGCTTGGCTAGAAGAGCAATTAACAGGGATGATTTGGTTCTGAAATTCTCAACAATGTGTCTAAAAATACCCAAGAACCACTGAATAGCCTTAACAGAGTCAGGAAGTGACCATTCTACAATTGATTTAGTGTGGGCTGAATTCCTGGTAGAGAACCTGCAGAAACCACAATTGCTAGAAAAGTCACACTGAGTTTATGGAATTTGAATTTGTACAGATTGTTGCCCATTTGAAAGACTCGGCAAATGTGCTCAATATGTTGACTATAAAATTCATTAAAAATCAATATGCCATCCAATTAGACAAACACATAATGATGAAGGGCTTCCCACAACACTTCCAAGCCAGATGCAGTATAAACCACTAGACACTACACCTTAGGTCTAAAGACACCTAAAGAGAGAAATAAAAATAATAATAATGACATAAATACTGATAATTAAGATAGATGAACGAGTAAACAAAAAAGGAAACAAACAACTTAACTAAATTACGACTATGCAACCCGAGGATGAGAGGCCGCAGAAACAATTAAAAGCTGTACCTGTTAAGGTCTAGCGAATGGAGTGTAGTGGATCTGCTACTCGGAACGAAACACAGAGATGGCAGAGATGAGATGTAACCATGGGTTTATTAACCACACACAGAGGGTAAACAGTACTGGGATGAGATTAGACGCTGGCGGTAACACAGGGGAAGTGAGAGTGGTGGCGTGGTGACGCGACGTACGTCGATGCCTGACATCAGCGGCGCCGAGTCCCAATCCGAAGTATAACTGAGTGTAGGTGGCTTGAACGTTGTAGTGGCGGAAGATGATGAGCTGCACACACAAACACAAACAGGACGAGTATCGAGGTAACACACAACACAAAGGCAATCCAGGCTAAGGCATGACAAAGCGAGGGCAAGGTCAAAGACGAGGGGAGAGCTAGAAGAGTCGAGGCATAGCACAGGCATGAGCGCAAGACCATCTGGCGAGGAGGGACAGGAATGAGCAGCTGATTAGACCCAGGTGCACAGGATTACTGGGGCGTGGAGAGCAGACGCACCCACACCACGTGACGAGACCTAACATCACCCCCCCCCCCCCAACGGGTGCCTCCTGGTACCTTAAAAGGCTTATTAGGGAACCTACGACAGAAATCCTTGATGAGGGAGGGGTCCGGGGATGGAAGCACGGGGAACCCAGGAATGCTCCTCTGGACCATACCCCTTCCAGTCCACCAGGAATTGGATTCCTCTGCCATGATGGCGGGAGTCCAGCAGTCGACGGACCATGTAGGCCGGCTGGCCATCGATGAGGTGTGGGGCTGGTGCGTCACGGGGGGTGGGGATGAGCAGGGAGTGAATGACAGGCTTGACTTGGGATATATGGAAGGTGGGGTGGATGCGCATGTGACGGGGTAAGTGAAGACGGACGGCTGCTGGGTTGATGGGGAAGGGTCCAGTGAAGCATGGGGATAGTTTCCTAGATTCTGTCTTTAGCAGTATGTTTCTTGTGAACAGTCAGACCAGCTGTCCAACCTTGTAGGCAGGGGCCTGGCGGCCACGATGGTTAGCCAAGAGTACAGACATGGCTTTGGCTTGGCGTAGTGTGATGGTGGTGTTCTTCCAGATACGGCAGCAACGGCGAATGTGTTGGCTTACTGAAGGAACGGTGATCTCCGGTTGCTCCTCAGGGAATAGGGGAGGTTGGTAGCCGAGCGGTGTTGATTGCGTATTCCACCCAGGCTAAGTGATTGCTCCAACACTCTGGGTTCTGGGCAGAAACGCAGCGTAGGGTTTTCAGCCTGGCCGTTAAACTGCAGGTGGCCACCTGAGGTCAGAGAAATAGAAGCGCCGAAGTAATTATAAAAAGCTCTCCATACCTGGGAGATGAACTGCGGTCCCCGGTCCGAAACAATGTCCATGGGGATGCCGAAAATCCTGAAAACATGCTCGAATATCATCTTGGCAGTCTCCAGTGCAGAAGGGAGTCTGGACAGAGCCACATGACGCACAGATTTCAAAAACCTGTCTACAATCGTTGTGATAAACATGTTACCTCTGGAGCTTGGAATGAAAAAATCCAAGGCGATGTGGAACCAGGGACAACCAGGTATGGAGAGTGGCAGGAGCAGTCCAGAAGGTGGCTGGTGAAAAGCATTATTGTGACGCAGACGGCACAGACGTTGACGAACTGCTTAATGTCAGCAGATAGTGTTGGCCACCAGAAGCGGCATCTGAGGATCTCCTCAGCCCGTGTTGCCCCTGGATGGCATGCACAATGGGCATTCATGGCCCCATTTGAGAAAGGTGGGGTGGGTGGCGGAGGGCACAAATTTACGGTCCGGTGGACCCTGCCCTGGATCAGGATCCTTAACCAGCTCCCGTTCAATGACCTTGCGGACCTCCCGAGAGACACCTGCAACGAAACACATAGGGGACAGGATAGTGTAATCAGGCGTGGTTACCTCCTCCTTAAGGTAGGAGTCATGACAGAGCATCGGGCTTGGCGTTGCGGGTGCCAGGTCTGTAAAATAGTACGAAATTTAACAAAGAACAGGGCCCAATGTGCCTGGCCAGAGTTCAACCTCTTAGCAGATTGAATGTAGGCCAGGTTCTTGTGGTCGGTCCAAACCACGAAGGGTTGCTCGGCCCCCTCCAGCCAGTGGCGCCATTCTTCAAGCGCGAGCTTGACGGGTCCAACGTAATTTTGCCTTGGTGGACGTGAGTGTAGTCAGGGGCGAGGTGATGCTGCTGTAGTCCTTGATGAAGCGTCAATAGAAATTTGCAAACCCCAGGAACCTCTGTAGATTCTTCCTCGATGTGGGGGAAGGCCAATCCATGATGGCCTGAATCTTCTCGGGATCGAGTCGAACTGCTCCTGGGGACACGATGAATCCCAGGAAAGATACGGACTCCTGGTGAAAACAACACTTTTCTGCCTTCACAGATAGCCGGTTCTGAAGAAGGTGGTTTAAAACTCGACGGACATGGTAGACGTGCTCACTAAAGGCTTTCGAAAATATCAATATATCGTCAAGGTACACAAAGGCGAAACCCCCTAACACGTCATACACCATGGCCTGGAACACGGCTGGGGCGTTCTTGAGGCCGAAGGGGACCATGCGATACTCGTAGTGACCACTAGGGGTGTTGAAGGCCATCTTCGACTCGTCCCCTTCCCTAATGTGTACCAAGTGGTAGGCGTTGCGCAGCTCTAGCTTGGTGAATATCGTCGCCCCCTACGGAAGATGTAAGTGGCAGAGGGTATTTTTAGGGGACTGTGATGTTGTTAAGTCCCCTATAGTCAATCTCAATAACGTGCGCTGCAATAGGGAAGGGGCCTAAATATCTCGGCAAAAGCTTGCGAGTCCCACTATGACACCGAATATCCCTGGTGCTAAGCCATACAATGTCACCCATTCGGTTTTGGGGGGTCTCACTCCTGGTCAATTTCTCTTTGAATGGGACATACAAACGTGTGGTGGTATAATGGCATTGAACAGCTCGGGATCAGCCTCAGTGGGTCCGTGAAGGCAAGACAAGGTGTCCGCCCTCCCAGGACGGAACAAGATTAGGATGTCAAAGCTGTTGAAGAATAGGGACCTAAAACCACGGAAAAAACGATGAGAAACTAGCGAAATCCATAAACCGTTGTAACTCCTTCACCGAGGAGGTAGTGGGCCAGTTAAGGCCAGTTAAGTCTTCAGAATGTCCATCTATGCTCACGTGGAAGATACACTTCTCCCCTTTTACAAACAGCCGATTTTGGAGCAGACAAGACAACCCACGCACCTGAGGGTTGGAACGTATATTGACTGGTAAATCGGTATTGACTCCTTCTTTACCACAACAAGTTCAAGTTCAAGTAATTTATTTATATAGCGCTTTTTACAACAGTACATTGTAACAAAGCAGCTTTACAGAATGAAAAGCCTTTAGACCCACAAAGAGCAAGCCGAAGCGACAGTGGCAAGAAAAAACTCCCTTTTATGTTGTTATTTAAGGAAGAAACCTTGGGAGGACCAAGACTCAGTGGGGGACTTATCCTCCTTGAGCGGCCAGGCAGCAAAAACAGTGTAGGACAGCTATGTACAGGTATTAAACAAATGGAAAAACTAACAACTGGAAAACTATATGTGAGTCCATTAGGGGGCGTCCTGCATGACCGCCTTGTCAGGTTCCATACAGTATTCATCAGCAGAGCCATGGATGAATATCTCCAGGAAGCCGGGGGACACTTCAAAAGAAACAGACAAGGAAGGCAGTTAGAGCTAATAATAAAGCACGGCGTTTAATTAATAGGTAATTTATTGACACAGTGCAGCATGTGACTCCGGCATCACTGACTAGAGCAGCATAACTAAAAGAGGCAGATACTGCAGACTCTACATAGTTGAGATGGCGCCCCGGAACAGCATCATTTCAGCGCCACACCCCCCCATTAATGATGAGGTGGGTGAAGAGGTGAAACGCCAGCATACACTGATCACAGATTACCCCCCACCACAGCCAAGTCTGAGACATACATCTTTATCTACAGGGCCGTTCCTCCCAATCACACCTCTCCATGTCTCACTGTCATTGCCCACGTGAGCGTTGAAGTCCCCCAGTAGGACTACAGAGTCTCCAGGGGGAGCATTTTCTAGTACCCCCCCCCCCACAGACTCCAAGAAGGCTGGGTACTCTAAACTGCCATTCGGCGCATAAGCACAGACAACAGTCAGTACCCGTTCCCCAACCCGAAGGCGTTGGGACGCTACCCTCTCGTCCACTGGAGAAAACCCCAACATGCACGCTTCAAGCCGGGGGACCACGAGAAAGCCCACTCCTGCCCGACGCCTCTCGCCATGGGCAACTCCAGAAAAGAACAGAGTCCAGCCCCTCTCAAGGAGATTGGACCCAGAACCCGTGTTGTGCATTGAGGTGAGCCTGACTATATCTAGCCAGTATCTCTCAACCTCCCGCACCAGCTC
Organism: Corydoras sp. C115; assembly: GCA_019802505.1. Taxonomy (NCBI): domain Eukaryota; kingdom Metazoa; phylum Chordata; class Actinopteri; order Siluriformes; family Callichthyidae; genus Corydoras; species Corydoras sp. C115. The sequence goes on along the minus strand of JAFMOC010000111.1, from coordinate 1,546,089 downwards.
AGGCTCCTTCCCTGCCAGTGAAGTGACGTTCCAAGTTCCGAAAGTCAATTTCAGCAACCGAGGATCGCGATGCCCAGGCCGACGCCTCTGGCCACTGCCCGATCCACACTGCACCGGACCCCTATTACTACCCACCCCCACAGGTGGTGAGCCCATTTGACACCATGGGAAAGTGCCCGACCACCAGACGCTCACTGATGAACCCCATTCCCGGGCCTGGCTCCAGGGTGGGGCCTCTCAGCACTAGGGATTCCCGGTTCGAATCCCCATCTGGGTGGAGTTTACATGTTCTCCCTGTGTCCGCGTGGGTTTCCTCCGGGTTCTCCAGTTTCTTCCCACAGTCCAAAAACATGGATCAAGTCAATTGAGTTCTCCAAAATTGCCCCCTATAGAGTGTGTTTGTGTAAGTGAGTGTGTGCCCAGCAATAGATTGCCGCCCTGTCCTGGGTGTATCTGCCCAGCGCCTGAGACGTTCTCCCCTGGATGGGCATGGGGAACCTCACCGCGACCCTAATAGAGGATAAAGCGGAAGATAATGAATGAATGAATTAATGAATTTATTAATTATTAATTATTTATGATATGATCTAACATGGTGGCACGGTGGCTTAGTGGTTAGCACGTTCGCCTCTCAGCGCTAGGGATTCCCGGTTCGAATCCCCATCTGAGTGGAGTTTCCATGTTCTCCCCGTGTCTGCGTGGGTTTCCTCTGGGTTCTCTGGTTTCCTCCCACAGTCTAAAAACATGGATCAAGTAAATTGAATTCTCAAAATTGCCCCATATAGAGTGTGTCTGTGTGAGTGAGTGTGTGCCCAGCGATGGATTGGCGCCCTGTCCTGGGTCTATCTGCCCAGCGCCCGAGACGTTCTCCCCTGGATGGGCATGGGGAACCCCACCGCGACCCTAAAAGAGGATAAAGCGGGAGATAATGAATGAATGAATGATCTAACATCAAATTATTATCTAATATCTAATATGATTGGATATAAAATGAGTGTTTTAGAGAGCCACAGCTACTCAGATGTAAAGATGGGCAAAAGTCCACCAGTCTGTGACAAACTGTTTACAAATTGTGGAACAATTTTCTTGGTTACTTAATTTGCCTTGTTTTGCATGTATATGTATTAAGGGGGCGGCACAGTGGCTTAGCGGTTAGCACGCTCGCCTCTCAGCACTAGGGATTCCCAGTTCGAATCCCCATCTGCGTGGAGTTTCCATGTTCTCCCCGTGTCCGCGTGGGTTTCCTCCGGGTTCTCCGGTTTCCTCCCACAGTCCAAAAACATGGATCAAGTCAATTGAATTCTCCAAATTGCCCCATATAGAGTGTGTGTGTGTGTGTGTGAGTGTGTGCCCAGCGATGGATTGGCGGCCTGTCCTGGGTCTATCTGCCCAGCGCCCGAAACGTTCTCCCCTGGATGGGCATGGGGAACCCCACCGCGACCCTACTAGAGGATAAAGCGGGAGATAATGAATTAATGTATTACGGGTTGTTTTTGTCAATAAACAAAATCTTTAATTGCTTTGTAATGGATTCTTCTTCCTGGTTGCTTCCGCATTGGTTTTATCATTGGCACCCGTAGGCTGTGTGACAAACACATTAAATATGAAGTGAAACTTAAAGAAAAGTAAAACTGTCACATTCTGCATCTGGTAGAGCAAAAAGCTTGTCTACAGAGCCAGATGACGGAGTACAAAAAGGGATTTAATGAACATCAAACTCCATGCAAAAACAAACAAACACACACATGCACATACACACACACACACACACACACACACACACACACACACACACACACACACACACAAGCAGAAAGAAAATACTTTAAATGACGAAAACAGGTACACAAGAACGGAGCTCCTAAATACACCAAAAGGAACATACATGGTGGGCAAACATGGCTGATACTAATTAACAATAACTAATAAAATAATGAGTGCAAACAAGAAATAACAAAGTCAGAACCGTAGACAAATGGAAAACAGTTAATTCAGGAGTGCAAAGTGCACTCTTGACATAAAAATAAAAAAAAACATTATAGTTACTATTACAAATCAAGTAATGATAGCAGAAACAAAGTCCTTTTTACAGTGCAGTTTTAGGCATTAAATTCTCTGAAGTAGTTATAACATCTTAAAGGGATAATGTAAATACCAATGTTACTGTTGAATCATATATGCAGCGCATGTTTTAAAAGTGATATTTAATTTTCTTTTACAATTAATGAGGTTATATATGGCAGCAGTGTAAAGGACAACTCTAGTGGTGGTAGGGTTATTTGGAAGATAAAAAAGAAAAAGATTAGATGTAATTATTGCACCTCAGATTCCTCTAAAAATTGGTGTGCAGGCTATATAATATATATGTGTAGAGCACATATATATCATATTAGTATATAATGCTTTATTAAAATATTCAGCAAAAACTTGCTCTCTAACATACACTTTGCAAATAAATTATGTTTTTAGTATATGTGTATATATACACCCACATATCTGACTGACAAATAAAATAAGAAAGTGACAGATATTCATTATCTCATTAATAACACAACATACATTCACCAAGTTTAAAAAAGCAACAAATGTTCTGAAACCATGTAACAATATTTTGTTTGTAAGAGAAGCATTTTAAATGAAATGACACATTTAAAATTAAATTAGCAATTTTTTTTAATGCAATATTAATATTTTTCTGGATTATTAAAAATGGAGTCTGATTCAAAACTTGAAAGTAGATTGTATTTGATTACATGGTGAGTTAGCTCATGTTTAAGAAATGTAACAAATCCCAGAGTCAAGATAACTTGGCTTCATAAATATAAGATAAAGATGGCAGTTTCACACCTACACATACATGGTTTCATGCTGGGTTTCTGAGATTTTGTCTTTCTCCTGACTCCCATTTCACCTCTCTTTATCTACCTTAAAGACTACTGCTCAAATTTCACCATCACAGACACACACAGTGTGTGTGGTGTGTGTGTGTGTGTGTGTGTGTGTGTGTGTGTGTGTTTGAGAATGAGAGCGGGAGAGAGAGAGAGATGTGTTACATGCATTGAGAACATCTGGACATTCTCCTTAAACCTGATACTAGGTGTTACTAATCTTGCTTTACTGACTAGCCAAGCTCAAGACCAATTTTTTTTTTTTTTTTTTTACAATTAAATTCGAGAAAGAAGGGCATTTTTTTTTACTTCTGGATGTTTTTGTAAACCCAATACTATGATTTTGACTATTTTGGAAAGTTGGATATTTGAGTCGTGCAGATTTAAATAGAGAGGTTGAAAAAGGGGGTTTAAAAGTGAAATTAAGAATATAAAATTTTCTAAAATTTCAAAAATATAAAGATATAATTTAATTACCATTTCCTCTTGATGGTATCATGTTATCATATCTGGAAATAAAATATTTGGTTTAATAAGGTTTGGGACCCTGTCTCACCTTTGTGGCATTTACTTTCCATGAGAATTAGAATTTTGTTTTTTTGGTTAATAATGTAAATACAAATGTTCTCTACATTCCCAAAAACACCATACCAACTTTGTATTAAACACTTTTGATTAATTACCTTTAATTACCTGAATTAATTAAACCACATGTACTTTAAATATTGCTCATTACAAATCATATAGCATTTTATGTTGTTGTTGTGTATTATGTTGTTGTACAAAAAAAGTGCAATTAAGCATACATAACATTACTTCTATAATTTATTATTTACATTTCATGCATTTTCAGCATAAAAATATTTTTACAACTATGTTTTACATTGTGCTCTTTTTGATGCAGAGGCAATCTACTGTCAGAGATCGCAGCGCAGCGTCGCGTTCCCTTAGCCCCGCCTTCTAAGCAACGCGCGCTCTCCGTGCACCAGGTGAGGTTCATTGTTTCCGGGTTCTTTCTTTCCTATATTAGGCTTCCTGTTTCGCTGGTCGGGTGCGAAGTATTGATCGTCCCACCTCATACCGAGCGCTATCCGAGTGATATTCCCTGATGTCTATCTCCGTGTCTTCTTCCGTGTTTGGTCTCCGTTGGGTGAGTGTGATTTCGAGTGTGTTAGTAGTAGCGTGTTCTTCTTTTTGTTCCCCACTTCTACCTCCCTCTTGTCCTCCCTCTCTCCCTTTCCCTCGTCCCCGTCCTTTCCCTCCTTCCCTTAGTTTAGGATTCATGTGTGCGTGTGGTGTTGAGAGGAAAGTCCGTGTCCATCATGTGTGTAGCCTCCCTAACACATTTTCACTTTTATTTACTAATCACTCCCCTGTCCGTGAATATAACACATTTACCCCATCTTGCACTAACCAGTTCTCTGTCTCCCGGTTCCAGTTCCCCGTCGGTGTGTTTCCTTCCCCGTCGTTCACACTAGGTTCTCCCTGGTTGCCGCCTCGTCCAGCACTTCACCTCCTCTATCTTTCTCCTGTTCTATTTAGCTCCTCCTTTCACACTATTTTCCATTCTCTTTGTTTAATCTATCTCCCGGTGTTATATTTTGTGTTGGTGTTGGTTTGTGTTCTTTTGTCCTTTCTGCTTGATACCAGGTTCGCTGCCAGTCGTGACTTCCACCGAGTGCCCCAGTGATCCCGCTGCTGATCACCTACTCAGTCACGTGCCACTCGGTCGCCGCTGTTTGATTGGTTAATAAACCCCAGTTGTTCTGCATCTATGTCTCCTCTATTCTCTCTGAGCCAGACTCGTAACACCTACATGGATGCGTCGCGAATTATCGCAGCAACTCACTCTCTCTCTGTCTGTGGAGAGGAGGAAGCGGTATTTTGTTGCTCTTTGATCTGCGGTAGACTTGACAATAAAGTCTCCTTGTAATCCTTGTTTTTCACTATTTCATTTAGACACATTTGAACTGTGTAGTATTTTAGAGAATTGTTACAATATATAAAATCTGCTAAACATTTAACAACAGAAAAAAATATTGTGTGTCTGGGTGTCATTCTTTCCTCATGCAGTGTGTATGTACAGCTTAAAAATATGAATTATGTAAATAAATACACAATCAAAAGCAGTTTCTATAACACACATCAAGTATAAGATGACAAATGACATGTACTGTATATGGATGTATTGTATATGGAGTGATGCAGCAGTCCTAAAACTAATAAATGAGCAAACATAAACATATGTATAACATAGTATCTATGTGAGCAGGTAATGTACTGCTAGTAAGCTTGCTCACAATCATATATATATGTATATATATATATATATATATATATATATATATATATATATATATATATATATATATATAACCACACATAAGCAGTTTGTCATTTCCTGTAATCATGAATCAGTGTTAGAAAGTCTCTGCTATGGCTACACATAAATTTTACCTTAAATATTTTTTTTTTTGCCATGACTTGCCAATTTTGTGTGAATCAGAGAACCTTAAAACACAGCCATGACTGTTTGTATTCTGCCAGTCACTTAACATTAATTTGTGTTGTGCTAGAAATTCACTTAATGTTCTGTATAAACATGTGTTTAGTGTATGTTGTGCTGGTATGAGTGAATCAAACACAGCAGTGCTGCATGAGTGTTAAACATTTTGTCTACAGTGCATTTTCTTTGGCCTATTTGTAACAAAATATTCATAGATAGAGGTTATTAATTAGATGCAGGTGTGACTGAAAATGAGGCATTGTTTTTCAGCACATCATTTGAGCAGCTGTATTTTACTTTTTTTTTTTTTTTTCCTTTTTGGCTTGTTTTATGTTTTTCCCCTGACTATACTGGCACTTATGCTTAAGGGGCTGAGGCAGTGTGCAATTTGGCGCCAGTCTGTGTGTCCACTGACAGCAAAATGCTGTAAGCATTGTCGTTCCCCGCTGAAAAGTAAAAAAAAAAAAAAAAACATATATATAAAATTGCATTGGCAATTAAGCAGACAAAAGTAGTTGTTAATTCAAAAAACATCACTTTGGTCTTGTCTTCAGAGACAAATTGTTGATTCTACACCAGTCCATTGACTGTTTCCTCTCTGTATGCTGTCTTGTCATTCTTGCTGATGAGACCCACCACGGTTGTGTCATCTGCAAACTTGATGATATGATTCGAGCTGTGCATTGCTGGGGGGCCCCATGCTCAACATGGTGGTCCATGAGCTGTTGCGTCTGATCTGGACTGATTGTGGTCTCCCAGTCAGAAAATTCAGGATCCAGTTACAGAGAGAAATGTTCATGCCCAGTAGGTTCAGCTTTCCAATCAAGTAATGAGGGATGATGGTGTTGAATGCTGAACTAGCGTTGATGAACAGCATTCAAACATAAGTGACATTATTGTCAAGGTGGATGAGTGCCAGGTGAAGGGTGGTAGATATGGTGTCTTTCATTGAGCTGTTAGGACAGTACACAAACTGAAGAGGATTTAATGAAGGCAGCATCAAGGTCTTTTTGTGCCTAATGACAAGCTCCTCGAAGCACTTCATTATGATCAGTGTGAGTGTCAGTGCAATGGGATGGTAGTTGTTTAGGCAGGAGAGCCACTGGGAGAGCATATAGGATTTGACAACAGTCTACTTTTGCTCTTCTTTTCTCATCAGGGACTGACTGCACTGACTGATGTTTTTTCACAGTGCAAGTGCTGAGTGTGTATGTTTCACAATTGTGTATGAACATGTGAATGAATCCAACATGGATGAAGTTGTGGGTACCATGTTTGTGTTTTGTGTCATTTACTGTGTCTTTTTTCTGTCCAGTCATGTCCCATATGATCTCCTAGTGGTGTCCAAGCCAGAGTTGTAAAGGTCTTGTCTTGCAGGCTTTTTTACATCTGGACCTTCCTATGGATGCATCACCATGAGTTCATAATAGAGCTTCCAAATCATCCAGACAACAAAAGACTTTCAAATCACCCAGCCCGCAAAAGGCTTCCGAACCGTTGAACCGGAAATTAGCTCTCAAACTGCAGAACCTAAAAATGGCTTTCAAGCTGCCGAACCAAAGAACGGGTACTATGCTCCTTTGTCACCAAGCAGGCTTCAATAAACAGCTTTCACACTGCCGTGCCTATGAACTGTAAGACCTTGCTAGGGTAAGTATCAGCGTATCCATTGAGAAGTTAGGACAGTTCAGTTAGTTTGTCATATCCACATTCTGCTATCTGCTGTTATTTGCCAGAATAAAGCTACCTATCCACACTACACACATATGAAAAGTAACTTATCTCTTGCTTTACAGTTTGTGTTCATTATCCTTTATTGCCTATTTTAAATCCTTGATAGCCTATTGAAGAATTGCTCACTGCTCAGGTTTTCCATCACTTGATCATGTTATAGTCAACAGATTTGGCATCTTCAACAATTTTGTTAACAGAGCCTTAAGTTACTCTGGTTTGTGATACATTTTTACTCCATTGTTTTATTTTTTTAGCTATTTGTCAAGCAGCTTCAGTTAAGCAATAAAATTAACTTATTATTTTATGCCTCTGGGGTCATTCTGGTTATTAGTTTTAAAATTTATTCATTCATTCATTCATCATCTCCCGCTTTATCCTCTATTAGGGTCGCGGTGGAGTTCCCCATGCCCATCCAGGGAAGAACATCTCGGGCGCTTGGCAGACACTCACTCCATCGCTGGGCACACACTCACTCACACAAACACACTCTATATGGGGTAATTTTTTTGAGAATTCAATTGACTTGATCCATGTTTTTGGACTGTGGAAGGAAACCGGAGAACACGGAGGAAACCCACGCAGACACGGGGAGAACATGGAAACTCCACCCAGATGGGGATTCGAACCGGGAATCCCTAGCGCTGAGAGGCGAACGTGCCCCTGTGCCGCCTTATAAAATTTTAAATCCCAAAATATATGATTGTATTTTGTTTCTGATTTAAAAACACATTTTGTACACATATGTTGTCACGCTACCGGAGGAAACGCAGGAAGTGTGAGGTTTTAGCAAGCTAAAAGGTCTTTATTGCATGAGCAATAATAAACACAGTCAATAGTCCACAATGAGCAAACAGAGGTAAGGCATTGGTAATGACGTCACCGGTCGTCGGAATCCCCGGGAGACCAGATGATGAGACGGTAAGGAATGCAGTGAGGTGAACACGAGGGAACTGGATTCCGTGATCCTTCTCCTGCTCACAGGTAAACCGTCCTAGAAAACACCAACGGGCAGAACCAGATCGCTGCAGCAAAAGGTGAGTACGAGGCAAGAGCCAAATGAACAGACACACCATCATCATACGCACGTAACCAGAAAACTCTGCACTGGTGGATCCGGGACGCCGGCTTAAATAGAGCTGCCGTTAACGAGACGCACCTGAACCTGGTAATCAGGAGAGGGTAAGCGGTGATTGGATGATGTAGCGGCAGGTGTAGCAGTGGGTGTGTGTGGCGGTGAGGTTGAATAAACAATGGAAGTGGGCGTGTGCGTGACATATGTAAGGGACATATGTAAGTTACAAATGGCGCACTGGCATCACTAGCGCAGCTCTGGCTCATTGGACAGTACTCTTTTTGATTGTCTTTCCTCAGCATCTTAAAATGGTCTGTACTGTATAAGTCAACTCTTGCAGGGCTAATTCTGAAGTACACGTATGGTAATTCCACCAAGACAGCTTTGCG